>JARDYJ010000002.1:149617427-149942569 GCA_029215755.1 Spea hammondii | reverse complement strand
AACCCCTAACCCTAACCCTAACCCTAACCCTAACCCTAACCCTAACCCTAACCCTAACCTACCCTAACCCTAACCCTAACCAAACCCTAACCCCTACCACCCTACCCACCCTACCCACACCCTAACCCTCCCTACCCTACCCTACCCAAACCCAACCCCTCAACCCCTAACCCTAACCCAACCACCCTAACCCTAACCCTAACCTAACCCTAACCCTAACCCTAACCCTATCCCCCTAACCCTAACCCTACCCCAACCCTACCCTAACCCTACACCCACCTAACCCTCACCCTAACCCTAACCCCTAACCCACCCTAACCCTACCCCTAACCCTAACCCAAACCCTACCCGTAACCCTACCCACCTACCCTAACCCTAACCCTAACCCAACCAACCCTACCTACCTATCCCTACCCTAACCCTAACCCTAACCCAACCCCTAACACTACCCTAACCCTAACCCCTAACCCTAACCCTAACCTACCATAACCTAACCTAACCCTAACCCTAAACCCTAACCCTAACCCCTAACCCCTAACCCTACCCTAACCCTACCCAAACCCTACCCCTAACCCCTAACCCCTAACCCTAACCCTAACCCTACCCTAACCCTAACCCTAACCCATAACCCTAACCCTAACCCTAACCAACCCCTCCAACCCTAACCCCCTAACCCTAACCCTAACCCTAACCCTAACCCTAACCCTAACCCTAACCCTAACCCTAACCACCTAACCCTAACCCTAACCCTAACCCTAACCCTAACCCTAACCCTCACCCTAACCCCACCCTACCCACCCTAACCCTAACCCAACCCCTAACCCCTAACCCAAACCCTCTCCTAACCCTAACCCTAACCCTAACCATACCCTAACCTAACCACCAACCCTACCACCCTAACCCAAACCCTAACCCTAACCCTAACCCAAACCCTACACCCTACCCTAACCCTAACCCAACCCTAACCCTAACCCTAACCCTAACCCTAACCCTAACCCTAACCCTAACCCTAACCCTAACCCTAACCCTAACCCTAACCCTAACCCTAACCCTAACCCTAACCCTAACCCTAACCCTAACCCTAACCCTAACCCTAACCCTAACCCTAACCCTAACCCTAACCCTAACCCTAACCCTAACCCTAACCCTAACCCTAACCCTAACCCTAACCCTAACCCTAACCCTAACCCTAACCCTAACCCTAACCCTAACCCTAACCCTAACCCTAACCCTAACCCTAACCCTAACCCTAACCCTAACCCTAACCCTAACCCTAACCCTAACCCTAACCCTAACCCTAACCCTAACCCTAACCCTAACCCTAACCCTAACCCTAACCCTAACCCTAACCCTAACCCTAACCCTAACCCTAACCCTAACCCTAACCCTAACCCTAACCCTAACCCTAACCCTAACCCTAACCCTAACCCTAACCCTAACCCTAACCCTAACCCTAACCCTAACCCTAACCCTAACCCTAACCCTAACCCTAACCCTAACCCTAACCCTAACCCTAACCCTAACCCTAACCCTAACCCTAACCCTAACCCTAACCCTAACCCTAACCCTAACCCTAACCCTAACCCTAACCCTAACCCTAACCCTAACCCTAACCCTAACCCTAACCCTAACCCTAACCCTAACCCTAACCCTAACCCTAACCCTAACCCTAACCCTAACCCTAACCCTAACCCTAACCCTAACCCTAACCCTAACCCTAACCCTAACCCTAACCCTAACCCTAACCCTAACCCTAACCCTAACCCTAACCCTAACCCTAACCCTAACCCTAACCCTAACCCTAACCCTAACCCTAACCCTAACCCTAACCCTAACCCTAACCCTAACCCTAACCCTAACCCTAACCCTAACCCTAACCCTAACCCTAACCCTAACCCTAACCCTAACCCTAACCCTAACCCTAACCCTAACCCTAACCCTAACCCTAACCCTAACCCTAACCCTAACCCTAACCCTAACCCTAACCCTAACCCTAACCCTAACCCTAACCCTAACCCTAACCCTAACCCTAACCCTAACCCTAACCCTAACCCTAACCCTAACCCTAACCCTAACCCTAACCCTAACCCTAACCCTAACCCTAACCCTAACCCTAACCCTAACCCTAACCCTAACCCTAACCCTAACCCTAACCCTAACCCTAACCCTAACCCTAACCCTAACCCTAACCCTAACCCTAACCCTAACCCTAACCCTAACCCTAACCCTAACCCTAACCCTAACCCTAACCCTAACCCTAACCCTAACCCTAACCCTAACCCTAACCCTAACCCTAACCCTAACCCTAACCCTAACCCTAACCCTAACCCTAACCCTAACCCTAACCCTAACCCTAACCCTAACCCTAACCCTAACCCTAACCCTAACCCTAACCCTAACCCTAACCCTAACCCTAACCCTAACCCTAACCCTAACCCTAACCCTAACCCTAACCCTAACCCTAACCCTAACCCTAACCCTAACCCTAACCCTAACCCTAACCCTAACCCTAACCCTAACCCTAACCCTAACCCTAACCCTAACCCTAACCCTAACCCTAACCCTAACCCTAACCCTAACCCTAACCCTAACCCTAACCCTAACCCTAACCCTAACCCTAACCCTAACCCTAACCCTAACCCTAACCCTAACCCTAACCCTAACCCTAACCCTAACCCTAACCCCTAACCCTAACCCCTAACCCTAACCCTAACCCTAACCCTAACCCTAACCCTAACCCTAACCCTAACCCTAACCCTAACCCTAACCCTAACCCTAACCCTAACCCTAACCCTAACCCTAACCCTAACCCTAACCCTAACCCTAACCCTAACCCTAACCCTAACCCTAACCCTAACCCCTAACCCTAACCCTAACCCTAACCCTAACCCTAACCCTAACCCTACCCTAACCCTAACCCTAACCCTACCCTAACCCTAACCCTAACCCTAACCCTAACCCCTAACCCTAACCCTAACCCTAACCCTAACCCTAACCCTAACCCTAACCCCTAACCCTAACCCTAAAAAGTCAGTAAAAAGAGCTCTATAAAATCCTCAACGCGTTTCGCCGGGTGTGTGGCTTCATCAGGAGTGATTTCTATATTGATGTGTGCTCCTTTTAAATCGTGCCGGGATCCATCTTGGTTCTCCGGCGTCTGACGTCAATACGTCTGATGTCGTCATCCCGTCTGTCCCATGGAACTCGGAGGTGAGTAAATAAAGTTTTATTAGTTGGTGTACAGCGTATCTTATGTACATCTATTTGTTTCGGATGTTTCAGCAACGAGAGGTGTTGATAGGTAGTGATGGGCATGTGTGGGGCGGTCATGGATATCGCGGAAACAGTGCCGATTGGTGGCAAAGTGCCCGTGTGTGTCGCATAGATCGGTGGCAAGATGCCCGTGTGGGGCGGTCTCAAGGACTGCTGTCCGTGCATACGGACGGGGCGGTGATAAGGGCTACCGATGATATGTACAGTATGCTTGGCCGCATACAGTTCTAGAGGGGGCGTGTCCCAAGACGCCGTACGTGAGCGCTGGAATAAATAATTTGTTCCATCGCGGAACGAAGTTTAAGCAGCTGTAATAGACAAATAAAAATGAAGGTTAAAAACGTGAGTACGGTAAGTGTTTGAGTACGGTCGGTGCATGAGTGCGGTAAGTATTTGTAAAGTGTGTAGTTGAACTGGGATGTTCATGTTTTATTTCTTCTTTTGTTAGGAACAGGCCCTAATCTCGAGTGTCATTTGGAGCAGGAGAATTTCACCATGGATGATGATGTCTGACATGCCTCAATAGTTAATTCCCTTGTATGCGTTGTTATGTATACCCTCTAAATGGGAATGATATCAAGAAATTAGGTAGAACTAATTTCAATGAATAAAAAGAGAGGAATGTTTTCCCCTGAATTTTTAAACAAATTTCAATGAACAAATAAAGAGGAATGTTTCCCCTGAATTTTTAAAATATAATTGGTGTTATTTTGATGCTTGAATCAATGTTGACTGATTTTTCAATAAGAATAAATCTTGAATGAATTTCTAATAAAGTATGATAATTTTCTTCTTATTTGAGTGGTTTGTGAGTAGATATATTGCTTATAATGATAAATAGGGATTCATTATATATTATTTTTTATTTATTTAGTCCCTACCTATTATGTCTCTTACATGTGTATATTTAAATGATGCTACACTGCTGAAATGTTGTTGGAATATTGCATAAATGAATTATAAAAAGAAGCGTATTTCTTGCCGTTACCACAGAATTCGTGTTACAGCAGAAATATGGACTTATGTAGTGAAAAAAATGGGCGTATGGAGTCTATAAGGGCTGCATCATATTGTTATAATTTATATTGTGAAAATTTACATATACGTCAGAATGTCCAGCTCCATATTTAGACCACCTTTTTTAAAAGTTGTTAATTTAAAAATCCATTCGGTTTCAGGTTTGGATAAATTATCTATTGTACTACCCCCTCTCCAGTTGGGGGGAACCCAATCTATATCGATAATTTTCAGGGATTCTATGGAAAATTTTGGGCACGTGTTGCAATGTCTGGGAACACTATGTTTAGTGTTTTTGTTTCTTATGTTCCCAAGGTGTTCTAATACCCTCTCTTTCATGGGTCTTATGGTCCTGCCCACATATTGTAGGCCACACCCACATTCCAACAGGTAAACTATGTTTTTTGTTAGACAGTTTATGAAATGTTTGATGGTGTATGTTTGACCTGTTTTTGAGCCTATAAACTGATTGTTTTTTTGGGGGAGGAATGTGCACATCTTACAAAAGCCACATTTGTGGAACCCTTTTGGTTTGTTTCCCATGAACATTAGGGGGTTGTTTGTTGCTACTTGTTTTGGTAAGACGCTTGGGGCCAGTAGGGTTTTTAGTGATCCAGTTTTCTTAAAAATTATCTGTGGTCTATCAGGTATTACCGTCCCTAAAATGTCATCGTTTTTCAATATGTGCCAGTGTTTGTCTATGATACGTTTTATTTTGTTGGCTTGAGTGTTGTACTGGGTAAAAAAGGCAAAACTAAAGTCTCTCTCTTTTGAAGATGACCTATTTTTATTCCCCAGTAGTTGCTGTCTATCTATTGCTTCTACTTGGCGGAGACTGTCGTTGAGTTTTTCTTCTGGATAATTTTTTTCAATGAATTTTTGTTTAATTTCATTAGCCTTAATTACAAAATCCTCTCTTTTCGTACAGTTCCTTTTTACCCTCAAAAGTTGACCCTTGGGTATATTGTTAAGCCATTGAGGATGATGGCAGCTGTTGTAGTTTATGTACCCGTTTCTATCAGTGGGTTTGCTGTAGTTCCTTGTGCATATTTGGTGTTCCTCCGTGAAAAGTTCCACGTCCAGAAACTCAGTTTGATGTGTCTGTATGTTCGAGGTGAACTTTAAATTAAATTCATTGTTGTTAGTGTATTTTATGAATTCGTTTAGATTATCTTCCGATCCTCTCCAGATTATGAGGATGTCGTCTATGTATCTCTTCCAGAGCACCAGGTTTGCACCGAATGGGTTGTTATTCCATATGAACTGGTTTTCCCATTCTGCTACGAATAGATTGGCGTAGCTCGGTGCAAACCTGGTGCCCATGGCTGTGCCGCAAAGTTGGAGGAAGAAGTCATCCTCAAACCAAAAATAATTGTGTTTCAATATATAGTTAATGCATTTCAAGATTAATGATTTTTGTAGTGGGTCCATATTGCTGTCTCTTGATAAGGTTTTATTAATAGCCTCCAATCCCTGTTCATGATCTATGATGGTGTATAGGGAGGAGACATCCATTGTGGCCCACAGCCATCCTGGAGACCATGATATATCTTTTAGTGTATTGAGAAGATGGGTAGTATCTTTAAGATATGCTGGGATATTAGGGACATACTGCTGGAGGAAATGGTCGACATATTCTGATGTATTGCATGTGACTGAATCTATGCCACTGATAATAGGTCTACCGGGTGGCTCCTTTAGATTTTTATGAATTTTTGGAAGGAAATAAACGGTAGTTTGGGGTGTTCTTTTCTTAGATAGTTGTACTCCTTCTTATTTAGGACCCCTTTTTCTAGTCCTTCTTCCAATATATCATATAGGACTGTGCTAAATTCTTTTGTGGGGTCTTTACCTAGTTTTCTGTAAGTGGTGGTGCATCAAAGTCCCAGGGCCATAGGAAGGGTGAGGTGAGTGAGGCACTCGTGTAAGATGTTGTGTGTGTATATGTGTGTAACGAGTTCACCAAGAGAGCTGTAGTAACTCCCAGAGATCACCCAGTATCCTCCTGTTGTCCCCGGAATAACTTCCAGCACCAGCCAGCATGCACACCTTGGAACCCTGCTATGTGTACCCAATAAGTAGACACAACTACCTTGAACTGAGTACAGCAGGAATGAACAGTTTATTGTTGTAAAACATAGACTCATATAGCCACAGAACTTAATTAACATAAATTAACATTGATAAACAGGTACATGTAGACAACCCAACC
This sequence comes from Spea hammondii, assembly GCA_029215755.1. Classification (NCBI taxonomy): domain Eukaryota; kingdom Metazoa; phylum Chordata; class Amphibia; order Anura; family Pelobatidae; genus Spea; species Spea hammondii. The sequence goes on along the minus strand of JARDYJ010000002.1, from coordinate 149,936,067 downwards.
TTTAATCCCCTTTAGCTACGGAATCTCCCCCTGGCAGCAATTCTGTTATGGGATTAGTTTACACAATGGAGTTCCTGACTGTTTGGCAGCCAGGCTGGAGCCATCTCTGACTACCTTGGGGCCCTGTATGACAGGTCATTCTGTCACAATGTGTGTAAAATCAGTTGTATGTAAGGGCAGTGTATGTGTATATGCGTATTAATGGGCAGGTGTGTGTGAGGGCAGTGTTTATGTATATCTGTGTTTATGGGCAGTCATGTGTAAAGGCAATGTATGCGTTTATGTGTGTTAATGGGCAGGTGTGTGTAAAGGCAGCGTGTATGTGTTTTATGTGTGTTTATGGACAGGTGTGAGTAAAGGCAGTTTGTAAGGACAGTGTAAATAAACCTCTGTAAAAAAAATGGCTGGGGGCACATTTTTCCATTCTTGCCTCGGGTGCAAGCTACGCTACGACTCTGCAAAGTTCCCAAGGGGTAACTAGGGAGACAAGCAGGAGAGAGTTGCCATCATTTAGCCCAAGGGGACAAGTAACCCAAGTATATATTGCCCCAAAACATTGGGGTAACAACAATGACAGTCCCAAAAGGGTCACACTGAATACGTGAGGCTGAGAGAGGATCTAGTCAGGGGGTGAATATTTACTCCGAACACGCTGTTTGTGGAAAGTCTTTAGATCAGAGCAGCCCATGGGCACCTGTCCTGCTCACCAACCCTTCCCTGCAACTAAGGCATGATGTGGATGGTGAGCAGGAGCTACGAACAGGTGGCCCAGTCTGCTGTCAACCCGACCCGCACTGGGTATGTATGACACATCTGCCCAGCTCGTCCAACCAGCAAAATGGCCGCCAGACCTCGCTGTCGCCGCTAGACCAGTGGCATTTCTCCACCGAAAAGATGGCCGCCGAGGATTAATCGGTGACAAGCATTCCAACTTCCGCGTGTAGGCACGCTACTTCCGGTGAAGACGGTCCGCGTCTTTTAAACCTTGAACAATCTCGACGATAGTAAACGCGTTTAATACCGGCAGGTGACGTGATTATAGCAGAAGACTACCGACGGTGACCGCGACCGGACGGCGTGACGACATCATACAATAACCGCCGCAGAGTTTATGTATCTGTTAATAGGAAAGGGACAGAGCAGGTGACACCAGGTGAGTGATAAATGAGCAATGAAACTGGGTGATAATGAGTAATGATGTCATAAGAATGAATAATGATGTCATAGGAATAAGTATAGTGTATGTAATAATAATAGTTCAGAGATCTCTGTGTGTATGGAGTAACAATAATGACATCATAATGCAGTGTATATAATAATAACAGAGCACTATGTGTATAGAGTTTCTAGAGGAGCCCCCCTTGGGAGTCCCGCTGATGTCAATGGGCGCTGCTGCTGTCGTCGCAGGACACCTGGTAGAACTGGGAAACGCTGAGCTCCGTGCGTACAGAGTAATAATAATGACATCATAATGTAGTGTGTGTGAGTTCCCAGGTATGATCATAATGCAGTGTATGTAACAGTAACAGAGCACGCAGCTCTGTGCGTACAGAGTAACAAAAATAATAATGACATCATAATGCAGTGTGTGTGAGTTCCCAGGTATGATCATAATGCAGTGTATGTAACAGTAACAGAGCACGGAGCTCAGTGCATACAGAGTAACAATAATAATAATGATATCATAATGCAGTGTGTAAGTTCTCAGGTACGATCATAATGCAGTGTATCTAACAGTAACAGAGTGTGGAGCTCTGTACGTACAGACTAATAATAATAATAATGACATCATAGTGCAGTGTGTGAGTTCCCAAATATGATCATAATGCAGTGTATGTAACAGTAACAGAGCACGGAGCTCAGTGCATACAGAGTAACAATAATAATAATGACATAATGCAGTGTGTGTGTGTGAGTTCCCAGGTACGATCATAATGCAGTAGTCATGGGGGAGTAGTAGTTGCTCCTGGCACGGATAGTAGTTATAACAAAGAAAGAAAAGCACAATGGTGTAGTATGTCTTATCAAACAGATGAAATAAAAAGCCAAATTATGGTACTCACAATTTATGGGGGCTTAATGATTAGCCCCAGAATATATTCTTGCGTCATACTCTTACGGTTCTTTTGATGACTTTTTGGAACGTGGTGTACATGTGAAATTACGAGGAAAAGGCAGACATAGTGCTTTCCATATAAAAGGTACAATAAAAGTAGAATGTGGTGTCAGTTATACTCACTTTTTGGCGAGCAATGTTGGAATTGCTCACTCCTTTGCTCTTAGGTGGTATGATCCCCACCAAGGATATAATGGTAGTAGATGTTTTTTCCGGGTAAAATATATAAAAGCGTAAAAACAAGTCCAGGAGCAAGAATAGCTTATTTTTTAAAAAAAAAATATTCAAGCTGGTAATAAAATCTAGTAAATATATAAAATAGCACACAACACGTTTCGCCTAACTGCAGGATTCCTCAGGGTGTGAATTACCATAATTTGGCTTTTTATTTAATCGGCTTGATAAGACATACTACACCAGTGTGCTTTTCTTTCTTTTTAACAACCTCTATCCGTGTGAAGCACAACCACTACCCCCCCTGTGACTACTGTTCTACTATCCAGCCAAGAAGAGGGATCCTTGGCAAGTGGTCTGCGGCTGTATATCTACAAAACCTTCTATAATAGACTGTTTAAACCAAGATTTAAAGACTTATTTTACTACCTAATTGTTTTATCTTTCTAGCGCTTTTACCCTTTCTATTTTATACGATCATAATGCAGTGTATGTAAAAACAACAGAGTGCGGAGCTCATTCCATTCGTGGCGTCGGCCGGTTTCTGGCCTCCCAGACGCTGTTCAGAGAGGTTACTGTTTCTCTTCAGCGTAAATCCGCGAGTTCTCAATGGTGTTTAGGTCCTGTTAGGAAGGCGTTTCGGCGTATGTGTCTTGTTCACTAGTGCCTTCCGCACCATGGCCATGTCTCTGAGCACTGAACACCTTGTACTTTTGGACACTCCAGGTAGGTTGCAGTTCTGTAATGCTGCTGTTATCACGCCCCAATATCTTAATTTCAAGAGTGCTGCATCCCTCTGAAAGACTTTTTTCAGCGTCAGCTAAATCTTTTTTTTTTCTGCCCATTTTGCAAGAGAAAATAAAGCTGCCTAATAATTCTGCACACCTTGACATAGGGTGTTCATCTCCTTAGGCCGCACCCTCCACATCATACAAAATACACATCACCTGATATGCTTACAGCTTGGAAAATATGCATGAAAATGATGATATGATCAAAATACTCACTTGCCTAACAATTGTGCACACAGTGTATTGCCGCAGGTGTATAAAATGAACTGGAATGGAGATTACGAGCCCGTTCATTCAGTAGAGCGTTTGTGAGGTCGGGGGCTGATGTTGGACGAGACGCCCAACCTCACAAACGCTCTACTGAATGAACGGGAAAAAATCCCACAGAAACTCCCCAAAATCTTGTGGAAATCCTTCCCAGAAGAGCGGAAGCCGTTATATTTGCAAAGGGGGAACGACTTCATATTAATGTCTCTGTTTTTAGAATGTGATGTCATCAAAGTGCCTGCCGGTGTAATGGTGAGGCGTCCATATAGTGTATGTGTGTGTATATGCGTTAATGTGTGAGTATGTGCATGTATGGGTGTGTTATGTGCATTGCCGGCACTTTGAGGGCTTCAACTTGGTTTCATTCAGAAAATTGGGCATTCAGTCCCCAAAATGTTCGCCATCGCTAGTATAGGGTAACAATGTTTAATAATATTTGTATTTAACGCATACAGTGTGTTAAAATAAAATCTAAAGGGCACACACACAGTACATACAGTCTATATACATGTGCGTGTATATATATTAAAGTCATTCCTAGACAATACGATGTCAGGAGGGACAGATTGCTTTTATTCATACATTTTTTTTTTTTCTTATTTTGTTTTCCATGCCCCCCTTCTCCTTTGCAGGCATCGTGTTAATGTCCCATTAACGTCCTGTTAAATCTCTGCCGCCTGCCAGGCTGTTGTTACGTTCAGCATCTTTGCATCCACAGTGTCTTTAGGATGATATCCGGGGAACGGTCGGTGTCGTGTAACAGGTGGAGCACTGGGAAAACGCAACACCCTACCAACATGAAGAGTGATGTATGTGTGAGTATCGTGAGAGTCCACGGGCTAGAGACGGGTCTAAGAGACGTCTCACAGCTGTCTGTGGCCACGCGTCATTCTCTGTCACAGAGGAGATTTTAACAGCCCAAAGAGGCGGCCAGTCTGTAAAACCCCTTTATTTCCTGTCTCCTCCGTCACATTTTAATTCTTAGGGACGTTTGTTCTTCCCGTAATCGGCGTCTCAGGTTTTGTGAGGGTCTTGCTGGATCCAGCTTACAGCTCTGAGCTGGGGCCTCAGTCTATGGTACCTTTCTTCAATTTTAGCCATCAAACCCACTGGACAGCCCCAGATTGACCCATCAGACCCATTGAAAGGCCCCCAGCCGCCCAGGGGTTTAACCAACGCCGGTTATTTGTGTTACTGCAGGTCCAGAGTACCAATGACTTCAGTGCTCTCAGCAAAGCTTCTGCCTCAGCCTTGGGGTATTTTCAAGATACATTTCAGAAATATTTTGTCAGTCGGGCATGTAGGAGATCTCCCTTAATCCACAGGTAAATAGACTCATCCTCAGATTGACTGTACATTATACAGGGGCCGGCTCGCTGATTTAACAAAAGATTATACAGGGCCGACTGTTCTACAGAGCCCCAGTCTCTGTATCCATGCCGTACACTCACTATATATATAGAGCGCCAGAGTCTGTACCTGTACCGTACACTCGCTCCTAGCTTCTGTGTGTCTCTTGTTCCGCTCATTTTACCTGTTTTCTTTTTGCAGGGGTTACTATGTGCGCTCCCAAGCTGTCGGCCTCTGTTTGCAGGAATTTCTACAGGATACACAGGGATCTCCCCACATACAGGTCTTCAATTGGTCTTGTTGCAGTGTGTGTGTCATAGTGAATCAGTATGTGTGTGTACCTGGTGGTGTGTGTGTTTAAGCACTAGTGACGGACTCGTCCCTTCAGGTACACCGCTGTGGATATTATACGGCCCTACCACCCGTTCACCTGGAAACCAGTTTCTATGTTATAGCCCTTTTTCGTACTGCCCCGACCCAGAAGCTGCCCTCTGCTGCCCACACCACCAGGCCCAGTACCGGGACAAACTAGAAGGGGGCGGTTATGTTACTCAGACGTCTCATTCTGTGTGTGGATGTGATTATGTGGATATATATACATGTGCCTGTGTACAATAAAGCATTCTTAATGTTATACCGGACACTGAGTCTCGGCTAGTGACTGGGGAACCGGGGAAAGTGTGTGTGTCCCGGGCTAAGAGAGCATAAGATAGCGGAGGTAGTCGGTCCGACTAGCCAGATCCATGACAGCACTTTTCTACTTGAAGCATCCAGATGTATTTATCTGGTGATGTGTCCTTATTTCTCAGTGCATACCATTGCTGTTGTGTGTCACTATGTAGGTGTTTCTACCTGGGGTGTCATTGTATGGGTGTTTGTGTACCTGTAGATAATACATTTTCTGCCCCCTGTCTGGCATTAGATTGTGGGGTCAGATTAATTTGTATTGCTTGGAGTGGGAAGAGTTTAATGTGTCACATGATTTGCGTATGTGCACAATACATTATGATGAATGTGTAATTTAAAGCAATGGCAATCAAGTTTGAAAAAAGTCAAAGTTAAACTTCCTCTCCTTGATCCAAAAGAAGGCAAAGAAAACCCCCAATCAAGCCACTTTGCCACAAATTTGTGCCTCCAAAAGGCGATCAGATTTCTCCTTGGATCAAGAATCTCTAAAACATTAGTGCTTTATTCCATCATTCATACCCCTGTATGTTCTGCTTTCTACCCTTTTTGAAGGCATCCATTGTATTTCATAACACCAACTCTTCGCTCTTCCAGTCTTTGTATATCATCTCTCTAACGGTGTTGCTGAAATGCTTTGACTGCTCTGCAACACTACAAAAATGTTTTAAACAGCCTTATTCACAAAAGTTACTTTAACTCTTCCCATGCACACATTTTACCTCCAGTCAGTGTTTGCGGTAGTAGTTTCTACCCCCCCCCCCACACACACACACTGTTCATGTGTCACTGCCACACACCCCAAAATATATTCAGGAGCACCTCCTGAGTATAGCAATACCACCACACATGCATTGGTATGTTGGGGTGTTTGAGAGGTGCACATTTTTTTGTGGGGATATTGACATCTGGTCAGTCCGTGCTCATGTCCTATTTTGGACATCTTTTGAAGCTGGCCAATTCCATTCACCCTCATCAGACGATATATTTTTGAAAACTAGACGCACCAAGGTATTTCAAATGCTGGTATTTTACCACTTTCCATGCCTTTGTCAAACTCTGGTTGTTTATTTAGTGTGTTTAGAAGTTCTTCACACAAATTGTACTTCATGTGTAAATGTACAGCTCCTGGAATATGTTACTGCCAAACACCTTTTTTTGTGTGTGTGTGGTGGAGGATTTACACCTGTGTCCTCCAGGCACTTTGTGTCACCGTGTAACTATACGCAGTTCCGTGTCTTCCAGGCATTGTGCGCTTCTGTGTGTTCTGATGGGTTCTCACTTTGCTCTCTGTCTCTGCAGGTGCTGTCTCTGGGATGTGGCTCTGACTCTCTATATTTCCGTCTGTGCGGGGAGCATGCTTCTGAGGCGCTGTGTGTGTGGGAGGTGGACTTCCCAGCTGTCGTCCGCAGAAAAAGTCATTTGATTGAACAGACAGAAGCCCTCAGAGATCTGCTTGGATCCTATGAGATAAACCCCACGACTGGCGAGCAGGGTAAGGGAACACCGCAGAGTAATGCTGTCTCCACACGCACAAGCCTGTTGGTTTAGTGAGGTTGTGGTCTGTTGGACAGGTTGCAGTGTGTATGTGGAAAGCACCAGGCCCTGTGCCATTTGCCGAGAGGCTGCTTTCTTCTCCTGTAGGATTTATTTTGCATGGAGTAGAGTAATGTTTAGTGGCCAAGGCTTGTTCATTTGGTCCGTACCCCTTTGTCAGTGTGCAGAGCGTCTGTTACAGGCCACCAGACCCTTAATATTTAAATATGTTCATAATAAATAAGAATAATAATCGTGCCGGAGACTGCCGAAGTATTTGTGGTTTGAACTTTATAAGCGATAAAGCCTCACCAGCTCAAGCCTTAAAGGGATTTAACAAAGCAAAGTTTCCCTTTACCAAGTGAGTGGAAGATAAACAGAACAGACGTGGTAGAGACTAACCCTGGGAAGGAAATTTAACCATGCATGGGATAGCCATATTGGTCCTGAATGTAAAATGAGACCAATGGCTGATTAAGGTTTGCGTCTTTATTCCAGGAAAAACAAGTGACTAGATGGGCCAGATGGGGCTGATCTGCCAGCAGTTTCTAGGTTTCTGTGAATGTGGCCAGATGGGATGGGTATGAGGCTTTATCCCACTTTCTTACGAAGATCCGGTGACCACATGTCAGTTCTGAGGGTTAGATGTGGATGAAATCTTTCAGAAAGGGTTTCTGTACAGGTGGTGTCAGGGGCATTAGACCGACCCTTAATGTTTCAGAGTTTTAATTGTATTTCCTTGGGTGTCGTTCCAGGTGGCCCTGTCTTGTCTGCTCAGCATTATAAGCTTCTTGGTGTGGATCTGAGTGATGTTTCTGGACTGGAGGCAGTGTTGGGAAATGCTGGTTTCAGATGGGATTGCCCCAGTCTCATACTGGCCGAGGTGGTCCTATGCTATATGGACCCTGCACGGTGTGTATGAGGTTTTTGCATATGCAACTTGTTTTTAAGTTTGAATTTTTGCAAAAAATAAATAAATATGTATGTAGAGCATAGATAGATATCTGGTTATCATAGCTGTGACGTCCTGTACCCCGACTGGGTACACCCGTCAAACGTTGCTTCCTTCCTGAGACTTTGGTGATTAACCCTCTCAGTACTAGACAGAACTAGCGGTAGAGGGATACGAAGCAGGACTTGTCGGAATGGAGATGGGCCACTCTGAAGCAGATATGGTCCATCAGGTGTGGGAGTCGTGGGACGTTTTTATGAGAGCAGGGCCGGCCCTACAATGGAGCCGACTGGGGCAATTGCCCCAGGCGGCACTTCAGAAGGGGCGGCACTTTGCGTTTTTTTTTTTGTTTTTTTAAAGCGGAGGAGAGAGAGAGGGGCACCGAGTGGTTTTTGCTTACCCGCTCGGCGCCCCTCTCTCTCTCCTCTGCGGCGAGTTTCCCTGTTCGGTCTCGGTGCCGGCTTTACAAGCCGGCACCGTGGCAGCACAGGGAGACTCGCCGCAGGACTGTTTAAGGGTAAGTACCGGTGGGGGGGGGTAGATAATGCCGCCCCCCCCCCCCGGCGTCGGCGGGGGGCGGCATTTTAAACTTCGCCCCAGGCGGCGTTAAGTCTTCGGCCGGCCCTGTATGAGAGGACCTTTTTTCCCAATTTCCCAGGCTTTGTTTTAAGATTACACAGAACACCTTGGTATGTACGGGCTATTAGCAACCATTGACTTTCTTTCTTTCGCCTTTCTGTTCTCTTTGAGGCTAGCAGAATACTTGCCTTTTCTTCTTATGTTGAGAGAGCTCTGATGTTACCATTGTAGCCTTTTATATGCTTACAACGTACAAGTTTGTACAAATATACCACTGGTGGTGGGGCTCGGACAAGGGGGGGGTTGGGAAAGGGAGCGCCTTGGGATCACCCCGCAAACAACGATTTAGGGGTACATATATCTTTTCTTATATTCCTGTTGTTACAACAGACTATAGAACCTCATTCGCCGAGAGGATTTTTCCTCTGCTTTGTACGTGTTTTGGCCACAATCAATAAATGTGCCGGGAGTTTCCGTTGTGATGTAGGAATTATGTCCGGGAACATGTCTAAGGACGCCAACTCTATTGTGTGAGGTGGGGTGCCTTACAACATAGCCTCAAAATCCCAGAAGTGTTCTGCGTTTTGGAAGCTTTGTAAGAATTGCTCTTCAAAACATGACGGACTTGCAAATATTTGATGAAATTAGAGTGGTAGAGAAAACTGCTCCCTCAAATCCATGAACGTATTTCCCTGCTCTATTAGATATCCAATCTCATTGATGCCGTTGTCAATCTAATTACACAGGGCAACATGTGGAATATAAAGATTGTGTGTTGGCAATGGGGTTTTCAATGTGGCGGACCGTGGGCATCTCGGTCTCAAAATAATAAAAAAAAAAAAAAATACACAACCAGGTCTGTGAGATTGTGTGGGTGATCTGGAAGCCACCGGGGAACTATCTTCTGGCTGACTGTAAACAGGAGATCGCGGGTTCACCACCTTGGGTTTTCCCCGTCCGACCCTTTCCCGCTCTGAAGGAAGTAGAGTGTGGAAAAAATGTTATATAATGTTGCAGCTTAGCTGGCTGTACCTCCTCCAGGGACACCTCTCACCCTGATGATGATCCTACAGGAATGGTCCTCCAGATCTGCAAGACAAAGGCGGTCATAGTCCTCCTCAACCTTGTTATGGAAATCCACTAATTCAGTCCCGGTATAGTCTTCAAATTTATTGTCAAGGTGGTCCGTCATCGATCCCAGTTGGTGGTGGTCGGAAATCATATCCTTAATCTCATCTGTCATTGAGTTTTGCATATTGTCTAGTATCCTATGCATGACAAATTGGGTAAGTGGTGCATCGTTGAGCACCCTGGAATTTGCAGGTTGTATGATTTGGGGGAATTCTTCACAGGCTGCAACTTTTCTCTTTATCACAACTTGTCTGTTGGCTCAGGGGCAGATGGATTTTGTGATGTAGGAAGGAGGGCAGCTGCTGGAAGCTCCCGGTGCCCCTGACCCGGTTTAGCACAGTGTAGTTACTGCAGATGGAGGCAGAGACCAGGCTGTGAAATGTTTCTGGCGAGGACAGCCCAGCGGGTGCGCTGTCCGCACTGTTCTGTTCACAGGAGTTGTTGGGGATGGGGAGTTAAGAAGAAATGGCCGTGTGTTTTCACAGTGTGTAGAGCACTCAAATTCTTAAGATGAAGCCGCCCCAGAACAGAGTGTAACCTCCGTTAGGTGCACACCAGAAGCGGTCTTATTTTACTCCACGTACACCGGCCCTGGGCTCATAATTATCTATGTGGCATAAATGTGTGACCCCCCCCCAAAAAAAACAACAATTAGATAACAGTAGAAGATGCTCGCCTGCACCTAGAGTTGCAATGCCACACAGGTCACAGGGACGCGTATAGAGATGTGGATGTTGCATTAATACGGTAGATTTCTAGCGTATACACAGATTGGGTTCACGTGGGAAATGCGAGTGATTGAGAATATATAGTTACAATTTGTGTCCTTTTAATGTTAATTTATTTCACATAAGGCTTAAAGACGGTGCTCACAGCCGCATAAAATGGCGGTCTGTTTCTCCAATTTGAAAAAAGCGTACCCCGGGAAACAGGATCAGAATATCATTGTGCATGTGTAATATCAGTATGCGCTTATATGCTTAACCCTTTCTCATCTAAGATGTGGTGATCTTCAGGTAACACATCTGTTTATCAATAATCACAGCCTGATACGCTTCCTATACGTGTCGGTCTACGTGGTTGTTTCACAAAACAACCAGTAATCAGTGGACGCACCTTCGGTTACACTAATCTTGTGTCTCTTTGTCTCTAGATCGACAGCCCTGATTGGCTGGGCAGCAAATCGCTTTGGGAACGCGCGCTTTGTTTTGTATGAGCAATTTGGCCCCGATGATCCCTTTGGACGAGTTATGATGAGTCACTTTGTGTCACTGAACTCGGCGCTGCACTCGGTGACCGTGTATCCCCATCTGCATGATCAGAGGAAGAGGTTCCTCCAAGGGGTCTGTTCTGCTCCTCACCAAAGTCCTGCACCTTGTGTCACCGAATGAATTCTCTTTCTCACAGTGTCACTGATATGGATAAATTCTCTCTTGCTGTATCCTCGATACCAATGAATTATTTCTCGCTGTCTCCCCTTTGACAGGGCTGGGTGCAGTGCAGAGTGATGGATATGAATGAATTCACTTTAACCACCATTTCTGATGCAGAGAATCTGCGCCTTGAAGCCCTGGAGCCTTTTGATGAGTTTGAGGTTTGTTTAATGAATACAAAAAAACACCATAAAAATATCATTCTGTAAACTAGCCGCAGGTGAGATGGGTATCCAAAAGCTATCAACCTCCTGATACAGGGACACACAGTGGCACAATCTTCAACAAAATATAACCGGATACAGGGATACAATCCTCCACACAATGTAACACAGCAGGCAGAGAGACACAGTCCTCGACACAATGTAACAACAAATGTAGGGACACAATTCTCCACAAAATGCTACACACAGGATACAATGTAGCTTCCATACGCTTTTTTACTAATCTGTGGGATCCCTGCTTGCACGGATTCTACCCTGTCATCACCATTGATTCTGGTCAGCCTTCCCTTACTAAGTGTCTCTCTTTCAGGAGTTTCATCTGAAATGCTCTCATTATTTCATTCTGGTGGCATCCAGCGGGAGCCTGGCAGACACTCCAGTCATGCGTCATAAATATTCTGGTGAGTGGAAGCTGTGTGAGTGTTCAGCTGTCCCCACAATGTGTGTAAGTGTGGGTGCTCACCAGCACCACAAGCTTTGTCGGTTCTTACTGTCCCTGCTAGATGAGTGATTTCTCACGGCCATCAGAACATATGTCAGTCCCCATTTATGAATGTTAGTGCCCCGGGCACCAGATGTGTAGCCAAGGGTTTTGCATTGTTCTTTAGGGTTGGGGTTAGGCTACATGGACAGTGCCCTCTCCTATAACCCTCCTAACCTGTGCTTCCTCTGCAGACACAGCGCATTCTCCAACCCTCATTCCTTGTGCATCCTTACTGTTCTATCCTTTGCCAGAGACGCTTCGGGGCATGCGTAGGTTTGGCCACCGTTCTTGTTATGTCTCTTCTGATGTTATCGTGAGCACTGGTGGTTTTGGAGAAGGGGGTGGAAAACACCAGAGATTAACAGACATCCACCTATTGAGACATGGAGGAGAAACCTGGGACACGGAGACGACTGTCACAAAGTGGGGTGAGACAGCTCATTTCTGTATGAACTGCTTCCATGTGTAGACAGCCTCCTGCCTCTCGAAACGCCTTTTATTGACTGTTTCACCACCCTGAGCAGACACAGTCTCCTGCTTTCCCCTCCTGCACACATTATCTTGCCTCTCGGCGCCCTCAGTATAGACTGCATCACCTGCCCATGCAGACACCGTCTCTATGTATAGAAATTCCCTGTGAAACTGTAAAATACACAAAAACACATAGTCGGAGTCAGAATGGAGCAGTGTATCGGGATTCTGCTAGTGACGTCCCCGTAATATATTTCCCGTGCTCCAGCAGGTGCCCAGCGTGTAGTAACACGCATGCAGCACTCACGCCAATGGCTGCCCTGCAGATCATGCAGACTTTCTGCTCTCTCTCCAGATGGACGCTTGCTCCACACTCTCACTCCTCTCTCGGGTGGGGGAGGCATCTTGGTCTTGGGTGGTCGTTTGTCTCCTTCACGTGCTGCTATTGGAGCCCTGATACTAACATATGAGGAAGGAACACAGTCCGTGAAGGTGGTGCAGCGAGATCTGCAGCCTGAGATCCTGCGCTGGAGACATACCGCCACCGAGGTGTCTCTTTGCGGTAAGAAGCAGAATGTCACAAAAATAATTTTATCCAAAAAGCACTATTGTATGAGAGTAAGGGGGTTATTTGGTTACAAAACCTAATGTGATTGTTAAAGAAGCCCCCTATTATTTCCCCCTATATGTGCCATAATTATACTGGTCCCAGCAACATACCCTAACCCCATAAAGTTCTTCAGGGGGCCCCTGAGTCTCTGTTTCCCTATGTGATTTTAACTGCAGTAAATCCAGTGCTCACTGCAGTCGAATACCCCTTTCCAAGCCCAACTTCATACTCTAAGGACCGGTACCCACCTGACTTCGGCCCCATAATCCTTAAAGTGAAATGTTTTCCTGTAAATCCTTTCCTTACATTTTTATCGCTTTATACTGCAATTTTTTCCGCCTTTCAGATCAGTTTTATGTGTTTATCTTTGGTGGTCGTTCTGTGGCATCGAAGACTCTCCAGGGGCCATTATTTCTTCATCCACAGAGTCTGAGCTCAGTCGAGGTATGTGATAACTTGGGGAAGGCCCTCAAAGCTTAGTTAAATCAGGGGACGGTATGTCTGTGAGTAGGGTGCTTACATGACCATATCGTGGAGAGCTTCTTTCTACTCTTCAATATCTTGACTCATACAGAAGAAAATTCAAGCAGTTGTTTAACTTGGCACGATATCAAGGCATTTAGCAATACCGAAAACCCACCCTAGGATGCACCAAAGAGAGACCCCAAGCGCCATAGGTATCTAAAACATTGCCCTTCTTGTCCTGGAAAAAACAATATATATAATTTGTGTGGGTACACTAAATGAGAAAAGAAAATAACGGCAACACTGCAAAAATGTTAAAGCCATTCTCATGAAGGGGTTAATAACCCCCTCCTTGGGTTAATGGATCCATTGTTGTGGCGTTGGGTTATGGTTAATAAGAGTTACTGTTATATGATGTCTTGTTAACAACATGTAAAATTATGTGACATTACTCAAGATCTTGTGACCTCTGAGGTCTGTTCATTCAGATGCATTCTGTTCTGAAAGTGTATGCTTGATGTCACGGTGTCAGCTGTATCAGCCCAAAGGTCGCAACTATGTCCATTTTTTGATATCTGAAGTATCACTGTTTCTTAAAGTTTCCTGTCCCCTGCTTTCCCCAGAAGTGTGTTTACAATCCTGCATGTGTTTCTCCTCTCTCCGGCAGATACCGATAGTGGGGTCCAGCCCGTCGGGACGTCATTCTCACAGCTCCTCTGCCTGGAGTGGGGGGGTAGTTATATCAGGAGGCCTTCTGAGCTCTGGGGTTCCCAGCGGCTCCATCGCACTCATGAGACCCTCTGGCTCCCGGTTTCAGTGGGAGAAGCTGGCCGTTACTCCTCCGCTTACACCCAGGTAACTACCTTTAATTTGACATGTTTCGTGCTAGTTTTTTATTCTGTTACTGCCCCATCATTAATCTGTGTACAGACTTGTCAGTCCCCATTTTACGCCCACCGCCCGTTCATCTCCCTCTATTTTGGTTTTGAGCTGGCTTATAAAGGGGTTAATTAGGTTTGCACGCGTTTTATTCCTTATACCCTCGTCTGCCGGCTCTTTGTGTCGTCTTTGTAATAGGGTTTGGTGTTCCTCCTCTCTAACAGGGCTCTTTGCTGTGGCAGTTTCAGCTTGTGCTTCGGGACGGGTACAAGTTATTGAATGTTATCGTTTGGTGTTGAGTGCCGGTTACGTTTCTCCTTTATCTGTCTCACCGCAACTATGCTGCCTCTTTCGCCTTCTCGGATGCCATCACATTCTCAGTGTCTCTCCACCCTCACCTACCTCACACTCTCGTTGATACCATTAAAACCATTAACTTTTTGGCTGTCGCACTGCCCTCATCTGATATTGATGGCCCCGTTTCCTCTTCGGTGTGAAGATCTTTTCTGTCGCTTGCTGGTTTAGAGGGCCAGCCGTTTAAGGATCGTGTGGCAGTAACCTGTACCTCTGCTGACCTTCTTGTGGTGCCACCGTAGTCCTTGCTCACTTCCCTGTGTCTGCGCTCAGCTAATCCATGGTCAGTCGCTCAGCTAATCCACGGTTTGTTTCCCAGGTATTCCCACTCTTCTCACGTTGTTGGCAACAAACTTCTTCTTGTTGGAGGAGTTTGGATGCTCTGCGATTCGGTACCTGGATTGGCCATTATAGATCTGACCACCGGACATTGTGCTGAATACCAGATAAACACTGTAAGTATATAGAGTCAGTGAGGTGTAATACCGGATAATAACTGTGTATATACAGTAACTGAGGTGTAATACCGGAATATAACTGTGTATATACGGTAACTGAGGTGTAATACCGGATAATATCTGTGTATATACAGTAACTGAGGTGTAATACCGGAATATAACTGTGTATATGCAGTAACTGAGGTGTAATAATATCTGTGTATATACAGTCAGCAAGGTGTAATACCGGATAATATCTGTGTATATACAGTCAGCAAGGTGTATTACCGGATAATAACTGCGTATATACAGTAACTGAGGTGTAATACTGGATAATATCTGTGTGTATATACAGTAACTGAGGTGTAATACCGGATAATAACTGTGTATATACAGTAACTGAGGTGTAATAACGGATAATAACTGTGTATATACGGTAACTGAGGTGTAATACCGGATAATATCTGTGTATATACAGTAACTGAGGTGTAATACCGGATAAGCTTGCGAGCAGGGCTCTCTCCACCAAATGTATCGGTTTGTCTTAGTCTGTCAATTCTTGTCTTGTCATATCCCTTGAATTTATGTATTGTATTAAGCGCTGCGTAAACTGTTGGCGCTATATAAATAAAGGATAATAATAATAATAATATCTGTGTATATACAGTAACTGAGGTGTAATACCGGAATATAACTGTGTATATACAGTAAATGAGGTGTAATACCGGATAATATCTGTGTATATACAGTCAGCAAGGTGTAATACCAGATAATATCTGTGTATATACAGTCAGCAAGGTGTATTACCGGATAATAACTGCGTATATACAGTAACTGAGGTGTAATACTGGATAATATCTGTGTGTATATACAGTAACTGAGGTGTAATACCGGATAATAACTGTGTATATACAGTAACTGAGGTGTAATACCGGATAATAACTGTGTATATACAGTAACTGAGGTGTAATACCGGATAATAACTGTGTATATACAGTAACTGAGGTGTAATACCGGATAACTGTGTATATAAAATAACTGAGGTGTAATACTGGATAATTTCTGTGTATATACAGTAACTGAGGTGTAATACCGGAATATAACTGTGTATATACAGTGACTGAGGTGTAATACCGGATAATAACTGTATATACAGTAACTGAGGTGTAATACCAGATAATATCTGTGTATATACAGTAACTGAGGTGTAATACCGGATAATATCTGTGTATATACAGTAACTGAGGTGTAATACCGGATAACTGTGTATATACAGTAACTGAGGTGTAATACCGGATATCTGTGTATATACAGTAACTGAGGTGTAATACCGGATAATATCTGTGTATATACAGTCAGCAAGGTGTATTACCGGATAATAACTGCGTATATACAGTAACTGAGGTGTAATACCGGATAATAACTGTGTATATACAGTAACTGAGGTGTAATACTGGATCATTTCTGTGTATATACAGTAACTGAGGTGTAATACCGGATAATAACTGTATATACAGTAACTGAGGTGTAATACCAGATAATATCTGTGTATATACCAGGGGCGTCCAGCCTGCGGCCCTCCAGCTGCTGCAGGATTACATCTCCCATCCTCCTCAGCCCCTTAGCTGAAAGAGCATTATGGGAGATGTAGTCCTGCAGCAGCTGGAGGGCCGCAGGTTGAACGCCCCTGGTATATACAGTCAGCGATGTATAATACCGGCTTATATACACTCCACGAGGTGTAATACCGTATAATAATGGCATATACGTTCGGTGAGGTGTAACACCGGATAATAACGGCGTATATTTACACTCTGCGAGGTGTAATACCGTATAATGGCGTATATACATTCAGCAAGGTGTAATAGCAGATAACTGTGTGTACATATCCTGCAGCTTATGCCACGTGAGTTTTCTTTTGTCTGACATTAAACATACAGCCTCATACCCCCCAAGGTTTTCTCCAGGCAATTAGTAACCCCCTTTATGTCAAATGCCCTATCGCAGCCTTCTGGCTACACTGCCTCATTTGGGTTACCTTGGTCCACCCTCTTTTGTACATATATGTTAATCATCATATATCTGGTATGATTATTACAGATGCATTGTCATACCAAGTATTTACACACATGGCGGCCTCTGTCACTGATACGTATATAGGTGGCAGACTGTATCTCTGGTACATGCGTGTGTTGGACTGTGTGCCTCTGCTGTATACAAGCTCATTAAAAATTAAACATTAAACAAGCCTTCTGTCTTGTCTGGTGTCTGTAGATGAGCGTATATATAATAATGCTTCTACTGCCCCTAAATTTTAGTGGAAGGGTTTTCTATCACCTTTACCCACCATATTTCTCGTGCTTCCCCAAGTATTAAGCCGGTATCGCAACCTCATGCTGCAGAGTCCCATTGTTACAGGGTCACCGTACCCAAGGCTGGGTACCCCTGTTTGAGGGCTGAGGAATCACCAGTCAGTCCCTCATACGGATCGCACTCAGCTATCCACGGATCATCCAGACCACCATTCGCAGTAAACCAAGAAGAACTCTCTTTATTACAAACACACAGAACTTTATACAATCTCAATGCAATGTGTACCGAACCCAACCCCCAATCCCATCAGCCACATCCCATCACAAATCCCATCAGTATACAGGGGATGTATCAGGTGAGGGGATTACAGAATACAATGGGTTCCCCCACCTGTGTTATCCCCCCTGTAGTGCGGGTGCCGTCTGGGCAGACAGGGCTGTGTTGGCTGATTAAGAGCCCCAGCCAGATTATAGGATTGTCTCTTTGAAGGCTGGGGCTGAATCCACATCAGTCTCTGGGCCGGTTACACAATAAACACAACATAAAACATTACCGGGTCACGGTATACAGAACCGGACATAAAAGTGCTCCGTGACCCGGCTAAACTTCATATGACACATGAGCCAGCTAGCCTGGCCCTGTCACACCCATGAAGGATGAAACAGCCGTCCATGAGCGGCGATCTGGCTGCTGCACCTCTTCTCGAGTTTTGTCTAAAGGCTGCCCTGTACAGCGGGCGATTACTTTAAAGGGATCCGTGTATAAAGTGGATCTAGAGGCAAAAGGTGATCATTGTTGACCTTATTTGCATGCGCCTACCCAGAATCCCTTGTGGTTGTGGCAGCACCATGAGATTTCTGAGGGAAAAAAACGAGGCTTCTGGCCTGTCTGGTGTCTGTAGAGGAGTGTTTAATAATAATGCTTCTACTACAAGCTCATTTAAAACAGCTTAGAATTTCATTTGCTTTTTTACCAGTTATTTGTGGACAAGGGCTCTGGTTTATGGTTTCATTTGGGATGATCTAACCTGTTGTGTTCTTCTCTCTTTAGTCTTTGCTGGAGTGGCCCTTGATGTTACATGGACACAGCTCTGTAGTGATACAGGACAGAAGGCATCTGCTGCTGCTAGGAGGAGGGGGGACATGTTTCTCTTTTGGAACCCACTTTAACTCACAACCTGTTCTTCTGGAGCTGCCACGTGTCCTATGACCAGACAGAATTCATTCAGCGTCTGTCTGACCCTAATGCTGCTTACATGCCCTTCTCGGCTGCACCGGGGTCAAGGAGTCTTTGGCTGAGTGCAAGCTCTGTACGTCATGCCCATGCTTGGTGATCATGTCCGGGCTCTGAATCAGTACCTCTGCATGCTGTGAAAACAGTAAATTGTTTGTGACCTGACATAGAACTGAATGTATTCTTCTCCATCATGTCGCAAACCGATATGTTGCCAGCTCCAGGAACATGCTGGGTTTCAGTGCCCCTTAATAAAAACCACCATGGTACCAACAGCTCGTTTGCCCTAAAAAATGCTAGTTAGATGCTAAATACTATTATTCTCCGTTATAATCATTTGTAGATAGACGGCTAAGTCTGCAAGAGTGAAAAAATCCTCCAGGTTTCTACACATTGGCTGCCTTGAGCTGCTTAGTGTATCCATGTTTCCTGTTGGCGGAAGACGAGTCATTGGGTGTTATAGTACCAGCTCTGGTGGCCTCTTGTGAGGCTTGATCCTTGTAGGAGCTGCCTCAGAAGACAAGGTGATGGCCCTCCCATCAAGTTGTGGCTGCAGCCCATGCCCCTACCCACAGAAGCCATAGCTGCTAAAATCGCATGTCTTTCTGCTCTTTGTTTTTATGAATATGCCCAGGTTTACAGGACTGTGTGGCTATAAACGTACTTTGGGGGTTAAAGTTGCACCAAAAACTAGGTTGTGAATAGTCACCACAGGCCAATCGCAGTAAAGTATTTGTTTCTAGACGGCAGACGCCCGGCGAATCTGCAGATCTTGGCGGCGTCCTACAATGGAAAATTTAGGAAGGGGAGCCACTTTCCAAATAAAATGCCTGTACAGATAACCAAGTTTTAGCCTTCATTAAAAAATATCCCAACCACAAGAAGTATAATTACAAAACTGCATTCCATGCTTTGGTCTTTAAAAGCTGATTGTTATGTATACAGTTCTCTACTGGCCTGTAGTCGGCGCAGGGAAAATGGGTTGTATCCAGGATTGGCTGAGAAAGCAGAATGAGAACTAGACAAAAAGCATTAAGTGCCCCCTGCATATACCCCCTCACACAAACACATCCTGGAGGCAGGATCAGGGGGCTCCAGAGATCGCTCTGTTGATTGAAGGAAAGTGCTTCTCAACGGCTGCCCAGAAATTGATATTTTTCATCATGAATAAATGTAGTTTTTTTTCTTGTAAGTCGGTTTCTATCAGTTCAGCTTCAATTTGACAGGTTTTTCCATTTCTAGTATGATCGCTCGTATTGAAGCCAGTGGAGTCCCTTTTTTAGTGTAGAGGAATTGCAGGGCTTCATTTCACTCTTGTTTATGGCCATTTTTTGTTGAATGTAGACCCTCTGCCATAAAGCCCAGTTTTCCATCTAAGCCTCTGACCCTCTAAGGTTAGTAACTTTTCTCCTCCTGAAATAAACTTCTGCCTGTCCTTTGTGAAATCCTTTTATGTATTTAAACGTTTCTCTCTCTTCTCTCCCGCAAGCCGGACATGTTGAGACCCCCCATAGTCATTATAACTTTTATCCTGCAAACCAATCGCTATTTTAGTTGCACTCTTCTGAGCTCTCTCCCGAATATCAACATCCCCAGTTACTGACAAAAGACTTACTGGTTCTACGGGTGCCGAATTCCAAACCTCTGGAATTACCCCTGTCAGTAATGGCTGGTTGAATAAGTCTGCTGGCGGTTTTATTTTTTTTATTTTTAATATGTTTGGATGGATTCCATCAGGCTCTGTGGATCTGTGTGTTTTTCTCCCTCTGTAAACATACGGGCTTCACATGTCTCCTGGTGTGTCCTTTAACCGAAGTCCCTTCAGCTTCCTCCTCCACCCCACTTATGCAATTACACACCCACGCTCACACACCCCCACACGAAGTACACACCCATGCTCTCTTTCACGCACACACACACAAAGTACACACATATATATATATATATAGTAACATCGGCCGAAATCGCAGAGCGATATAGATTGATAGTTCTGTAAGCCTTACCCCTGTCAAACAAAGAGGCCAAAAAATTTACTAAATGAATTACATCCGCTCGAACGGAACAGACCCTGTTCCAAACACCAGCAAGACCATACCTTCCACGTGGATGTTTATGCCGACCTGGTTCCTGTTGCTCGAACATTGGATAGGATGTTGGTAGCTGATTCTGAAAGTCCCTCGATAAATGAGAAACTAAATCAGCCAAGCTGCATGGGTAATCCATCTAGAATCAACTGATGAGATTCTCTCTGATCAGAAGATCCGGAAAGGATAGAAGTAATTGTGGGGCCTCTATGCTCAGTTCCAGAAGCGTTGGGTACCAAGGTTGAGATTGTCATAACGGGCTGATGAGGACTATTGTCGCCTTCTGTGTTCTGACCCTCGACGCGACTCTGGGAATCATGCAAAATGGTGGGAACGCATAATGTAGATCCTGAGAACAATCCTGCAGAAAAGCATCCACTGCTAGGGCTTCCGGATCTGGTCTCCAACTGAAGAACTTTAATTGTAATTGTGCGTTCAGTCTTGAAGCAAACAGATCTACCTGGAAGGGGCCCCAGAGATCCGCCAGTCCCCGTAAAATTGATTGGTGACGTTTCCAGTCACTGGAATTTTTTAAATATCTGGAGTTCCAGTCTGCTACTGTGTTCAAAAGACCCGGAATATATTCTGCTTGAATTGTGATGCCGTGATCCAAGCAAAAATGCCAGAAGTCTTTTGCCAATTCAGTTAAAGGTCTCGAACGTGTACCCACCAGATGGTTTCTGTATCGTACCGCAGATACATTGTCCATTTTTAGTAATATGCAACAGTTCACTTTGTCCTTTGCAAAGGACTTTAGGGCAAAGGATCCCGCTAGCAGCTCCAGGCAATTGATGTTTACTTCCCGAGGTTACCATCTGCCTTCCGTTGTCTGAGACCTGCAGCGCGCTCCCCAACCAAATTGACTGGTGTCTGATTCTATGATAAGGTCTGGAAGAGAATTCAAAATGGCCTTGCCGTTCCATGCATCAACGTGTTTCAACCACCAAAGAAGTTCTTCTCGTGCTTTGACCGTAAAAGTTACCAGGTCTTGATAGAGGTGACCTGCTTCTAGATGACCGTTCTTGAACCTCTGCAGAACACAATAATGGAGAGGCACAGGGAAAATAGCTTGAATCGAAGCTGACAGCATTCCTATAATTCTTGCAATTTTCCTCAGTGAGACTGTCGGGAATTGGATATATTTGGGAATAATCACAAGAAAATGCTGCTTTGATAAAAAAAAATGAAGGGTTTAATAGTGTGATGAAGCCTATGAAGGCTAACACACACAGGGTTACATTGGTAATGAAGATGTATGGTAACAAGGATGTAAAGATTGTAACAAAGTCTTGGGGGAGACACAGTTCTTATAGGGACAATTACATCACGTTTACAACATAAGATAAAAATCTTCAGGTTTCTTTTATAGATCTTATTACACATTTACGAACAGACCATATAGCTTTCACAGACAATGCAATACACTGTTTAAAGTTGTACAGTTGCCCTTTGATGTGGGCTTCAGGGGGCTACATTGGTACTTAAATAAGTCTCCGCCTGTTATTTCTGTGAGCATGTGTATTCAACTGGAAAAATGTTGTTTAGTTAGATCAGATCACATTAACTCCTTTTACACCTACAATGACTGTAATACATATTTGTAATATAAATATGCTATTGTGTGCCCTAAGGTGTCTGACATAGTCTGCGTGCTACCTCCACAGAGGGTACCAATAAGTTACCAGCGCTCACACGTGCCTAACAAATGAAATTGAAGAAAGACCTGATTCTATTGAAATTGATTTTTAGAATAGTCAAATACCTGATGTGACTGTACTGCAAATAGGTGATCATAACCCGGTGGGGAAATGTAATGATGAGCACACGATCCGAATACCGCCAGAGAAGATAGAACATTTGATGTATTAACTATATTACTTCGTAGAGAAAAGAATGGGCTTGCAAAAGGGGGAGACCGCTAACAATTCCTTACAGGAATTGAAAGGGTTTATGAGGATTTACTCTTCCCCATTCACATCCATGATATTGGGAAGTCCAAATATGCGAAGATACATTTACAGCAGGAATTCAGTTATGTCAGATAATCCTAAAACGATTAGGTATCCTTCTCCCAAAAATCACCGGATCCAAGATCTGGATGAAGAGAAGGAAAGTCATAATATCGTTGCTAAATGTCTATTAGCGATCTCCTTAGGTAATAAGACAATCCCCGATACCAGATGTATGTGGGAAACTATCTGTTACATCGTTTCACCATGCAAATCGATCTGGTCAACTCTTGCCTTTGGAGTTGACTAAAGGGGGATCCATGGGTATTCGAGGATGATGAGGCAGCCCTGAAATCCACACAACAAATGCAGTAAAAATGCAAGTACCAAATGATGTTATGATCCCTAAAGAGAGTAATCAGTTCATCTTACTGTTATAAATTCAAAAGGGAGGCATTATTCTGCCTATCCAATCGGATACAGCAAATGGGTATCATAGTTTTTGTAAGGGAACTACTATCGGATTTGCATTGGATTTGGAATACTATACCTTTGGTCTTCAGAACAACGTGATAGGGCTAATACCGGAAGGATATCTAACTGAAGAACAACTGGTGGAGCAATCATTTGCGTTTATTTACAATTTAATCCATTTATCCTTTTGATAGCGGCTACAACACATCATCGGATCCAGATCAACTCATCCCCATCCAAGCCGTCCTCTCCTACTGTCTCACTTCCCCCTGTAACAACGCTGTGGAATCTGCCGGCCCTTTATAAATACATGTAATGTAATGTAATATAGTTCTTATAATCAGGGGCGTACCTAGAGTATTTGGCACCTGGGGCGGATCCTGTATGTGGCACTCCCCCCCCCACATACACACTTTAAAACTGCATAGCTTCTACCGTTATATACCGGCGCAGACACTGAAGGTGGTACAGCATAACACTTACTGTTATCATTATATACTGAGGCAGACATTGACGGTGGTACAGCATAACACCTATCACTTTATACTGAGGCAGACATTGACGGTTGTACAGCATAACACCTACCACTATATACTGTGGCAGACAATGACGGTGGTACAGCGTAATCCCTATCACTATACATTGAGCCAGACATTGACAATAGTGCAGCATAACTCCTATCACTATATACTAAGCCAAACATTGATGTGGTGTAGGCCTACCACTTCATTAGTAGTAGGGATGCACCGAAACGAATTCTGGACTGAAACCGAAAATGCAGCATTTACCTGGCTGAAACCGAATATGACCCCCCCACACACCATAAAAAAAAAATCTAACACTTGTATTTAAAGTAAGTAACACACCAAAATAGGACAAAACATTTAAATAACAATATTAATATATATATATATATATATATATATATATATATATGATTGTTAACAGCAATCACATTCCTATCATGCCCAGGCATACCCAGATTCCAGGATGTACTCGCAGACTTGGCATAATAGGAGTATGATTGCCCTATCTACCCCTTCTCACTCCCTTTTGTCCTACCTACCCCTTCTCACTCCCTTCTCCCTATCTACCCCCTATCCCCCCCGTCTCACTCCCTTCTCCCTATCTACCCCCTCCTAACTATCTACCCTCTCCCCCTTTGAAGTTCACTTACCTTTCAGGAGTCCTGCGGTGGGGGTGCAAGGCCTCTGTCTCCCAGCTCTGCCACTGTATGGAACAGTATAGAGTGATGGGGTTGAACCCGGCTTAAAATCACTCAAGGGAGCCGGAGGTCTGCTAAAGACCTCCGATATCGCTCCCTTGCGATCCGCGCACAACACTGAAGCCGCGCCCACTGAACCGGAAGAAGACAGAAGACCTGAAGAAGAGGAGCGAAGAGGAGGAAAAGAAGCTGTAAGGAGAAAAGAGGAAAGGTAGGAAAGCATTCAATAAATTAATTGTCTGTTTGAATTGTGTGAATGAGGAAGATAATGAATGAATTAATGTGTGGATGAATTGCGTGAATGAGTGAGAGTATAAATTAATGTGTGGATAAATTGTGTGAATGATAGAGAATAAATTAATGTGTCCATAAATTGTGTGAATGAATTAGAGAATGGTGAGAATGCATTAATGAAGATTAAAGGAGCGCCTGTATAAGTGTTTTGTGTGTATGATAGATGTATACGTGATTTGGGGAAAGGCAAAGATGGCACAAGCAGGGTGTTTGAGCTTTGGGTACAGGGTGTGGATATTTTTTTTATAGCAGTAAATTTCAGTAGCTTTGGATCTTTATTATGATGTAAGAAGTGTTTAGAGACGCTATGGGTGACAATTCCATTTCTAATATTGCGACAATGTTCTGATATTCTAACTTTTAAACATCTTGTCGTCATATCTACATACTGTAAGCCGCAAGGCATTTTTTTTATTACAGGTAATGCGTTCTTATATTTCATATTCTTTATTTGTAATATTTGATTTAAACTTTACTGTAGTTGATCTACATGACTTGGGTACTATATATTAACATACAGCTTGATCACAAACCTTTAAAAAAAACACCAGGGACGTGAGGTCGTTGGAAAGTGTAAGGCCACAGCGCTTTATTACTGTGACGAATATATTAGAATAAATTAAGATACAAATTGTGCTGTCCTCTGTACTGTTCTCATAATTATTTAACTGTCCACCATATTATCAGTTCTTCCATCACCATGTTGTTTCTATGTATGGTTGTTTTGCTGCCATCTGTTGGTCAGAATTTGTATGCTGCGTGCCTCTGCTCTTGTTAATAAAGCTTTCCTTTTCTGGGCGTGTTTTTAGGAGCCTGGGTCCATGTCACTTCCTGCAACCCTTGTGTGAGGGGTCTGCTTTCTGTGTGACTGGACTTTCATCACTCGGGCTAGTAAGGCATCAGTTTTTTGACCAGCAGTTAGCCTCAGGAAAGATATCAACAGACAACACCAAGGTCATTTCAGTATTGGGTCAAATAAACCCACATTGATTCAAATCACCGTGTCTACGTGTATCCGTCTAGCCTGAGCTTTTGCCGGTCCTGTCTGCTCCACTGCTTGGACACGAAGGTAGGAAAGTCACACCGCCACTACCAGTTACACCTTCATTCGCCTTCATGTGGAGACAGAACAGTCAAAAAACTGCCTTAGTGACCAGTACCACACTCAGGAATCTCCCTAGCAACAGGCCCACGTGCAGCAAATCTGCTCAGCCACTGAACATGTCTGGACAAGCCTAGGGGAATCAACGTGCATCCATAGTATCTACTCCCTCGCCTGGAAGTCCTCCACAACTCCAAAAACCCAGCCATTCACTCAAAACACCTTAGGAAGCTTATCAGGTGCCCTATAGGAACCGTGCAGCGATTTTCAGCCCCCAAGTCAAAAGTTTATTCTCTTAAAGAGATAGCGCACCTTAAATCAAAATGGCCGAAAAGGACCTTGCTCAGTTCCCCAGTGATAAAACAAAGCAAATGCAACCTGGTGTTTTCTGGCCTACCTCCACAACTCAAGCAGCAGTCATCAGAATCTACAGAGGCTAAACCACAGCTCAACTCTGCAGCAACATCATTCTACCCGGTAACATCTCACCCTTTCACGCCAAGCAGCCCATACGCCCCAAGGGCATCACAAGTTGTCATGGCAACAAGCAGTGAGAAATCAGATATGTCTGAGTTCGCCAGGTTTATGGTGAGCAGAGAGCTAATCAACACCAGTCTTTCAAAGTTCGATGACCGTGCAGAGAGCTATTGAGCCTGGAAAGCAGCCTTCACAGCCACCATTGCCAACCTCAACCTAACCGTAGAGCAAGAACTTGACCTCATGATCAAATGGTTGGGCCCAGGCTCTACAAATCGTATCAAGAGCCTCAGAACTGTCTATGTGGGACAAGCAGAAGCAGGTCTCGCTGCCGCCTGGCAGAGACTTGAACGCACCTTTGGTAGTGCAGAAGCGATAGAGAAGGCCCTATTCCAGAGACTGCAAAACATCCCAAAGATCAATCTCAAGGAAGTCCATAAGCTTCAGGACTTAAGTGATCTGCTCAAGGAACTGGAGCTAGCCAAAAGAGACCCTCGTTTGACTGGGCTGTGCTACCTGGATACAGTGCATGGAGTGAACCATTGTTGTGAAGCTACCATACAGTCTGCAAGAGAAGTGGGCAGCGTCGGTCTCAAGGTACAAAAGAGCACATGACGTCACCTTTCCCCCCATTTATTAATATCTGTAGGTTCATCGATGAACAGTCCCAGATGAGGAATGACCCCAGCCTTGACTTCCTGGGGTCCAATACTATAGCCTCAGCGACGTCATCATCAGGGTTTGAAAGTGTCATGCATAAACACAGAGACTTTAAGAGCAGCGTGAGCGTTAGAAAGACTAACCTACCATCACCTGCAGTACCCATGGGAAAACAGTACACTACCTCATTAGGAGACAAGTCCTTCAATCGTGAATGTCCCTGTCAGGACTCGGGTGATCAGGTCGGGTAGGAGCCCATGCGCAGGGGATACTTGGGGTTCAGTATGTAACCCACGGTGCATGATTATGCAAACAAAGACACCACAAACAGAAATCCAGGTAATGCAGTGTATTTCATGTATATAACAGGGCCAGCAAATAAGGGTAATATAGTCTAAGCAAGTAACCGGACGTATGGCAAAATAAAATACAGGTAATAAGTCTTTTGGCAGGGAGCCCGCTTGGAAGGGCGCAACAGACAGAGAGCCCGCTTGGAAGGGCGCAACAGACAGAGAGCCCGCTTGGAAGGGCACGAAAGGCACACAGCCCGCTTGGAAGGGCACGACAGACAGAGAGCCCGCTTGGAAGGGCACGACAGACAGAGAGCCCGCTTGGAAGGGCACGACAGACAGAGAGCCCGCTTGGAAGGGCACGACAGACAGAGAGCCCGCTTGGAAGGGCACGACAGACAGAGAGCCCGCTTGGAAGGGTACGAAAGGCACACAGCCCGCTTGGAAGGGTACGAAAGGCACACAGCCCGCTTGGAAGGACACAAAGCAGGGAGTCCACTTGGAAGGACACAAAGCAGGGAGTCCACTTGGAAGGACACAATAGCAGGGAGTCCACTTGGAAGGACACAATAGCAGGGAGTCCACTTGGAAGGACACAATAGCAGGGAGTCCACTTGGAAGGACACAATAGCAGGGAGTCCACTTGGAAGGACACAATAGCAGGGAGTCCACTTGGAAGGACACAATAGCAGGGAGTCCACTTGGAAGGACACAATAGCAGGGAACCAGGAACAGTACAGGTGCAGAGCCACAGCAGGAAGGTCCATAGACTTCAATACAAAGGCCCTGACTAAAGGGCAGGGCAGGTTCATAAAGGCAGGGTAATCCAGGTAATAAGGCCCAGCTGGATGTAGACTAGGGCTCAACCCAGGTAACAAGGCACACCTGAGTTCTGAGTGCTCCAGAGGGTGGAGGGTGGCCACTAGTGGTTGCAGATGTAAACACCACAGGTATTAAAAAAGCCATGGTTCAGGCAGCGAAAAATTGGTTCCTGACAGTACCCCCTCCCCAAGGAGCGGTCACTGAACGCGAACAGACTGAACAAAATCTGTACACCTTTAATAAACTGAGCAGAAGGGTGTACTTAACGTGATTTCTTCTTCTTCTTCTTCTTCTTCTTTTTCGGTAAAGCTTGTTCACAGATCTCCAGGTCTTCCTTTCTGATTATATTGCCATTAGAGGTAATAACACAATCAAAGGAAAGGTTATCTGTGGTGCAATCGTAGGTCAAATTAGGACTGGATGCTGAAGAAGTTGATGAGAAGGTATGATTCAGTGCTTTCTCTTTCCATGTACCAGGGGTCACATAGCTGCCCTGTACCCAGGGCACTACTGGGAGCAGGGGGGTAGTACCAGAACTGCACTGGGTCAAAACGGGAGAAGCAGGCTTGGTATGGGAAGCACTGATGGAAGGCCCCTTCTTCCTCAGAGATGGAATAGGGTCATGTATCTTTGCTATCAGTCCAGAGGTGATACTAGGGGCTATGGTAGTCTCTGGTGTATCACACTTTGCTGAGGTAGCAGTGATAGGAGTTGCAATCACGGCTGAACAGAAAGCAATAGGAAGTTCATCCATATGGGAGCAACCCACACTGCCACAGACTGTAGGATCACAGACGCTGCATTCCATCACAGAACAATCATCAGGCTTCAGCTGGACATCCACCGGAGTTTGAGAAGCACCAGGAATCACCAGGGTTGGTATATACTCCATGGGTTCACTATCCTGGGGAATAAAGCTACTTCCCCTTTTAGCAGAGCTCTGTGGTTGTGACGTAGACTGCTCAATCGGTACAGAGGGTTTAGGAGGTTTCAGAGGACATTGGGTGATCCAGTGTCCCTTTTTGCCACAGTAAAAGCAAGATTCCTCATCACGCCTTTGTTGTAATTCGGTTGTGGTAAGGGGTTCACGTTTCCTAGATTTCCTAGGAGATTCCTTTTTAACACTGGTAACAGGCTTGTTGGATTTCTCAGGTGATGTAGCAGGTGTAGGTGAATGGTCTTCATGAGAGTGATTGGAGTTGGAGTCCCAGATTTGCATTAATGATTTGCACAGTTCAAGCAAGCATTCTCCTATCATTTTGATGACTGAAAGTAACCCCGCTGACTCCTTGTAATGGCCTTTGTATTCTGTCAGGACTCGGGTGATCAGGTCGGGTAGGAGCCCATGCGCAGGGGATACTTGGGGTTCAGTATGTAACCCACGGTGCATGATTATGCAAACAAAGACACCACAAACAGAAATCCAGGTAATGCAGTGTATTTCATGTATATAACAGGGCCAGCAAATAAGGGTAATATAGTCTAAGCAAGTAACCGGACGTATGGCAAAATAAAATACAGGTAATAAGTCTTTTGGCAGGGAGCCCGCTTGGAAGGGCGCAACAGACAGAGAGCCCGCTTGGAAGGGCGCAACAGACAGAGAGCCCGCTTGGAAGGGCACAAAAGGCACACAGCCCGCTTGGAAGGGCACGACAGACAGAGAGCCCGCTTGGAAGGGCACGACAGACAGAGAGCCCGCTTGGAAGGGCACGACAGACAGAGAGCCCGCTTGGAAGGGCACGACAGACAGAGAGCCCGCTTGGAAGGGTACGAAAGGCACACAGCCCGCTTGGAAGGGTACGAAAGGCACACAGCCCGCTTGGAAGGGTACGAAAGGCACACAGCCCGCTTGGAAGGACACAATAGCAGGGAGTCCACTTGGAAGGACACAATAGCAGGGAGTCCACTTGGAAGGACACAATAGCAGGGAGTCCACTTGGAAGGACACAATAGCAGGGAGTCCACTTGGAAGGACACAATAGCAGGGAGTCCACTTGGAAGGACACAATAGCAGGGAACCAGGAACAGTACAGGTGCAGAGCCACAGCAGGAAGGTCCATAGACTTCAATACAAAGGCCCTGACTAAAGGGCAGGGCAGGTTCATAAAGGCAGGGTAATCCAGGTAATAAGGCCCAGCTGGATGTAGACTAGGGCTCAACCCAGGTAACAAGGCACACCTGAGTTCTGAGTGCTCCAGAGGGTGGAGGGTGGCCACTAGTGGTTGCAGATGTAAACACCACAGGTATTAAAAAAGCCATGGTTCAGGCAGCGAAAAATTGGTTCCTGACAGTCCCATTCATAAAAACCCACACTCACTGAACAAATGCAGAGGGTTTAGATCCAAAACCATACAGGAGCGCAAGAAAGTCCTCACCGAGCTTGGGGTATGTTTCAGATGCTGCGCTTCATTGGAGCACATGGCCAAGGACTGTAAATCTGCCATCAAGTGTGAAGAGTGTCATAGCGAAAGACATGCCTCAGCTATGCACCCAACCCCACTCGCCAGGGACTCACCGGCTGCAGTCGCCATTAGTCACGCTCCAAGTCATGGCGGGGAGCCCCAGAATCACGCCAACACCGCCACAGCTGTTTCCTGCTCATGCTTGGAAGTATGTGGGGAGAGTCAGAGTGAGAGATGTTGTGCCCGACTATGCCTAATCAAGGTTTACCCAGACGGACAACCAGAAAAGGCAGTAAGAATGTATGCCATCATCGACGACCAAAGTAACCGGTGCATAGCGGGACCTAAATTCTTAGAAGCATTTGGAATCAAAGGACAATCAGAACCCTACACCTTAAACACCTGCTCGGGCCGCATAGAGACTAGCGGCAGAAGGGCACAAGGATTCATTGCTTCTCCTATCAATGGGGATACCGAAATACCCCTACCGACACTGATCGAATGCGACCAAATACCCAACCATAGGGATGAGATTCCTACCCCAGAAGCTGCATTTCACCAACCACACCTAAGGCACCTAGCCAGCCTTATCCCACCTATGGACATCAACGCCGAGATTCTACTCCTGCTCGGCAGAGACAATCTAAGGGTACACAAGGTGCGTCAACAATGTAATGGTCCCGACTATGCACCATACGCCCAGAGACTGGACTTGGGATGGGTAGTCATAGGGAACGTATGCTTAGATCAACCAGGAATTGACTCCTTCAAGACTTATGTGCGTGGAGATGGACGCACAACTTGCATTAAGCCGTGTCCTCATCACTATGAGGTGAAAGAGAAGTCTCCAGACCTCATACAGCCACCTGACATCATTTCTCCCTTCTTTGCCGAAGACTTGGGGAGATCAGTCTTTCACACAACCAAGAACGTTGATAAAGTAGCCTTGTTAGTAGAGGACAGAGAATTTGTCAAGATAATGGACAGAGAGTCCTTTAAAGACGAAACCAATCACTGGGTTTCTCCATTACCCTTCCAAGCTACCAGGCTAAGACTCCCTAACAATCTGGAACAAGCTCTGTCTAGATTTAACTCTCTTCAGCGTACCATGAACAGCAAGCCTGAAATGAGAAAACACATTGTCGCCTTTATGGATAAAATATTCCGTAACAACCACGCAGAAACAGCTCCATCCTTAAGGAAGAACGAAGAGTGCTGGTACTTACCTTCATGAGTGTATCATCCACGGAAACCTAATCAAATTAGGGTTGTTTTCGATTCAAGCGCCAAACATCAAGGTGTATCTCTAAATGATGTTCTTCTCACAGGTCCCAATCTGACAAATAACTTAGTAGGAGTGCTGATGAGGTTCAGGAAAGAGCCTGTTGCCATCACTGCCGACATTGAACAGATGTTCCACTGTTTCGTAGTCAGGACCACCGGAATTTCCTCAGGTTTCTGTGGTACAAGGACGATGACACCAACGCAAAGATGGTGGAGTATCGAATGAGGGTGCATGTATTTGGAAACAGCCCTTCACCTGCCGTAGCAACTTACGGCCTTCGGAGAACTGCATTAGAAGGAGAGTCCGAGTATGGAGCAGACGCGAGAGACTTTGTAGAAAAGGACGTCTACGTAGATGACGGACTCAAATCACTACCGACTGAAGAAGCGGCTATCAGTCTGCTCAAGAGGACTCAAAGAATGTTGTACCAAGCTAAACTTAGACTACATAAAATTGCTTCAAACAGCCTGGCCGTAATGAGAGCCTTCGAGTCAGGTGATCATGCACCTGGATTCAAGGACATTAACCTGGGACTGGACAGTCCACCCGTGCAGAGGAGCTTGGGCCTCAGGTGGGATCTCTCGGCCGACCCCTTCACAAAAGCCATTCACAAAACGTGGTGTCCTATCAGTGGTGAACAGCCTATTTGATCCGCTGGGATTTGTAGCGCCCATCACCATACAAGGTAGATCCCTACTGAGACAACTTTCTGAAACCGTCAAGGATTGGGATACCCCACTTCCTTCTGATAAAGAGCAAAAATGGGAAGCCTGGAAACAATGTTTGTGTGCCTTGGATGAGATCCACATCCCGAGATGCTATGTCAAAACCTCATCTACCTCTAGCATAAAGAAAGAACTCCACGTGTTCTCAGACGTCTCCACAGAAGCCATTGCAGCGGTTGCCTATCTGAAGGTGACAGAACTCAACAATCAAAGTCACGTTGGATTCGTCTTTGGTAAGGCTAAGTTGGCTCCCAAGCCTGATCATACTATTCCCAGACTTGAACTCTGTGGGACTGTGTTAGCAGTGGACATTGCAGACTTCATACAACAAGAACTGGGTGTCGACAAAGAAGAGGTCCAGTATTACACGGATAGTAAGGTCGTTTTAGGTTACATTTATAATCGGACTAAACGATTTTATGTGTACGTCAGTAACCGCATAGAGAGAATCAGGAGGTCTTCAAAACCTGAACAATGGCACTATGTGCCATCCAACTTTAATCCAGCAGACCACGCCACTAGGCCGATGTCTATAGGTTCCTTTATTAACTCTTCTTGGCTTACAGGTCCGGAGTTTCTGTTGAGACAGAGGGATGAATGTGTACAGGAAGTTTTCAGCATCCAGGATCCGGATAATGATCCAGAAATCCGCGCTGAAGTTAGTGCATTAGTTACTGGAATAAAGCAAACCTCCAGCCTCGGTTGTCAGCGCTTCCAGCGTTTCTCCCGTTGGATGAGACTCGTCAGAACTATCGCTAGGTTAGTGCACATTGCGAGATGTTATCACAGTACTCAACAAGATAAGGATTGTCATGGTTGGCATGTCTGTCATAAACCCCTCTCTGCTGAAGATATCTCTCATAGTGAGTCCCTCATAATACGCCATGTCCAGCAGGAAGAATTCAACGTAGAATAGAAGTGCTTGTACAACAAACAGCGGATTCCAATAAAAGGCCCTCTTGCCAATTTAAATCCAGTTATGGACGGTTCTGGCTTGCTGAGAGTCGGTGGTCGTTTGAATCAAGCCCACCTAGGAGTTGCAGAACAAAATCCTCTCATCATTCCCAGCAAACATCATATCACTGTCTTGCTGATCCAACACCACCACGAAAAGGCTGAACACCAAGGCAGACAAATCTCTGAGGGCAGGTTACGGTCTGCAGGCCTTTGGATTATAGGTATGAAAAAACGTGTGGCCCAAATACTTCACGACTGCGTGCACTGTCGTAAAGCAACAGTAAAACAACTACACCAACAAATGGCTGACTTGCCTGTGGATAGACTATATACAGAGCCACCATTCACCTACGTTGGCCTAGACGTTTTCGGGCCATGGATGGTGTCTGCACGCAGGACCCGCGGCGGTCACGCAAACAGTAAGCGTTGGGCTGTACTATTCACTTGCATGAGTGTGCGTGCCGTTCACATAGAGGTGGTAGAATCCATGGACACATCCAGCCTTATTAATGCCTTAAGACGGTTCTTCGCAATCAGAGGACCAGCGAAACAGTTGAGGTCTGACCGCGGAGGAAACGTAATCAGAGCAAGTAAAGAACTGAACATCGATACCAAGCCCATTCAAGATCAGTTGGCAGAGAAAGGATGCACTTGGATTTTCAATCCTCCTCATAGTTCCCACATGGGGGGCTCCTGGGAGAGGATGATCGGGATCTCACGCAGCATCTTGAATTCTATGTTAATGGATGTAGACTCTTCAAGGCTCACACATGAGACCCTAGTCACCCTTCTCGCTGAAGTTTCAGCCATAATCAATTCAAGACCACTTGTGCCAGTGTCGATGGATCCTGAAACACCAACTGTACTGACTCCTGCTATTCTCCTTACCCAAAAAACGGAGAATACGCTAATACCTAGTAAAGAATTTACCCATGCGAACATCTACCAGAAACAATGGAAACGTGTACAATACCTAGCGGATTACTTCTGGAACAGGTGGCGAAAGGAGTATCTTGTGATTCTTCAAGGAAGAAGAAAATGGCGACACCACAAACCGAACTTGAAAGAAGGAGACCTCGTGTTGATGAAGGAGCAACAAACCGAACGGATTCACTGGCCTATGGGACTTATTACAAAGGTTTTTCCTAGCAAAGATGGCAGGGTCCGGAAGGTGGAGTTGAATATCTTCAGAAAGGGTGAGCATAAAACGTTTGCAAGGCCAATTAACGAACTTATTCTGATACTACCCATCGAGAACATCCCTGCAGGATAAACAGAACTGAACTTGAATTTTGTGGATCTTCTCCATTCCAAGTTTGAAACAGGACTATGTTGTAATGTTTCCTGTTTTATTCTAACATGTTTGTTACAGGTTTGTTCCATATATTTTTTTATTTTTTTTTTGAACATTAGTCATAGTGAAATTCCCTCAGGGAATTTCAGACGGGGAGTGTGCTGTCCTCTGTACTGTTCTCATAATTATTTAACTGTCCACCATATTATCAGTTCTTCCATCACTATGTTGTTTCTATGTATGGTTGTTTTGCTGCCATCTGCTGGCCAGAATTTGTATGCTACATGCCTCTGCTCTTGTTAATAAAGCTTTCCTTTTCTGGGCGTGTTTTTAGGAGCCTGGGTCCATGTCACTTCCTGCAACCCTTGTGTGAGGGATCTGCTTTCTGTGTGACTGGACTTTCATCACTCGGGCTCGTAAGGCATCAGTTTTTTGACCAGCAGTTAGCCTCAGGAAAGATATCAACAGTCAACACCAAGGTCATTTCAGTATTATACCAATGTTTGTATTTTGGGTCAAATAAACCCACATTGATTCAAATCACCGTGTCTTCGTGTATCCGTCTAACCTGAGCTTTTGCCGGTCCTGTCTGCTCCACTGCTTGGACACGAAGGTAGGAAAGTCACACAGCCACTACCAGTTACACCTTCATTTGCCTTCATGTGGAGACAGAACACAAATACAATACGTGTAAAACCATAACCGTCAATTAATAACATTTTGTAGGGATATCCCGCCAAATGCCAACGGAATCTGTTGGGTCGGACCCCCCAAGGACTGAACCCGTGGAGAGACACACAATGAACATGAATTTGGTGTAACAACCAATTGCATACCTATCTCTAAAAATTCCACAGAAAGCTACAGACAAGAAAAGAAGGAATACAATCTGTATCACAATGCTGGTCAGTAGCATCTGACCAGTGGCGGGAGAAACGGTCCCCTAAATAGTGACCCAAACCCCTCCCAATAGGCCGAGCAACCCTGCAGGTCACCCCCCCAATAACCCTTAGATCACAACCTGGCACGCTTACTGTTTATCTAGGCCCAGTCATGAAGCCCTTACTCTTAATATCCAGGTCTTGTCTCGCTAAACAAGTATTGCATTTATAAAAACCTTTGTCATTATTAAAAAACATCCCTTTCGTATCCCTATGTTTGTGTGTAAAATTTGTTAATAACATTTTTAGATTAGGTGATCCTCTAAAAACTATTTTTGGGTTATCTGGGAGCATTTTTCTTAAGATATCATCTTCTTTTTGAATGTTGCATTTTTTTTTATAATTCTTTTAAAAGTTGTTGTAAAATCAGTTACTATAGGTAAGATAAAATTAGTATTTTTTATCTGGGTTTTTTTTTTTATATTTTATTAAATCTTTTCTTTCCAGGTTTTCTATGCTGGCTATTGTGTGTTGAATTTTCTGTGTGTTGTAGTTTTTTTCTAAAAATTTATTTTTTAAAAACTCCTCTTGTGCTTTAAAAGCAGGGGTATCTGTGCAATTCCTTCTAATTCGCCAAATTTGACTCTTGGGTATTCCTTCCAACCAAGGACAATAGTGGCAGCTGGATTGGTCAATAAAAGTATTTTTGCATACTTTTTTTAATATGGGTTTTTGTTTTAGTTTTGTCAGCTATCTAAATATCTAAATTAATTTTTTTTAACCCTTTCTTGACTAAAATGAGAAGTTAGGATTATTCCCCTATTATTATTATTTAAACATTTTAAGAAATCATTAAGATCTGGTACGGAGCCTCCCCAAATAAAAAATACATTATCTATGTATCTGCTATAGGTAACCAAGCTTGCACTCCACTTGTTGTTGGTCCAAATTACATCATTTTCCCAGTCTGCCATGAACAAGTTGGCGCAACTGGGTGCAAACGTGGTTCCCATAGCAGTACCTGTTGAAGGTAAAAAGAGTAATCGAAATAATTACTGTATTGGCGATTATAGGCCGCACCCTAAAAGTTAGGTGCTTTTTTTAAAGAAACATTTTGATTCTTA
This sequence comes from Spea hammondii, assembly GCA_029215755.1. Lineage (NCBI taxonomy): Eukaryota > Metazoa > Chordata > Amphibia > Anura > Pelobatidae > Spea > Spea hammondii. The sequence goes on along the minus strand of JARDYJ010000002.1, from coordinate 149,899,539 downwards.
GTGTAACAGATATGCTGCCACTCTGCCCTCCCCCGAGATATGCTGCCACACTGCCCTCCCCCGAGATATGCTGCCACTCTGCCCCCAAGATGTGTCCCCCCCCCTAAACTTACCAAAGCAGACTCCCGGGTGTCTTGCGGGGCCAGAGGGGGACATCTACGCAATATGCGTATACAACTAACGGTGCCGGAATTCCCCCGTGGGAAGTGCCGGCAAGGGAGATTGTTAAAGAACATCGCGCAGACGTTCACCAGGTGCGGCGATGCAAGTGTAAACAAACCCCGCTGCCGGCATGTCTGCACGTGATTTAACAATCTCCCGTGCCAGGATTCCCACCATGGAAAGTGCTGCCAGGGGAGGCTGTCTCAGCGTATCGGAGAGTAGGATGCAGGTCCCCTGCAGCGCTGCGGGCAATACGAATTGCGCATTCCTGCACTAGACCCCGAGGGGGGGTTGCGGCCTATATTCGGGGTAAATACGGCATTTTCCAAAATTAACCTGATGGCTTCTAAAATCTATAAAAATAAGAGGAAAATTGTCATCTGATTCTAAAAGATTTTTTACTGCATGACAGCTCAGATTATGGTTAATTATCGTGTACAAGGACTGAATGTCGCATGTCACCATAATAAAATTGGGATTCCATTTAAGATTCTCTAAAATTTGCAATAAATTCATTGTGTCTTTTAGGTAAGCTTTTGGGTTTTTTTTACTACTGGTTGGAGGATAATGTCAATGTATTCAGATAAGTTGGACAGGATAGAGTTAACGCCTGACACAATAGGGTGTCCAGGGGGATTCTTTTCATTCTGATGGATTTTTGGAAATGGATCACTGGTGTTATTGGATTGGTATCATTTATGTAATTAAATTCTTCTTTTAAGATAAGTGGATTTAATAGTCCCTTTTCGGGCAAAACCTTAAGTTTGTCTTTTATTTGTTCAATAGGGTTATGGCTCAGTTTTCTATATACATTGTTATCATTCAACTGCTTATATGCTTCGTCCTCATGTTGTTTTTTGATTAAAATGACCAGACCTTCACCTTTATCGGCAGGCTTTATAACAATTTCTTTTTTCTTTCTTTATTAGTAAAATTATTAAAATCATATTATTCTTTAAAAAAAATTCTAAGTCTTTAAGGGCCAGCCTCTCAAAGGTTTGTATTGCACTAGATTTATATTGGTATGGATACAATTTTGATTTAACTTTTAAGTTTGTTTTTGAGATATTTTCACTAGCACTTCTATTTTTTTTTATCGTCCTTCATCCTGTTTAATTTTATAAAATCTTTTTAATGTGACATTTCTCGTAAATGTATTAAGATCAATAAAAGCTTTAAAATGATTTGAGACCTTTACTTAAAACGGATATTTGTGTGGGGTTAAAAGATTTATCTGTCAAATTAAAAATGCACTTTTTCTGTTTGTACTTTTTCTGTTTTATTTGTTGTAATTATTTCTGTGGTTGGTCTATTCTTCCTTTTTTGTACTCTTCTTCCGCCTCTATGTCCTCCAGTGTAGTATTGAACTCAGGGTCAAAAAGTGGTTCCTCAAAAATCATCCAATAAAGTGTCTCAACCTGTGTTCTTCGATTTTAAGAATCTTGTGGATTTTTGCAGAAAGTTCTGAAAAAATCAGAAGATAAGATCTAATCGGAATCCTCAGTTTCATTCAAGCCTGGTGATGAGAAAGTGGTTGGTCGAAAAATGTATTCCTTACCGTCTGATGGATTTATGAAGGGCTGAGAATTTCAAAATACAGATTTTGTGCAACAAGCTGCGATGCTCTGCGTGTTCTGACAACTTTCTATCAGATCCAGCAGTCACTGTTTCGGCAATTTGAGTTCCTGTCGCTCATCTGTTGGATTTGGCGCCACAGGCCGCCCCACACACACGTGCATCATTGAGCCTCGGATACCCATGACCCTGTCGTCGGTCACCCCTTTTCCTTCCTTGGACCCCTTTTGATAGATACTGACCACTGTAGACCGGGTGTGACGGGACGCCTTGTACCCTGACTGGGTACAGCCATCAGCTGTTCTTTGCTTCCTCCTGGAACTGCAAGGGTTAACCACCTCTAGCGCCAGACGATACTGCGAGGGAGGGAACATGAACCAGCTCTGTATCCTCGGTGTAGTGGCACCGTAGCCCGCTGAGATGTTGCCAAATACGGTGTTGTAATTGTCCCAAAAAGGACAATGATTGATATAGCGGGTCCCTGAAGCATTAGAGGAGACTAATGTCCAGGTGAATAACAACACTTTATTGGGAAACACACAGCCTTATATACAGTTTAACAATGAAAGGGTCATAAATCACAGTAACATATCCCCGCCCTGCCCGGCGCCATACTCAGGCCCTGCAATGTCCGTATTACCACAAACTGCTGTTTTCGGGGTGATCCCGGGGTACCAATGGATAGCTCGGGGTCCCTAGAATATTCCGTCCAAAAAGTGACACAAACCGCTGTTTTCGGGGTAATCCTGAGGAAGCGGCGGCAATCCCGGGGTACCAATGGATAGCTCGGGGTCCCTAGAATTTTCCGTCCAAAAAGTGACACAAACCGCTGTTTTTTGGGTGATCCCGAGGGAGCGGTGGCGATCCCGGGGGAACCAATGGATAGCTCGGGGTCCCTAGAATATTCCTCCAAAAAGTGACACAATCCACTGTTGGGACGCTAAGCAGTAGCAGTTTAAATTTTCCCCGGGGCGGACTGCGATATAGCTGGGCGTGCATTCCATAAAATGGCTGGCTGAGTGGCTGCACGACCGCCATGGTCACAAACCCCCGAGATCACTTCCAGAGAGGACCTGCCACTTACCTGTGCGTATGGGGGATTCTAGGCCCAGAAATCAGGGAGCAGAAAAGTGAAGGTTTAGTGGTTTTGTGTTATTTTATCTATTTCAATCTGCATATTTTATTAAAAAGGATTAGTCATATTAAATTGTGGCTTCAGGCATCCAGTGTATGATTACTTTTTTTGTAGTGAAATGACGTACTCCCAATCCCATCACAACAACATGTGTTAGAAAATCAGGAAAAGATGGGCATGAATGGTGGACTGATTCGGCCACTTGACTAGACTTGCCCCCCAGGCCATAGGCTGCCAGCCCTACCCTGACCGCGCCAGCTGAACCCCCCTCTCCTGGAAGTCACAGAGACTGGGGTTCCATAGGAGGCTGCCTCTCCAAACCACCCCTGGTCTGTACCCCTCCACCTGTGGGTTAATGCCACAAAAGAACGCCCTGGTGGGGTCAACGGCGTCCAGGTTATGATGGGTTAAAGTCCGCGGGCAACTGCTCAGGTCCTAGCCGAGAAACAGTTCCAGAGGATTATGGCCAGGACCCGGTCAGGCAAAAGGGCATGTGATACACTGGGGATAAAAAAGGTAATACAAGAACCACAAAACAATAATTAAAACAAACAGATCTTGGCAACCTAGGATTGTGACACCTGGATCCCCCCACAAGAGCTGTAGTTTTGGAGATGCTCTGACCCAATCGTCACGCCGTCACAATTTGGCCCTCGTCAAAGTCGCTCAGATCTTTACGCTGCCCATTTTTCCTGCTTCACATCAGCTTCGATGACGAAATGTTCACTCGCTCCCTAATATATCCCCCTTCACTGACAGGGTCCACGATAACGAGATTATCCGTGTTATTCACTTCACCTGTCAGTGATCTTAATGTTACGGCTGATCGTGGCATACGTTCTACAAGGTGCTGGACACATTCCTCAGAGATTTTGGTCCATATGCACATATGGACATGACGCAGTTGCTGCAGATTTGGAATCTCCCGTTCAACCACATTCCAAAGGTGCTCTATTGGATTGGAGGCCGTTGGAGTTGAGTGAACTCATGTTCAAGAAACCAGTTTGAGATGATGTGAGCTTTGTGACATGGTGCATTATCCTGATGGATGTAGCCATCAGAAGATGGGTACACTGTGGTCAAGGGATGGACATGGTGAGCAACAATACTCCGGTAGGCTGTCACAATGTTTAAACGATCCTCAATTGGTACTAAGGGGCCCAAAGTGTGCCAAGAAAATGTCCCCCACACCATTACACCACCACCAGCCTGAACCATTGATACGAGGCAGGATGGATCCATGCTTTCATCTGAATGTCACAGCTGGAATGGAGACTCACCAGACCAGGCAACGTTCTTCCAGTCTTCCATTGTTCAATTTTGGTGATTCTGTGCAAACTGTAGCCTCAGTTTCTTGTTCTTAGCTGACAGGAGCGGCACCCGGCGGGGTCTTCTTCTGCTGTAGCCCATCTGCTTCACGGTTTGATGTGTTGTGCATTCAGATATGGTATTCTGCATACCTTGGTTGTAACGAGGGGTTATTTGAGTTACTGTTGCCTTTCTGTCATCTCAAACCGGTCTGCATGTTCTCCTCTGACCTCTGACACCAACAAGGCATTTTCGTCACGCAGCTGCAGCTCACTGGAGATTTTTCGGACCATGAACTTCAGCAAGTTGTCTTGACCATGTCTATGTGCCTAATTGCATTGAGTTGCTGCCATGTGATTGGTTGATTAGCTATTTGTGCTAACAAGCAATTGAACAAGTATACTTAATAAAGTGGCCAGTGAATGTACATTATATATATATATATATATCTCAAGCATTATTCACTCAGCTACATCGACCAGACAAGCCAGAAAACTTCCTTTTCCATCAGAAGTCTCCTAGTTCTACCACCACTAATATATATATTGTGACAAACCCTGTAGCATGAGGGCCATAAATGTCACATTCAGGGGTCCTAAGCACAGTCCTCTAGGGCAATGAGAGTCAGGAACACCAGCTTGTAGCAAAACAGCACTTTATTTTAACTGTTTAAATGCAACACCCCAAAACAAAATCATAAAAAGAAACACCTAGCTCCCACTTCTCTAACTGTACAATGCTGGTCCAGACTGACCGGCCTAATCACCCACTAACTCAACCTCCCAGCCAGACCCAGCTACACCAGGCTCTGGAAAACCTCCCCAGACAGCACACAAAAAGTCCAGGCAGGTGATGCCTCACTTGGCTCAGGGATTGTCTTCTTCAGGGCCTCTCCTTCCCCCAACAGTCTCTCTGAGTATCAGGCTCCAGGGTTTTTTAATGCCCAGCACCTGTGCCTGATGCCAGCCCCATAGGAACCCCGGACCGGATCCTGCAGACTTCTAGCCTCCTGGAAAAGCCGGCATGGAATTTCCACAGAATTGGACCCAAAATCCATTTGTTTTATCTCAAACGGTACATTTCTGTTCTTCTATTATTCAATATTTATGTTACAGAAAAGTGGACTGGAAAAGAAAGGAGAAGGAATCCTTTCCCCGGCTGAGAGTTTTGATTATCTGCATAAGCAAAATCAACGCCAGACATATTTTTTTAAATATTTCCCTCAAATGGTTGCATTTTAACTTACTGGCTGTCCGAGGAAATAGTTCCAGTCTGTTGGACAACAGGAATTTACTTTGTGTTTGTATGCCACTTTTTGTGTTTGAAGGCTCCACCGATATTCAGTTACTTTCTTAATTTCTAATCATTTTTTTTTATTCCTAATGATTACAATTTCAAGAATATGAAGCTCCCGCACCCCGGGAACATTAAATGTAGCTTCCATTATCGTCTGCATAAGTATTGTCAAGTGACACTGTAATTAGTCTGGTCTTTTCAAATTAGTCCCACAAGATGAATGGTGAACTCATGTACTCATTAAAATTGACAGCATAGCTATATATTTCATTGTATTTTTGGTCTTTAACCTGTAGAGCTCACTTGGAAATATATTTATTATAAAAGCTCCCTGGACACCTTGGTTACTGAAACTTGCATTTAGCGTAAAAGCTGTAGCACATGATGCATTTATTTTAGTTATGTTGTGATTTATTTGATCTATGTCTTCTCTATGTCGGAGAACATCCTTCTGGTGCGCTCTTGGTAGCCCTGTATTGTTGTGCTCTCACCTTAAAAGCTGCTGTAGCCATCTCAGATATAGTAGGGATACTCTCTGCAGGTCAATCTATATCTTTAAGTTAGTTTGCCCCCGAATAGCCTGCCTGTGGCATCTTAGCCTCAAACATCCATGTGTCATGCTCTCCCCCTTACACATCCATGCTATCACATACATATTCATTCATTTTCTCATCCACAAACATTCATTCACTCATTCATATTCTCATTCATTCACAGATACTAATTTACAGATATACATCCATTCCCTCAATCATGCTTACTCGTTCATACATCCTCCCCCTTCTCTTACCTGAACTTCAGAGCTCTCAGTGTCGCGTGCAGACTTCTGCATGGGCCGCTGCTTCCCTCTGTGTTGCTTGCTCTCTGTGCAAACAACTTCTCTTGTCCTGCCCGGGGGAAGCAGGAACGGAGCAGAGGTTCCTGCTTTCCCTGAGCGGAACAAGAGACGTTGCTCGTACAATGTGCGAGCAACAGACAGGCAACCTAGGATTGTGACACCAGGATCCCCCCCACAAGAGCTGTAGTTTTGGAGATGCTCTGACCCAATCGTCGCGCCGTCACAATTTGGCCCTCGTCAAAGTCGCTCAGATCCTTACGCTGCCCATTTTTCCTGCTTCACATCAGCTTCGATGACAAAATGTTCACTCGCTGCCTAATATATCCCTGAGCGGAACAAGAGACATTGCTCGTACAATGTGCGAGCAACAGACAGGCAAGCAGCATCGACCCTGTGGAAGTGATTGCGGGAGAGGCATAGACCAGTTGTGTAGGGAGTATGATGGCACAGACTAGCTGTTGAAGTTGGGGGGCCCGGGGCATTTGTTGCACCAGGGCCCCATGGTTTTAGGTTACGCCCCTGTCCCCAGCTGCTAAAAGTAGAAGAAAAGAGAGTGAGAGAAGGTGGGAATAGGACTTGTGTGAGTGGAGAGGGGAAAGTGAAAAGTGCCTGGGATGAGAGAAGGGGAGAAGAAAGCAATGAGGTGAGGGTGGAGTTGTAGAGAGAGAGGCAGCACGGTTAGGGCATAATATGTTTGAGATGGAAGAGAGGAGAGGGAGTAAATTGGTTAAGAATTTTTGATGATTCAAAGTTAGACAAGGTCTCTAGTTAGACAAGGTTTTTAGGGAGGCAGAGAAGGACTAGGAGGCAATGTGAGAGAGCAGGATAGGAAGTGTCGGTCAGAGAGGGGGAAAGGGAAATAAGAGAAGTTGGAGAGAGAATACATTCTAGAAAAGAAAAAAAAAAGGCCCCAGGGTGTGACCATCATTATGAGTAGGGGAGTTAATATGCTGTTTGAGGTCAAAAGAGGGAGGAATGGAAAGAAATTTAAAGTTACAAGGAGTATCTATTGGGATGTTGAAGTCTCCGAGGATGACAGAAGGGACACAAGAGGAAAAGAAGTGGTGGTCATGAGGAGGAATGGTCAAATGACTCATGAGCAGGGCCGGCCTCAGGGGTGTGCGACCTGTGCGATACTGCAAATGCCACAACACTCCAGAAGACACTTCCCCGGGCCTGGGGGGCAGGGGGCGAATGGACTAGGCCGGTGTAAAGATGGTGCAGCAAGGTATGTATGTTACAGTGAGAATGTATGAATAAGTGTGTGTGTTAACATGAATGTGCATGTGTAAGTGTTCGTGTGTTAGCATCAGAGCCGGCCTTAGGTGTTTTGGCGCCCTGTGCGGACTACTCCTCTGGCGCCCCCCCTCACTACCCCCCCTCTCTGCCCCTTCAAACTACCCTCCCTCTCCCTTCAAACTACCCCCTCTGCCCCTTCAAACTACCCCCCCCTGCCCCTTCAAACTACACCCCCCCTCTGCCCCTTCAAACTACACCCCCCCACACTTACCTTGTTGCCGGAGTCCTGCGGTGAGGGCGGGAGGCATCCGTCTTCTCGCTCTGCCGCGGTGCCGGCATTTCATGTTGAGCGCTGGAATAGTCCGGCGCTCAACATGAGATGCCGGCACCACGACGGAGTCACGGAGAGTAAGGGGCGCCGAGCGGTTGCTGAGAACTTCACGAGCAACCACTCGGCGCCCCTGCCCGGGACTTAGATTAAAGAATCGTTTTTTTTAACTTTATTTAACATGAATGATGTTAAATAAAGTTTAAAAAAAACCAAAAAACAATGTTTTAAGTTAAGTCCCGGGCAGGCGCCCCTGCTACCATGGTGCCCTGTGCGGTCGCACAGGTCGCACACCCCTAAGGCCGGTCCTGGTTAGCATGGATGTGTATATGTGTTTGTGTGTGAGCTTGAATTTTTAAGTGATATGAGAGGGAGTATTATTGTAAGAATGTGTAAGCATGTGTATTATTATTTATTTATTATTATTTATTGTTTTATATAGCGCCATCAAATTCCATAGCGCTGTACAATGGGTAGACAGGATATAACAAGTAGTATATAACATAACAATTTGACTTACAGAAACAATGGGTGAGGAGGGCCCTCCTCTTTTTTCATGAAGAGCATTTGTTGGGCAAAGTTCTAAATGTGGAGCAATCACTATGGAAACTAGTGCGAAGTTCTTGGTGATCGACCCACATTTTGGTTTATTGGACCTTGCACTTGTTTTTAAATACAGGAATTATATTTTATATAAAAAAAAATGGCTATTGCCCATTTTAAAATTCTTATGCTGGTTTTAAAAGGTTGTAAGAGACTATGTACATGTTACATTACGTGTGTATGTGTGATAGTATGTGCGTTTAAGCGTGTGTCCCACCAAAGGACTTTAGGAAGGTCGGGAGAACTTGAGAGATAGATAGCATAGAATAGAAAATAACAGACAAGGGGGAGGTAATGAAAAGGGGAGAGATAAGGAGAAAAGGGAGCAATAAAGTGAATATGAGGTAAATAAAGAGAAATGGGGATCAAAGAAATGGAGGAGAGATAAGAGAACAAAAAGTGAAGGGAGCAATAAAGAAGGAGAGATACAATGAAGGGGAGAGCTTAAAAGAAAGGACGACGGTAGGAAGAAAAGGTAGAGATAAGGAGGAAAAAAAGAGAGCTATAATGAGAAATAGGAGAAATAAAAAGAAAGAGGAGATAAAGAGAAATGGGAGAAATAATGAAAAAGGAGAGGATAAAAGAAAAGGGGAATGGGGAGAGGTGGACCGAAAGGGTCGAGATAATGAGAAAGGGAAGAAATTATGAAGAGCGGGTGTTTGTAAACTAATCCTAAGGGCAAACAAGTCCCTTGGATGTGATCTGGGTGCTGGGAAAATCCTGTGTGTGCAATTTGGGTCCTGGGCAAGACCTATGTGTGCAATTTTGGTGCCCGGTTTTGCCTTTGGGGTGTGCAACCTGTGATCTATGTCTGCAATTTCAGGTTTTCATGAATTATTTATTTTTTTGATCTATTCATTCAATGCTGAGTTTGCTTGTGATTTTCAGTTGTATTGTACCTACAAGGCTGGGTTTGTATGTCTTAGTCAGTTGATCTATACCTGAACTACATGGGGAGGAATAGAGAGGTGTGGCACAGTGGAGGGGACAAGGGGACTCTGGGGGTGATGGGGGGGGCTGTGGGGTAAACAACTAAGGCAAGCCCTCGTCCTGTGTTTGGTTTCAGATGGCGGTCTGCAGGGGGCTTGGGGTGTTTCAGGAAAGGTAGAAGAGGGGAAAGGAGGATGAATAAGAGAAGATAATTTTAGGTTAGAAAACATGGCAGGGTTATGGCTGTAGGACGCTGGTAGGTGAAGGGATCAAGATAAAGGAATGTACTTTTCCAAGGTACAACATTTGGGAAAAAAGAAACAATGTCCCCATAAATACATATTTGGTACATATAGAGGAGAAAGATACATAAAAATACCAATTTAATTCTTGCAAGGGTCTCACTTGTTGGACCCAAAGTTGCAACAAACTCATTTTCTAGTAACTCACATTTCACATTTGAGTGAATAGAGCTGAGAGAATTGCCATGTGCTCAGTTCTTAATTAAGATTTTCCATTCACATGAGATTTCCAGGTAGAATTCGGCTCATGGGAGGTGAAGCAGATATAAGGCTGAGGCGGTAGAGACTTTGTGTATTCTGACAGATCCCAGACACAGGAGGTATGGGGTGCATGACTGCTACAGTCAGTTCTCCACGTCTATTAATTATTTTTACAGGATCCTTAAATTATCCAATTATTTCCAGTAATTATTTCATTTTTGAATAACTTAGTGCTGCTCCTAATGTTCAGTCACCCTACTATGTGGTTTTTGTCTCCCTTTCTTTCTGCAAATATATTCAGAGGACGTGCTGGCTCTTCCTGCGGCACCCAGCCTTTTAGTGACCTCCTCAGGCTTCTGAAAGCCCTGCAGATGGGGACGAGTCCTAAATATCCCTTTGTAAGCAGGTTGAAATATTTGTACATTGTAAGGTCTTCAGACTGTAATAAATATATTGGTGATTAAAAGGTTAGGATTAAAAGGTACGGCAAGCTAGTGAGTGCTGGGGACCTTTACATAGAAAATAGAGGAAAATGTCCTACCGTTGCGTTGCGAGAGAGGCCGGTGATGGCGAACCTACGGTGTGCCAAGTCCTGTGTTCTGAGTGACCGGTTAATTTTTTAGCCAAAAATAAGGGGGGGGCGAGTGTGTTCATACAGACTTTCGTGACTGACGCATCACTGTTTCCTATTATTTTATACAACTTATTTCCTGTTTTTTTACATAGTTTCATATTTTTTTATTTTATTTAGTTCCATTGGCGTATGGGAAGGGTAATAATTGTCTTTATGATTCGATATTAATTGATTGGTTAAATATTTTGCTTTATTATAGTTTGTGGTTATTTGGATACAAATGTCTGTGTCCTGTGTAAACTGCACTTCCGTGAGTGAATTTATTCTGGGTGGGCTGACAGAGACGCCGCACTTAGAGAAAGTCCTCTGCAGCATCTTCTTTCTTATATATGCAATGAATGTGGCCGGCAACCTCTCAATCATCATAATTGTGGCTCTCGACTGCAACCTGCACAGCCCAATGTACTTTTTTCTGGGTAACCTCTCCTTCCTGGATATCTGTTTTTCCTCTGTCGCTGTCCCTAGGATGCTCCATGATTTCATAACTCGACAGAAGGTAATTTCATTAGCAGCTTGCTTGGCTCAGATGCACTTCTTCCATTTCCTGGGCAGCACCGAGGTCCTTCTTCTGACTGCCATGTCGTACGATAGATTTATAGCCATCTGTAGACCCCTTCATTATACAGAGATCATGAATAGGAAGCTGTGCCTAACTCTGGCCATTGGATCTTGGGCCACGGGCTTCCTTCATTCACTGCTGCACACAATAAGCACGTCCTTGTTACCATTTTGTGGGCCCAACATAGTCAATCATTTCTTTTGTGACATTAAGCCATTGCTGAAGTTGTCCTGCACCAACACCAGTTTTAATTCCAGTCTGCTGCTACTTGTCACAGGGTCCTTGGTAATGATATCGTTCCTCTTGACCCTTCTTTCCTACATCTATATCGGTTATACCCTTGCTTGGATTCCATCAGCCACGCGAAGGTCCCGAGGATTTTCCACATGCGCCGCTCATCTCATTGTGGTTATTTTACTCTATGGGACAGCTCTGTTCACCTACCTACGCCCAGTTACAGAAAAATCCATAGAAATTGACAGAATTGCAGCCATTCTATTCACCATCCTCACACCCATGCTAAACCCTATTATTTACTCGTTGCGGAACCAAGATGTGCAGAACGCGTTGGTAAAACTTGCAAATTCATGGATTTGATGGCGCCACCAGTACTACTGATTAATAAGGAGCTTAGTGTCACTAGTCCTGACCCATGACATTAAGCAAATGAAAGCACTTACCCTAATAATAGTAGATGGGACTTTAGTAAAACTTACACATAAAATATATTGAACATCAGGAGAGGAGCAGTCTGATGTGGCTATGAGGAGCTTGATGTGCTTGGTCTCCTGGAAAATCCTGGAGTATTATTTTATTTCTTTGTCTGCCTCGGGGCTGCACAGGTGAAGAAGGGAGAATGCTCTTCCCCTTTTTACATGCTAGCGTGCACCACGTATGTCTAAACACACAGAGCATGATGTACACACAATGAGACGGGCCTTTGGGGCCCCAGACTATCTAAAGATTGCATATTATACTAGCAAAGAGGAAAAATAAATGTATAATGGAAAAAGACAGAACAAACTGGACACATTGTAACACACTGAAGATAAAGGCCATGAGGGAGGTAAGATGGCGGGGGAGGTGAATGGACACAGGAGATAGATGGACACCTGTAAGAGGGGCAGGGTCCGGTCACTGATTTATCTACACATTATACAGGGGCCGGTCACTGATTTAACTATACATTATACAGGGGCCAATCACTGATTTACCTGTACATTATACAGGGGCCGGTCACTGATTTATCTATACATTATACAGGGGCCGGCTCGCTGATTTATCTCTACATTATACAGGGGCCGGTCACTGATTTATCTCTACATTATACAGGGGCCGGTCACTGATTTATCTCTACATTATACAGGGGCCAGTCACTGATTTATCTCTACATTATACAGGGGCCGGTCACTGATTTATCTATACATTATACAGGGGGCCGGTCACTGATTTATCTATACATTATACAGGGGCCGGTCACTGATTTATCTATACATTATACAGGGCCGGTCCCTGATTTATCTATACATTATACAGGGCCGGTCCCTGATTTATCTATACATTATACAGGGGCCGGCTCACTGATTTATCTATACATAATACAGAGGTCCGGTCACTGATTTATCTATACATTATACAGGGGCCGGCTCACTGATTTATCTATACATTATACAGAGGGCCGGATCGCTGTTTTATATATACATTATACAGGGCATATCACACTGCACTCTGCACTGTATCGTACGCTGCAGGGAGGCGCTGGCCCTTCGCCAGGCTGTGTTCTTCCTCCCCGTTACGTCTTCCTGTAAATAGGATTCTCTCCCCTCCCAGCTGTGTGAGAAGCAGCAGCGCAGAGCGAGGTACGGACACAACGCAACACAATTCACAGCAAGACAGGGCAAGGTACACATACACCGGGCAGGGACACGCAACAATACAACACACATACACCGGGCAGGGACACGCAACAATACAACACACATACTCCAGGCAGGGACACGCAACAATACAACACACATACACCGAGCAGGGACACACAACAATACAACACACATACACCGGGCAGGGACACACAACAATACAACACACATACACCGGGCAGGGACACGCAACAATACAACACACATACACCGGGCAGGGACACGCAATAATACAACACAGACTCAAAGACTGGGCAGGAACACACAATAACACAACATATGGACACTGTGCAGGGACACAACACAAAGAAAGACCCATACCCTGGGCAAGGACACACAACAACACAACACACAGAAAGACACAAAGACTGGGCGGGAACACACAACAACACAACACACACACACTGTCCGGGGACACGCAACAACACAACACACAGAAAGACACTCACACTCTGCAGGAACACACAACAACACACAGAAAGACACAAACACTGTGCAGGAACACGCAAGAACACAACACAACATACAGACACGCACACTGGACAGGGACACGCAAGAACACAACACCCAGAAAGACACGCACACTGTACAGGAACACACAACACACAAAGTCTGGACAGGGACACGCAACAACACACAGAAAGAGACATACTTTTAGCAGGGACACACAACACACTGAAAGAGACATACCTTGGGCAGGGACACACAACAACACACAGAAAGACGCACACTGGGCAGGAACACGCAACAACACAACATACAGACACCCACACTGGACAGGGACACACAAGAACAGAACACACAGAAAGACACGCACACTGGGCAGGAACACGCAACAACACAACACACAGAAAGACTAGATTGCTAGCCTTCAAGACAATCTATTTAGGTATAATATAAGAAGAGACCAGGCTAATCCCAGAAGCTTGCAATCTATTATACTTCAGTATCCAATAGAGGGATCATTGTTTTTTCTTTCTCTGGCTGACGGGGTGCGGCTCGATCCACAACCGGGGGCCCCAAACGTCTCCACAACAGGCAAAAACAGGAACTTGTGTAACAATTCTGGCAACTTGCTCCATGATACTCAAATACCCCTCCCTATAACTCCTATTACCCCATATTAACCCTTTGCTAGAGCGCATTTGTCCATAATAACCCTTACCTAACGCGCATTACCCTATATTAACCCTTTGCTAGCGCGCATTACCCTATATTAACCCTTTGCTAATGCACATTACCCTATATTAACCTTTTGCTAGCGTGTATTACCCTATATTAACCCTTTGCTAACGCGCATTACCCTATATTAACCCTTTGCTAATGCGCATTAGCCCATATTAACCCTTTGCTAACGCGCATTACCCTATATTAACCCTTTGCTAATGCGCATTAGCCCATATTAACCCTTTGCTATAGCTCATTTTATTCTATGCAACACCTCCCTATAATTATATACATTGCAAAAAAAGAGTTCTACACAAGCCCTTATATAAAATATATTATTTTATTGTACAAAAACTTATTGATAAAAAACATATATAAAGTATTTCATTATATAGACAACAGAGGTTATAGGAAGATAATCAGAGCATATGGAGGAAATATGGCTATGTATATATAAAGTGTCTCAAGTGCATGTAAACCATCATAAGAATCATAAAGTGCTAAATCATTCAAGTATAGTTGTATATTACTCTATATAGAGTGCACCTATCAATTCTATAACTATCAAAAAGTGCATGGTTAATAATACTCACTATGGAGTGCACCTTTGCATTTGACAAATGTATAAAGCACTATTGACATTAACAATAAATATGCAGAAATTCCAATAATCAGAACAGTATCCTGAGAGCAATATGCTCCTTACCCATATTGACCTCCACTTCCCCCATGCCGTTTCGGTTCTCCTTTTTCAAGGGGTCGCAGTTATTTCCTCATCTTACACTTATATTTATACCCCTCCCCTCAGAAGTTGCGCGCCGAAACCCTAATTGGCGCCGGCGTTGCGTCTCCGCCCCAGAATTCACTGCCTCGCATCGGACGCCCCTCCCCATGGCACGCACGTCCGAGAGAATATCTCCCGAGCATGCGTGTCACGGGGCGCACCAGGTTTCGGCTCGGAACTTCCTAAGGCTTCGTAACAATTGTATTATACCAGCATCGACCTCAGCTGTGTCTCCAGAAATTATCCCAATAAATATATGTATATATATGTGAATTTAAAGTGCATTAAGTGTAAATTAACAATAAATATAATATATAAATAAATATAATAAATAAATAGAGTGATAAAGTGCATAAATACTTTGTCTCCTCATGTATATACTGCATATTAATAAATAAATAATGTGCCCAATGCTCAGTATATATAACTAATTAGTCATCAATGTGAACCTCCCTATAATTCATATTACCCCATGTTAACCCTTTCCTATAACTTCTATTACACAATATCGTGTAATAAACTGTTACGCTAACCCCTCCTATTACTCTGTATATCACTCCCTATAACCCCTCCTATTACTCTGTATATCACTCCCTATAACCCCTCCTATTACTCTGTGTATAACTCCCTATAACCCCTCCTATTACTCTGTATATCACTCCCTATAACCCCTCCTATTACGCTGTATATCACTACCTATAACCCCTCCTATTACTCTGTGTATAACTCCCTATAACCCCTCCTATTACTCTGTGTATAACTCCTTATAACCCCTCCTATTACTCTGTGTATAACTCCTTATAACCCCTCCTATTACTCTGTGTATAACTCCCTATAACCCCTCCTATTACTCTGTATACCCCTCCCCATAACCCCTCCTATTACTCTGTATAACCCTTCCTATAGCCCCTCCTATTACTCTGTAGAACACTCCTTATAGCCCTCCTATGTGTAATCTCTGCAATAAATTGGGGTATACTGAAGCTTTTATTAAAAAGAATTTTCGTCTTCCACTGACCTGTGGAGAGGTCTTGTTTTCCTGCGTCCACTCGGGTCTTTCTCTGGCGAAGATCTCGTTATCCTCAGTTCCCTCGGGTCTTTCTCTGGCGGAGATCTCGTTATCCTCCGTCCACTCGGGTCTTTCTCTGGCGGGGATCTCGTTATCCTCCGTCCACTCGGGTCTTTCTCTGGTGGAGATCTCATTATCCTCCGTCCGCTCGGGTCTTTCTCTAGCGGAAGTCTCGTTATCCTCCGTCCGCTCGTGTCTTTCTCTGCCGGGGATCTCGTTATCCTCCGTCCGCTCGGGTCTTTCTCTGGTGGAGATCTCATTATCCTCCGTCCGCTCGGGTCTTTTTCTAGCGGAAGTCTCGTTATCCTCCGTCCGTTCGGGTTTTTCTTTAGCGGAAGTCTCGTTATCCTCCGTCCACTCGGGTCTTTCTCTGTCGGAGATCTCGTTATCCTCCGTCCGCTCGGGTCTTTCTCTGGCGGAGATCTCGTTATCCTCCATCTGCTCGGGTCTGTCTCTAGCGGAAGTCTTGTTATCCTCCGTCTGTTCGGGTCTTTCTCTGGCGGAGATCTCGTTATCCTCCGTCCGCTCGAGTCTTTCTCTAGCGGAAGTCTCGTTATCCTCCGTCCGTTCGGGTCTTTCTCTGGAGGAGATCTTGTTATCCTCCGTCCCCTCGGGTCTTTCTCTGGCGGAGATCTCGTTATCCTCCGTCCACTCGGGTCTTTCTCTAGCGGAAGTCTCGTTATCCTTCGTCCACTCAGATCTTTCATTGGCGGAGATCTCGTTATCCTCCGTCCACTCTGGTCTTTCTCGAGGCCTCCATGAGGCCGTTGCTCCAGGCCGTCTGAGCGCTGGAATGTGACATAATTTCCCGGCGCTCAGATATATCGCGTAAGGTCCTAGAGGGAGCAGAGCACCGGCCTATCTCCTCCTGAGCCAACATAGGTAGGTTCGTGAATAAATATGTTAGTGTATGTGTATGTATGTTAGTACACGTGTGTAAGTATGTTAATGTGTGTAAGGCTGTTAGGCTAAGTATGTTACTGTAAGTGTGTGTGTTGGTATATGTGTGTGAGTATGTTACTGTACGTGAGTGTGCAAGTATGTTAGTGTGTGTGTATGATAGTGTGTGTGTGTACTGTATGTCAGTCTATCAGCATGTTGCACTGCTTGTGTAAGTATGTTCATGTGTCTGTTAGTATGTGTGTGTGCATGGCAGTCTGTCAGCATGTTGCACTGTTTCTGTAGGTATGTTCGTGTGTGTGTCAGTATGTCAGCATGTTGCACTGATTGTGTACGTTCACTTGTGTGTTAGTGAGTGTGAAAATATGTGTGTAAAGCGAGCTTAAGTGTTAGTATGTATGCATGTTAATTAAAAGGAGCCTTGAATAAATACAGCACCCTAGGCCTGCCCCTGTTCTTATAAGGTGTACTTATGGGAGGATCTTAAGGCGGAGTGATGAGTGAGGCAGTGGGACGGACATGGGTAGGCTGATGGGAGGGGCTTGCGGGCCCAGGCCTTAAGCATGTACTGGGCCCCATGGTTTATTATAGCAGACTTGGTTCCACATGCCTGAAAATGACCTACTCGGAAAAGAATGGCGACGTCTTCTACCGCCAGGACACTTCTGGGGGAAACATAGAAAAGGGTGGGGAGTGGGCAGAGCCAACGACAAGACCCCCCACCCACCTACCTTACCCAATGAACCGTTGAAGTTAGAGCTCCTGGGATCTCCCTGACCTGTCTGGAGTGGGTACCCAGGGCAGCGGAACATGCCTGAAAATCAGGACTGTCCTGCAAAATCCAGTACACTCGGGAGGTAGACGTATCTGGCGCAGGGGGGTTCATTGCATTGTGTAGACTGTGCCCGTTGCACTGTTGGGACACCTACAGAGACCCTGTGTCTGCTCCGCGGGGCTTACTGTCTAAGCCGTTGTCAGGGTTATGGAACTGTTTATCCCTGAAGTCATTTAAACTTCAGAGTTTATTTGGAAAAGCGCCGCGGAGTAAACAGTATCTTCTCTGCCGCAGCAATCGGTAACTCCAAGTAACCTTCACTCCTCAGCCAGCGAGACGTCTCGTTATTCTCAGAACCTCTGCTTTCTGGGACAAATCGCTTACATTTTAATTGTTTTTTGAAGACCTTGTCAGAGAACTTGATCTCCAAGAAGGAGCCTGTTGTGCTCTCCTCTAAGGTAATGTATCTGCTTACAATGTGAGCCCATCCAGGGCTCTTTTCACTTAATGCTCCTCAAGGTTTGAGTTGGGGCATCTAATTGAGACCCATTTCACCCAAACGTGGCATTTGATAGATAGGCATCTAAGTGAGAGTTGTCCACAGCAGAGGGGTGCGAGAGGGGCAATAGCCCCCTGTGCTGGTCTCCCGAAGTGTTTGTGAGGCTCCATTGCTATTGTAAAGCATTCTAGAGTAAGAAGGACTTTGGGTGAGATTATGTGACGACGGATCCCTCTTTCTTTAAGAGTATTATTGATAAGACTGGTGCCCATAAAGCACGTTCCCTGCCCGGAGTGAGGGCTTCGTTACTCGGTCACTTGCCTGGACTTGCCCCGTGGCTGCATGTTTCCAGCCCTACCCCGTCTTTCCGGTTCCGGAGACAATAGCTTCAGAAAGACAAAATGATGTACAGAGAATCCAAAAAAGGGCCTCTGTGTGTGAGCTTATGAACAAAACACAGCGGGTCAGACTGCTTTCATACGCGCGCTCTACATGCGTGAAGCGATCTAACATGATGCTAACACAATGTAGTACACAAAGTCCAAAGAGGAGCCTGGAACTAGCGAGCAGGATTTAAAGTTAGAAGAGGGCTAATGGGGGGGGGGTCTACTTAACAGAAAGGGTGGTAGATACCTGGAACAGACTTTCAGTGGAAGTGATATAGGGAAACACAGTATAGCAAATAAAAAAACGCTTAGGAGGAAAGTAAAGTTTTCCTAAATAATTAATAAAGAAAAGAGGGCCGGCTGCATCCAGCTCTAAATCCAGCCCCGCGTCCAGCTCTAAATCCAGCCCCGCGTCCAGCTCTAAATCCAGCCCCGCGTCCAGCTCTACATCCAGCCCCGCGTCCAGCTCTAAATCCAGCCCCGCGTCCAGCTCTAAATCCAGCCCCGCGTCCAGCTTCACATCCAGCTCCGCATCCTGCCCCACATCCAGCCCCGCGTCCAGCTCTAAATCAAGCCCCGCGTCCAGCTTCACATCCAGCTCCGCATCCTGCCCCACATCCAGCCCCGCATCCAGCCCCGCATCCGGCTCTACATCCATCCCTGCGTCCTGCTCTAAATCCAGCCCCGCGTCTAGCTCCACATCCAGCTCCACATCCTGCCCCACATCCAGCCCCGCATCCGGCTCTACATCCAGCCCCGCGTCCAGCCCCGCGTCCAGCTCTACATCCAGCCCCGCGTCCAGCCCCGCATCCGGCTCTACATCCATCCCTGCGTCCGGCTCTAAATCCAGCCCCGCGTCTAGCTCTACATCCAGCTCCGCATCCTGCCCCACATCCAGCCCTGCATCCGGCTCTACATCCAGCCCCGCATCCGGCTCTACATCCAGCCCCGCGTCCAGCTCTACATCCAGCCCCGCGTCCAGCTCTACATCCAGCCCCGCGTCCAGCTCTACATCCAGCCCCGCGTCCAGCTCTACATCCAGCTCCGCATCCTGCCCCACATCCAGCCCTGCATCCGGCTCTACATCCAGCCCCGCATCCGGCTCTACATCCAGCCCCGCGTCCAGCTCTACATCCAGCCCCGCGTCCAGCTCTACATCCAGCCCCGCGTCCAGCTCTACATCCAGCCCCGCGTCCAGCTCTACATCCAGCCCCGCGTCCAGCTCTACATCCAGCTCCGCATCCTGCCCTACATCCAGCCCCGCGTCCAGCTCTACAGATTTCAAACCTAACCGGATTAGTTGGTTTTTTTAAAATTTCGGGCCTCTCAATTTGCGTTAATTAAAAGTTTTGGTCTTCGGTCTATAAATATCAGTTATATGGGGTTGAGATTTTTTGTTGGAGGTTGTGGGGTTTTTTTGTGTTACATTTTTAATTGAAATCAATGTACATTACATTGAATGTAATCATTATACCCCGGTACAGAATGACGTCTTACAGCGACACGGTAAACCTTCTTCGGGAGAGCTTCATGTCAGGAAAGACGCGGACGGAGCAGTTCAGACGTTCCCAGCTGGAGGCTCTGGGGAAGCTTATAGAGGAGAACACGGCCGAGATCTATGAGAGTCTTAAGAAGGATCTTCGCAAGGTAAGGCGGTTATACCTACCAGGGGCAATATAAAAAGGTAAATAACCATAGAGGGTTGGGGAAGATGGAACAAAGGAAGGGGAATGACAGATTGAAGAGGGAGATGCAATGAAGGGCTTCGGGGGGGGTAATGGAAGTCCTCTCCTTTTATAACACTAGATAAATCCTGAGGACGTGGGGGAAATGATGGGATGATGATGGGGCAATAGGTGGTGAAGTAGGATATGGGATAAGTCCATGGGAAAGTTAGTAATGGCGGGCTATAGAATAACCATAGATAATGGAATAACGATGGATAAGCGATGGGATAGTGAAACCTAGAACCTGCCGGCCCGTCTAGTCGCTCATTTTTCCTGCTGTGCAGTTGAAGATGAGATAAAGATGGAGGATTGGAGCTGTAGATGAAATTGAATAAAGATGGGGATGTGGGGAAAGCCCAATAATATGTCTGGGGGCAGATTTTATAATTAGTGTGTGAGTGTCAGGGAATGTTCCAAAACTTTAACCATTTCATGATTTCCACTGTGTCTCAGCCCCAGTTTGAAGCAGAGATCTCTGAGCTGAGCTTAATAAGAAGTGAAATAAATTTGGCCATAAACAATCTGAATTCCTGGATGAAAGATGAACACGTGTCCAAAAACATCGTGAGTATGGAGCGACGATGGGGGGATCTCAGGAAGCCATGACTGTGCCGGGGGTTCCTGGAGTCTAGAGGGCAATGAAAATGGAGAAAAATTTGCAGGAAAAAATGATTAGGAAAAACTTAAAACATTAGCTCTTAAAGACTTGAGATGTGTGCGATATGTGAGACAAGAGACTCGCATTAAGAGATTGGAGACTGGATGTTAATTGTTGTTGTTAAGTCTTCTTTTATCATCAAGCAGCAAAATATATTATTATTTGTTGACTTCTATAGCGCCATCATATTCTGCAGCGTTGTACAATGAGTAAGAAGGTGCATCACATACTAGAGGATAATGGTGCAGCTGTAAGACTGGGCAAAGGACATAGAAGAAGGGAACGGTTCTGGATCGTTGGAGGTCTGAACCTGGAGACGGGTTAAAGGAGGATGGTGGAGGGCATTGCAAATAAGATGTAGGGCGAGTAGGAGGAAATTGGTCAGACTGATGAAGGGAGCTGGAGAGGAGGCCAGGAGATTATGCCTCTAGTGATGTTATTATCTTTATGCCTCTTTCTTGGTCCTTTCAGGCCACCTCTTTTGACTCAGCCTTTATCCGCAAAGATCCGTTTGGTGTGGTCCTTATTATATCCCCCTGGAATTACCCTGTTCAATTAGCCCTCATCCCACTGGTGGGGGCTATTGCTGCAGGTAAGTTACTGTATATTTTCTGCATATGGTTCTGTATATTTTATTCTGCTTCAGCCTGAAGAAGAGACCTCTGAGGACCTGGAACTTATGTTACTTTATATCTTTTTGCTGTGTTGGCCAAATGAAAATTATCAACTTTAAAGTAAATTAGCCCCAAAATATAGAGTCCTAATTCCCTGGAACCTATAAGAGAAAAAACAAAACAAATGAAAATCCAGATATGTTTTTTAACAAAAGTGGTCAAAGTTCAGTGAAGTAAAAGGAATTCCGGTCTGAATCAGCTGAGGAGCCCCGTGGGTCCAAGGAATGGGGCTTCTGTCTCCTGTGTCTCGTGGGCAGTATGCATCCGGCTCCCTGTATGCTGTGTCTTACTTTATGTTTCTCTGTTCCTTGTATTTAACCTGCACCTCTGTACCTGCTGCAGGTGAGCCCATTGGTTCCGATCCCCCTGCTTTAGCGTAGGTCTTCTGTTTTTAGTTGAGGGTTAATGTTAGGACCTGATGTGAAGTGGTGGCAGCTTCCATTTTATGGCGATGACCTAAACCATAACATGTTTGCATTAGAGTCGGGTGCCAGAGCTGCCTGTATGTTTCGTTTGTATCCATGTTTAGTTTCATGATTGCCTGTATCCCTGTCCTCTGCTCCTGTTTGCCATGCTGCTTGCCATCTTTGCCATCAGACCGGGCCTGGCCCTGGATCCTGAAGGTATGGCTTACACTTACCTTTGCCCTACTGGAAGCATCCTACTGCGGCCCCTCTGCATACCGGACCCCCTCTCCTAACACCAGACCCCGCAATCAGACGAGAAATTTGAGTTCTGTGCAGAAAATGTTTGTGCGGACGAGCCTAATACAGAAAAAATACAGAACTGCACTTCATTATAGCCGTCAAGATTGTGCTTTGCAGGTGCATGCGGAGGCGATGACATCACACTCTGTTTCCTGTTTGTTTTAGGAAACTGTGTGCTTCTCAAGCCATCAGAGATAAGTCCAACTACAGAGAGGCTCCTCGCAGACATTCTCCCGCGATATCTGGATAAGGTTAGCATAAACTCCATGAGAACCGCACTGAATTTACATAATACACGATTATTGTATGAATTATTGTTACTATGAATTAATAGTAGTGGTTTTATTTAGAAGGATAAAGTATCAGGGAGTAAAGCATGGAGTCTAGTCACTTATGTGCTATTAGAAGGATGTTTATAGTGAAAAAGGGCCTGACTTGGTGAAATTCCATTACTTCCCTGACAGTGCTTCCCATAGCTGTTGACCCTGTTATATGTGTAGGAAACGGCTCTCTGGGGAAGCAGAGACTGTCCGGGCGCTTGGACGCATCAGGGACCAGTTCTATGCCCCTTGGGGAAATCAGATTCTGTCCCATGCAGTGTGAGGTCTACAGCTGCTCCAGCACAGACTCACTATGCCCCTACCATGATGTCATCATATCCCTGTGTAATGACATAACACAGACGCCATGTTCCTGGGATGAGGCCTATCATGTCCAAGGCAAATCCAGGGAGACTCTGAGCTTGGCTGATGCCTGGACATATATCAGTCCATGAGCTTCCTAATTGGCTGGAATCTCAGGAAGGAAGTCTATGGACTGGGCATTTAAGAACCAGTCTGGTGTCATATTGGTATCAGTGGTTTACTTTTTGGTCAGGTCCATTTTCTTGGCCAAAGATGATGAATTTGGGGCGTTGAGTCTGTAGTCTGAGCTCTTCCAGCAGATGGAGAAATCATAACGTTTGTGACCAACGACTGTCGGCAGATTCTGGGTTTTTTTCGCCACTCTAGCGCCCAATCCCCAAGGGACCTCCGGCCTGACAAGAGCCTCGTGGAATTTTCTGTTGTTCCCCACATTCCATTGGATGAAAATAGATTAACCAGTTACTTGCAGCTGCTAATTGGTCTTTAGGGTCCCTCCACGGAGACAGATGCCGCTAAACCTTAGAATTAGTCAGGGGCTGCCGCTGCTGTCCTAGGGGGCCCCAAAGTCTTCTTGGTTCACAAGTGAATCCTGTAATCATGTCCAGACGTGCAAGGTGGCACATAAGGTTTATCAGCTTCAAAGTATAAGCGCACATAACTTATTTCCCACGTGGAATATTCACAGACATGGACGTTTAGATCCACAATAGGATATTTACAAGGCCCCTCAAAGCTTGCAGGGGGCCCAATATTTTGGGTTATACCTCTACTACATGATGCTTCACATGAAGAGCCCCTAAAATGAAATCCCATTCCTTTATATAGTGCCAACAGATACTGTAGCGCTGTTACAATAGACAGTGAAGGGGACGGTGAAAATGTACAATAACATTAAAATAGATCATATACAAAATACCTCCACCTGAAGAGGAAATCCCCTTTCATATCCTGATTCATTTCTGATTTCATTTCTGATCTATTCATTTTGAAACCTTTGCTGTAACAGGACTGCTACGCCGTGTTTTGCGGTGGGGCGGAAGAAACGTCTCAGCTCTTGGAAAACAAGTTCGATTATATCTTCTTCACAGGTAATAAAACTACATATATACACGTGTGTAATGTACATACGGCGCCTGGAGCGTCAGGCTGACTATTAAGCCACGTGGACATTTTCATGCAGTCTGAAGTCGGGATCCTGTGTGGAAACCTGGATTTTGTGTAATTCTGTGTCACTTTCTGCCCATATCCCAGACATCATGCCCTGCTCCAAAAGCACACCGAGCTGGTTCTTTATGGCAATGCTAATGAAGTGTGTTCTACCACAGACTTTCCTTAGTCAGTGTCTGGGTGATTAAGGCTGAGTCATTCTATTGTTTACCAGAACACAGCATTATGAGTTGTCTTTTGAGTTGAGTTGTGGCTGCGCGATGTGGCTGCGCCGTATCTCGCGCGATGTGGCTGCGCCGTATCTCGCGCGATGTGGCTGCGCCGTATCTCGCGCGATGTGGCTGCGCCGTATCTCGCGCGATGTGGCTGCGCCGTATCTCGCGCGATGTGGCTGCGCCGTATCTCGCGCGATGTGGCTGCGCCGTATCTCGCGCGATGTGGCTGCGCCGTATCTCGCGCGATGTGGCTGCGCCGTTGCGACAGCTCACCTAGGACAGGGACAAACCAGCCAAGTAAATGACAGTAAATAAAGGGGCTGTAATGACCACAGCTGGGGGGTCTGTCGGGAGGGGACATTACCCCGTGGACTTTTGTTTTTACAATTCCATATATACAGCCACCAGGGTCTACAGTAAAAAGGAAGTTTATTGACTTTATCATTTTAATGTTCTATGTGTTTTTATGTTTCATAGAAGTTGAAGGCAGATCGGCCCCATCCGGCCCCCGTCTAGTCTGCCCGTTTTTCCAGGTGTAAAGTCTCGTCTTAGATTCAGGAGCAGTATGTCTATCCCATGCATGTTTAATACCCTCACTGTATTACCCTCTACCACTTCTGCTGGGAGGCTGTCCTCAGTAAAGTAAACCTCCCTTACATTCCATCTCAGTTTCTGACTCTCTAGTGTTAGATTCCGGTCTTTTGTAACTTTTCTCCTCCTTTGAAATAAATTCCCTCCCGTCCTTGTTAAATCCCTTCATGTATTTAAATGTCTCTCTCCTGTAAACTATTCCCCATTGTAGTTGCCTCCTCTAAACTCTCTCCTGAATGCCAAGGAGATAGCATCTCCAGACCTGTACCCACTACTCTAGGTGAGATCTGTAAAGGGGCAGAACCACCTTCCCCTTCCTGCCACTAATGCCCCTCACTGTGCACGAAGCACCCAGCTTGCTTTTTCCTCCCCTATATTGCATTGTTTGCACCTTTGAAGTC
Source organism: Spea hammondii (assembly GCA_029215755.1). Classification (NCBI taxonomy): domain Eukaryota; kingdom Metazoa; phylum Chordata; class Amphibia; order Anura; family Pelobatidae; genus Spea; species Spea hammondii. Next base: position 149,874,146 of record JARDYJ010000002.1, on the reverse strand, counting down.
ATCAGAAATAAATACCCCTGAGCCCCTTGTGAGGTTTGGTGCCACTGTGTAGTACCTTTCAGGATTACATGGAAACACAATAGGTTTTCTTTAGGCCATCAGTTTCAGGTTGCGCACTTGGGTTACATCTTGATTGTGACGTACGATCTTTCACACCCCTCTCTCTTCTATTGTCACTGAGCGCACAGGGGCCCCCGATGCTGTATTCTGTGTTTGGACTTTTATGTCCCAAGTGCATTATTTAACATTTATCTACATTAAACTGCATCTGCCACAGCCCCCCTCTCCCCCTGAGAAGTGCAGATAAAAAGAAGGTTCATGTGAGGTCACGAAGCCTGAGTAGGGGCCCACTGCCGAGTTGAAGCATTGATGCGAATTGAAGAGTTTGGTGCATCCTTTTAATATAGAGAGATTGCTGAAAAATATATTATGGCGGTTTTAATGAATCCAATATGGTGGCCCAACTAAAAGGTTCATCTTCTTGTATTAAACAAACGTTACTTGGACTAATGAGACAATGTGACTGACCAAGTTTCAAGTCGTTGGCATAAGCGGTTTCAGAGGAGAAGAAGATTTCAACCCAAAATAGCACCCCCTAGGTGCTACTGGTGAGCTGTAAAGATTAGTTGGGTTTTGTGGCTTTGGGTTAAATTTGTTTTTCAAGGGTTAGATGACCATCAATTTACTTTGTGGCACCCATAGGGTGATATGATGGTACTTTTAGTTGCTTCTGACACTTTCAATAGCATTTTAATCACCATGTGTTGTGACAGATGCTATAGTTAAGTTTATATGTGCGCTGCACAATCGTCTCGCACCTGGAAAATTTGGACGTTTTCTGAGCAGCGCTTAACGAGCAGAAGTCAATTGGAAATAGGGATTTTTGCAAGATAGGGGGCGCTCATTTTGCGTTGAAATCAAATGGCATGCAGAAGGTCAATGTGACTAGGCTGAAAACCATGTGACCGATCGAATTGCCGATCATAGGGTAGGTCATAAACCCGTACAGAGAGTTTCGGACTCATAGCTGCGTTGGTTGCAGAAATCATATGTTTTATTGGTTTTGGTTCATTGATATTGGCGCTAGGCTGTGAGGCCTAGGGTCCCGCTACGGCGCATGTATCTATTTGACATCAGCATCTAGCACTGTAGGTGACTGGAGAAAGATGGTGATGGGAATAGAATGGTGGCGATGCAAACACAATAAACAGTAGGCAGCACTTGATGAAGGGTTCTACGGAGTATCGATTGAAGGGAGCCTCCAAGTGCCTCTGCGTCATAGGTATTTATCAATTGATTAATTACCCCGCGATAAAATCAGACACATGGGGAGAGGGGAGGAGAGCTAACAGGGTACTAATAATTCAATATAGACAAATCAAATGAATAATAATAATGCAAAAAAGTGGAATATCTAGACAATGAATTAATTAAGCAGGGCAGCCAGCAATGATGCAGATTACAGACAGGGTAAAGGCAAAAAGGGGAATAGCTGTAGATGAGAGAAGATAAATGAGTTTCTGGTGATCAGCAGAGCAGGCAGTAGAATGAATCTCTTGGTACACTCCTAGGACATTGGCTCTTAGGTGGAAAGTGGCCATTCAGCTATTTACCATCCAAACTCCGCCATTTTCTTCTGAGGCTTCTATGGGGGGAGAGAGTCAAATGTCTTACTGAAATCTAGATAGGTGATATCTGCGGCCCCTTTCAACGCTATCACACTCAAAAAATAAATTCAGTTAGTTTGACAGGATCTCCCCACAGTAAACCTGCGCTGCTTCTGACCTTACAAACCATTTACTTCCAGCTTTTTAACAATCCCTGAATTGTTTCATTAGTTTCTCAACTACCGATCTAAGACTTATTTTTGTAAAGAAGATCCAGAATTGCCAACTTCCAATCCTCCAGAACCGCTCCTGGAGTGACTGCTAGAATAAGTCTAACGGTTCTGCCGGGACGCGCCGAATCTCTTAACACCCGCGGATTTCTCGGCTTTTGCTTTGGAGAGGTAGAGCGTCTCCCTCTGTAATGACGCAGGCTTCACGTGTCTCCCTGTGTCTATCTTCTGCACTTCTTTCCCTTCACCTTCCTCCGTAGTGTATACCCCATGTCTTCAATCTTTTCTTTTTATAGGAAATCCGCACGTTGGCAGAATAATAATGACAGCTGCAGCAAAGCATCTGACCCCGGTAACTTTGGAGCTGGGTGGGAAAAACCCGTGTTACGTGGATGATGATTGTGACGTACAGAACGCAGCCAAGCGCATCGCATGGACAAAGTTTTTTAATGCAGGTCAGACATGTCTTGCTCCAGATTACATCCTCTGCAGCGAGAGGACGCGAGACAAGCTTCTGAGTGCTATGCAGAGTACAATCCAGGCCTTCTATGGAGAGGACCCCAAACTGTCCCCAGACCTGGCCAGGATCATCACTGACAGGCATTTCCACAGAGTGTCTGGCTTTCTTGGCTCGGGAAGAATTGTGACAGGAGGGCAGACTGATGAAATAGAAAGATATATCGGTAAGTGCCAGCTTCCTTGACGTAACAATAGTGAATGACACTGCAAAAAACGTAATGGCTCGAGAGCCCAGTTACTGAGCTGGGCGTCCACAACCACTTACTTTTACTTCCATTCAAAGCAGCTGCAGCGTACACGTTACTGCCACCCCTATATAATCTATATATTAACCTGTATAATGTATAGTTAAATCAGTGAGCCGGCCCCTACAAATGTCTACAAATGCCTAGTTTAGTGAATACATCCAAGTGTGTATCTTATGGTTAAGGTCTGTCTTGCGGCAGCTTATAAAGTGTCCAGCAAACTTTAGGGTTTAACTCCAGAGCTTTTGGAATCACTTTGGCTAATCATTACAGCTCCCACACTCCTCGTTGATGTCAAAGAGTCTGATCCAATCATGCAGGAGGAGATCTTTGGGCCGATTCTTCCATTCCTCACCGTAGAAGGCCTAGAAGATGCGATCAAATTCATTAATCTGCGAGAAAAACCTCTGGCCGCATACGTGTACTCCTGTAATGCGCAGGTATGATCCCCACATGTACATGCATTTATAACGCACATTATAGTGATATATTAGTGAATATATTATAGTGAAGTTATTAGGTACCAATCACAGTAGAGAAACCCTTGTCAACGCGTTTCTCTTTATCGGTTTAGTACACAGATGTTTAGCAATAAGGATGTTTTTTTCACTATGCATGTAAAGCGACGGCACCAGTTCAGGATTTTCTGTTGTAAGAATGCGTACGGCGGTGGGTGGGAGCCTGCGTAGGGCGGTGGGTGTGGGAATGCGTAGGGCAGTGGGTGGGAGCCTGAGTACGGCGGTGGGTGGGAGAATGCGTACGGCGGTGGGTGGGAGAATGCGTACGGCGGTGGGTGGTAGAATGCGTAGGGTGATGGGTGGTAGAATGCGTAGGGCGGTGGGTGGTTGCCTGCGTAGGGCGGTGGGTGGTAGAATGCGTAGGGCGGTGGGATGGGAGCCTGCGTACGGCGGTGGGTGGGGCAATGCGTATGGCGGTGGGTGGGGGAATGCGTAGGGCGGTGGGTGGAAGAATGCGTACGGTGGTGGGGGAATGCGTAGGGTGGTGGGTGGGGGAATGCGTAGGATGGTGGGTGGGAGAATGCGTAGGGCGGTGGGTGGTAGAATGGGTAGGGCGGTGGGTGGGAGCCTGCGTAGGGCGGTGGGTGGTAGAATGCGTAGGGCGGTTGGTGGGAGCCTGCATAGGGCGGTTGGTGGGAGCCTGCGTAGGGCGGTGGGTGGGGGAATGCGTAGGGCGGTGGGTGGGGGAATGCGTAGGGCGGTGGGTGGGGGAATGCGTACGGCAGTGGGAGAATGCGTACGGCGGAGGGTGGGAGAATGCGTACGGAGGTGGGTGGGAGAATGCGTACAGCGGTGGGTGGTAGAATGCGTAAGGCGGTGGGTGGGAGAATGCGTAAGGCGGTGGGTGGGAGCCTGCGTAGGCCGGTGGGTGGGAGCCTGCGTAGGCCGGTGGGTGGGAGCCTGCGTACGGCAGTGGGTGGAAGAATGCGTACGGCGGTGGGGGAATGCGTAGGGCGGTGGGAGCCTGCGTACGGCGGTGGGTGGGGGAATGCGTACGGCGGTGGGTGGGGGAATGCGTAGGGCGGTGGGTCAAAGAATGCGTACGGCGGTGGGGGAATGCGTAGGGCGGTGGGAGCCTGCGTAGGGCGGTGGGTGGGGGAATGCGTACGGCGGTGGGTGGGAGAATGCGTATAGCAGTGTAATGCATGCCCAGGTGGTGCTGCGTTCCACAGAAGATCCGATCAGAGCTATTTAAGCTGTACTGCCTGTCTTACTGGAGTGGGTGCACATCAGTACAGGAATTTCCATGTCACCAGCCCCCCACAGGAGGTGCTTTATCTTTTTGCTTTATCTTTGCCTTAAAAAATCCTCTGCCCTCTGGATATCATTTACGTCCTTGCATGCAGATGTCTAGCCCTGTATCTCAGGAAAAACAGACAAGGACAAAATGCCGGCTTCTGCTCTGAAGAAGTCCGCCTTTAAAGCAAAGCATGTCGTTTGCGCTGTACGTTCTGTAACTCTACCAGACGGCTGCAGGAAAAGCCTTTGTAATCCGTGTTCAGCTGAAAATTTGGCCGAGGAAAAACACGAGGAGATGCAGTGTTTCTTAGGATGGTTTCAAGAAAATCTGGCGCAACGTTTGTGTCTTTTGTGTCAAAACATTTTAAGCAAATATCCAAACTTTAGGGAGATCTTCTCATCTTCCTGAAGTGGATATTCAAATTGCTCAATTGTCCATGAAGATCACTATTCCTATTGGGGAAGTTGTTGGATTTAAAGACGCCAATGACAAACGGGATGAAACTTCATGCAAGCGTCTGTTTCAATCTTCAGGTTTTCAGTGCAAAGTGTCGCTTGCAAGGTTGGCAGTGGTTACAGTCTATTGGATGCAAGCACTGGAAGGTTGCCTCCCAGAGCATACGGAGAAAGATCTACTACGCCTTATTAGGAATTTAAAATTGGCCAACCTTTTTTGTCAAATACAACGGAGGAAAACCTCAAGTTATCTGCCCGTAATATGGGTCTTTCATCGGTAGCTAGAAGGGCTCCGGGCTGCAGACTCAGCACCCAAGGCATCTTTTTGTGATCTTTCGTTTGAAAGACAGAAGTTATTTGGGGCAACCCCATGAGCTTATCAAACGAATGTCTGATACGAAAAGTGCACTTCCTTAAGAGAATCAAGTGGAACAGGCGCGACCCAAACAGAAACCTAAGATCTTACCAACCAAGTTCCAGGATAACAACAACAAACAAGAAAGGAAAATTCTGACAAGCAGGCATGGGAAAAACTAAGGACAATGCATGAATCCTGGGAATCATTACAGAGGGCTACAAAATCAGGTTTAAGGATGTCCCCCCCTCCTCATTTCCTTGCCTTCTCTTATCCATCTCATCTAATGCAGCCCTACTCTCAGAATCCCTCTTGCTGTTATGAAAAGATGTCATAGAGCAGGTACCCAGACATCTGGAGCATCAGGGAGTTTATTCCAGACTTTTTCTAGTCCCAAAGCAGGACGGATCCTGGCGGCCAGGATCTCAAAAGGGTGAAAAGTTACATCAAATATCAACGTTTCAGGGTGGAAAGCATAATGTCTGTCTCACACGCTCTTCAGAAGGGAGATTTCATGGCCACCCTGGACTTAAAAGATGCATATCTGCATGTGCCCACAGCCACGAGATCCAGGAAGCATCTAACATTTGCAGTGAAGGCAAAAAAGAAGGTTCTACATTTTCAGTTTAGAGCCCTCCCTTTTGGCTGCATGGGTTTTTACAAGTTCCTAAACCCCTTAGCAGCAGCATTAAGGGAAAGGGGTATTTCAATCGTGCTGTACCTGGACCATTGTTTTATAAAAGCAAAATTGCCTGCAGTTCTTCAATCAGATCTACAAAGAACCATCCATTTTTACAAAAGCATGGCTGGGTCATCAACTGGGAAAAATCCAATCTGATACCAACTCCCAGACTGCAATTTTAGGCTAATGTGGATGCACATGCCGTCTTTTCCTACCAAAACCAAAGGTAAAAAAGATGAGAACAGGAATTGCTGCTCTACAAAACGTTCCCACCGTTTCATTCAGAAAAGCTACGAGCATTCTGGGTCTCCTCACAGCCTCTATCCCTGCAGTCACATGGGCAAGGGCTCAATGGGAAATTCTGAAAAATTGGTCAAGGAGAGAAGAAGACCTAGACACAGTTTTTTCAGCACCACAAGAGGTCCTTACTCAAGCTGGTGGAGGGTTCCCAAACATCTCTCCAGTGGCCTGCCCTTTCAGCCCCCAGAGTGGGTTATTATTACTAGACTTGCGCATTCGACTTCGGGCGAACATGAAAACGAGCATGAAGAGGCTGGTTTTTTGTTCGTTCCGAAGACACGCCGAAGAGAATACAGTGCCGGCAAAACTTTGTTTTTGCCGCGCAGCCGCCAAAATTTCAAACAGGAGTGAGCTGATCTCGTCTGTCCAATCAGCTCACTCTTGTGACGTCACGCTAAGGGTCTCGTCCAATGCCTGTGCTGCTGTTTTTTTAATTCTGAAGGCGCCTTTATAAGACCAGAGCTTGCCTGAGAGATCCATTCATTTTTCGCTGTGACTGCTTTGGCAACACTGCTGTGCTGCATCCGAGCGTTACAGAGAGAGATTGTTCTGTTCTGTGTGAGACTGGTAAGCCTTAGCCTGCCATTTCTCACAGTGTACTTCATCCTCACTTCAGTTCTACTTAATTAATATATTTAATAATAATAATTTGATTAATTTTTTTTTATTTAATTTGTCATCAACTGTAGTGTAAGTGCTGTTGAGTTTAATAGTACATTATAATATTATATATATATATATAATATTATAATATATATATATATATATATATTTGTCAGTCATATATATATATATACTATAGTATACTAGTGTAGAGTGTACTGTAGACATTCAAGACATCTACTAGTGTCTAATCTAAAATCAGTAATATCAATAATTCTATAATTCTTATCTTAATATTTAATTAAATTAGCTATAAATAAAAGTAATAATATGAATTAATTACTACTAGCGTATAGTTCAGCTAATCTTATTAGTACTGGTGCTGCAGCTCTATAGTTTGTGCTTTGTTTTAGCAACAGCAAGAGACCAAGTCAATTTTTCTTAATTAATAATCTTTCATTTTATTTCATTTGTTTTGCTCACCTCAGTCCATCAGTGAAGTGAACTTGTTGGCCTAGTGAGTGCAGCCGCATAAGTGCTGTGTGTTTCAGCAAGCAGTGAAGCTAACTGTTTTGCTGTGACGTTTTATTTTATTTCTAATTTCTTTTCAAGAAAAATTGACTGTGACGAGCTGTACTAAGCAAAGCTTCAAGCTACTAGCTGTAGTACTAAAATAATTCTAATCTTCTTTAATCTTAATCTATAATATATTATAAATAATATATAACAATATAAATTCTAATTCATAATCTATAATATAAGTAATTCTAATTCTAAATTCTAATTCATAATCTATATTCTTCTATCTATAATACATAATATATAAGTAAATTATTTCTAATCTATTAATATTATATAACTTAATATTAATTAATAAATCATATACTGAATCTGATTTAACCTCACTTTAGCTTAGTCGGTTTGAGAGCGTCTGCCTAGAGGTAGACTTATAGTAAGGAAATATAGCTTTAGGCTAGCATAGTAGTAGGCTAAGCTCTTAGGCCCGTGTAAGTAAAATACTGCTAGTTATATAAATAGTTAATCTTGAGTTAATAATTTAAATAACTTTAGCACTTTGGCAGATTGCACACAGCACAGTGCAGTAGTGCATAGTTTTACTTTTTAAGCAGTAGCACTGAAGAGAACTTCCTCTAATTTTTTTGTCTTTAATTAGTTTTTCCTTTTTTTTTTTTTTATAGTTTTTTAAACACTACACTAAACTACACACACAACACAAAATTTGAAATGGATCCTCCTTTTGGGACTAAGGAGGGACAAGCTCCATCTACCACCAGCACCACCACCAGTTCTAAGATGCAGCCTTTGTGTCAGTCTAGTCAGCCAAGTAGGCCAAGCTCTCGCTTATCATTTGGGGAAGCATTGCTTGAAGGATCATCAAGGAAAGGCACCAAAAGCAGGCAGTAGTAGTGCGGCTAGGCCCACAAGCTCTATGGTTTTTTACGGAAAGCCTAAAGCACCAGAAGCACGTTCAAAGTTAAAGGGTAGCGCAACTAGTACTTCTACTAGCCCAGTGAGTAAAAAGAAGTGCCTTTTGCCCCAAGCAGCATCTTTCCCATCCACGAGCAGCATGCAAGGTACCAAGCAGAGCCAAATTAGCAGCAAGACTCAGAGGGGTCCCAAACCAAAGCGATCACATTCCTTTGTAGGGAAAACCACCACCACCACCACCACCACCCCCACCTCTACCGCCTCTACCACCACTAGTGCTGCGCCTACTGTTCCCACCGGTACCGCCACGCCATGTCCTCCATGTGGTCTGCTACTCCTAGCAGCAGCATCAGCAGCAGCGCCACAAGGAGCACAACACAGCTGAGTGGAGCAGCTGCGTTTTGGGAAGAGGCACTTGGGAGTATAGTTGGACCATCTGACAGAGCTAGCAGCAGAAAGGAGAGTAGTGCTGCTGAAATGGTCAAACTTTACCTCTGTGAAGTTCCTTCTGCGCCTAATGTTGATCCTCTTAGCTACTGGGATGAAAAGAAGAGTGTGTGGCCTGCACTCTCATGGGTTGCGCAGCAGCTTCTATCATGTCCGCCAACCACTGTTCAAAGTGAGCGCGTGTTTTCTATGACTGGAAACATACTAAGTCCACAGCGCTCACGCATGGCACCTGATCTGATGGAGCAGATTGCCTTTCTTAAATTCAATCTGCCCAAGTTGGGTTACCCAGCTCTTAATTTTTTTTCTCTCTAATGTTTAAGGTAGTTTCTCCCCCTGGTTGCACCTGTTTGTGGTGTGGCAATGCCTGCTACCTCCGCCGGTGTAGCCAATTTACGCTAGGGCCTAGTGTCTGAGTTGTGGAAGTCCGCTCCCAAACGCCATGGACTGACAGACTTTCATGCTTTGCCCTGGGGTGAAACAGGTGAGCGGGTCGTCAATTGCCCACTCATTGACCTTTTTCCGTTTCCAACGCTGCTGCTGGTGGTGGTGCCAGTATCTTTTGCCAGTTCGCTTCCTGGGTGAAATCATGCCTCAAATGTCCCTAATGGAAAGGGTAGTTTCTCCCCTTGGTTGCACTTGCTGCGGTGTGGCAATGCCTGCTACCTCTACCGGTGTAGCCAATTTACGCCAGGGCCTAGTGTCTGAGTTCTGTAAGTCTGCTCCCAAACGCCAAGGACTGACAGTCTTTGGATGCTTTGCCCTGGGGTGAAACAGGTGAGCGGGTCGTCAATTGCCCACTCATTCGCCTTTCCCAATTCTGCTGCTGCTGCTGGTGGTGGTGCCAGCGTCTCTTCTCTGCCAGTTTGCTTCCTGGCTAGTGTCATGCCTGAAATGTCCAAAATGTTCAAGGTAGTTTCTCCCCCTGGTTGCACTTGCTGCGGTGTGGCAATGCCTGCTACCTCCGCCGGTGTAGCCAATTTACGCTAGGGCCTAGTGTCTGAGTTCTGTAAGTCTGCTCCCAAACGCCAAGGACTGACAGTCTTTGGATGCTTTGCCCTGGGGTGAAACAGGTGAGCGGGTCGTCAATTGCCCACTCATTCGCCTTTCCCAATTCTGCTGCTGCTGCTGGTGGTGGTGCCAGCGTCTCTTCTCTGACAGTTCGCTTCCTGGCTAGTGTCATGCCTCAAATGTCCCTAATTGTAAGGGCAGTTTCTCCCCCCTGGCTGCCTCTGTCTGTGGTGTGGCAATGCCTGCTACCTCCGCCGGTGTAGCCAGCTTACGCTAGGGCCTTGTGTCTGAGTTCTGGAAGTCCGCTCCCAAACGCCAAGGGCTGACAGTGTTTAGATGCTTTGCCCTGGGGTGAAACAGGTGAGCGGGTCATCAATTGCCCACTCATTCGCCTTTCCCAATGCTGCTGCTGCTGCTGCTGCTGGTAGTGGTGCCAGCGTCTCTTCAATGCCAGTTCGCTTCCTGGCTAGTGTCATGCCTTAAATGTCCCTAATGGTAAGGGCAGTTTCTCCCTCCTGGCTGCGTCTGTTTGCGGTGTGGCAACGCCTGCTACCTCCGCCGGAGTGGCCAGCTTACGCTAGGGCCTAGTGTCTGAGCTCTGGAAGTCTGCTGCCAAACGTCTAAGACTGACAGTGTTTGGATGCTTTGCTCTGGGGTGAAACAGGTGAGTGGGTCGCCAATTGCCCACTCATTCGCCTTTCCCATTTTTCAATGCTGCTGGTGGTGGTGGTGGTGCCAGCATCTCTTCTCTGCCAGTTTGCTTCCTGGCTAGAGTCATGCCCAAAATGTCCCTAATGGAAAGGGTAGTTTCTCCCCTTGGTTGCACTTGCTGCGGTGTGGCAATGTCTGCTACCTCCGCCGGTGTAGCCAATTTACGCTAGGGCCTAGTGCAGGGGCGTCCAAAATGCGGCCCGCGAGACCTCGAGGTGCGGCCCGCGTAAGATCGGCAGCCAGGGCAACCGATCTTACGCGAGCCGCACCTCAAGCCCTGCTACTTACTTGTGGGAGGGTCTTCTGGACTGCACAGAGGAAGCGGAGTTCACGTGACATCCTACTTCCTCTGTGCTTTAGCAGAGAAGGCAGAGGGAGGCCGCGCCCCCTGCTGAAGTCTGTGAGCGGCATCGAGGAGCTGCAGTGCAGGTAAGGGGGTGGGGAGGGTGTTTGAATGAGTGTGTGTGTGATTGAGGGAATGAATCTGTGAATGAATGATTATATGAATAAATGAGTGTGTGTGTGTGTGATAGCATGGATGTGTAAGTGCTGGAACCTAGGCATGATGGGACTGTGATTGCTGTTAGCAATCACACTCCTATCATGCCAAGTCAGCCAGTACATGCTGAAACCTGGCTAGCTGCCCCCCTTGTGTATTGATGCTGCCAGCAGTATGGGGTCTGCACATCACTTACAGCCACCCTGTACCAGCGTGTATTGGCTGACTTGGCATGATAGGAGTGTGATTGCTAACAGCAATCACAGTCCCATCATGCCTAGGTTCCAGCATTTACTGGATGGATGTGTAAGTGCTGGAACCTAGGCAAGATGGGACTATGACTACTGTTAGCAATCACACTCCTATCATGCCAAGTCAGCCAGTACATGCTGAAACCTAGCTAGCTGCCCCCCTTGTGTAGTGATGCTGCCAGCAGTATGGGGTCTGCACATCACTTACAGCCACCCTGTACCAGCATGTACTGGCTGACTTGGCATGATAGGAGTGTGATTGCTAACAGCAATCACACTCCTATCATGCCAAGTCATATTGCTAATTTTGTCCAATTGTGTGTTACCTACTTTTATTAAACATGTGAGTTTTTATTATTATTTTTAAAGGTGTGGGTCATTTTCGGTTTTGGCTAAGTGAACCCTGAATGTTTTGGTCCAGAATTTTCATTTTAGTTCATCCCTAGAATAAATCTAGGGAATCCTGAATTTGTAGTCGCAAAACTTTCAAGGCCCAGAAATCAGTGAGAGGAAGAGTAAAGGTTTTGTGTCATTTTACTTTATTTTAATCTGCATATTTTATTAAAGGCCATATTTTTTGTCACAGTGAAAAATGAGTGCGGCCCGCGCACGTATACAATTCTGATGAAGTGGCCCACTGCAGAAAAAACTTGGACACCCCTGGCCTAGTGTCTGAGTTCTGGAAGTCCGCTCCCAAACGCCATGGACTGACAGACTTTCATGCTTTGCCCTGGGGTGAAACAGGTGAGCGGGTCGTCAATTGCCCACTCATTGACCTTTTTCCGTTTCCAACGCTGCTGCTGGTGGTGGTGCCAGCATCTTTTGCCAGTTCGCTTCCTGGGTGAAATCATGCCTCAAATGTCCCTAATGGAAAGGGTAGTTTCTCCCCTTGGTTGCACTTGCTGTGGTGTGGCAATGCCTGCTACCTCTACCGGTGTAGCCAATTTACGCCAGGGCCTAGTGTCTGAGTTCTGTAAGTCTGCTCCCAAACGCAAAGGACTGACAGTGTTTGGATGCTTTGCCCTGGGGTGAAACAGGTGAGCGGGTCGTCAATTGCCCACTCCTTCGCCTTTCCCAATTCTGCTGCTGCTGCTGGTGGTGGTGCCAGCGTCTCTTCTCTGCCAGTTCGCTTCCTGGCCAGTGTCATGCCTCAAATGTCCCTAATTGTAAGGGCAGTTTCTCCCCCCTGGCTGCCTCTGTCTGTGGTGTGGCAATGCCTGCTACCTCCGCCGGTGTAGCCAGCTTACGCTAGGGCCTTGTGTCTGAGTTCTGGAAGTCCGCTCCCAAACGCCAAGGGCTGACAGTGTTTAGATGCTTTGCCCTGGGGTGAAACAGGTGAGCGGGTCGTCAATTGCCCACTCATTCGCCTTTCCCAATTCTGCTGCTGCTGCTGCTGCTGGTGGTGCCAGCGTCTCTTTTCTGCCAGTTCGTTTCCTGGCTAGAGTCATGCCCAAAATGTCCCTAATGGTAAGGGCAGTTTCTCCCCCCTGGCTGCGTCTGTTTGCGGTGTGGCAACGCCTGCTACCTCCGCCGGAGTGGCCAGCTTACGCTAGGGCCTAGTGTCTGAGCTCTGGAAGTCTGCTGCCAAACGTCTAACACTGACAGTGTTTGGATGCTTTGCTCTGGGGTGAAACAGGTGAGTGGGTCGCCAATTGCCCACTCATTCGCCTTTCCCATTTTTCAATGCTGCTGGTGGTGGTGGTGGTGGTGCCAGCATCTCTTCTCTGCCAGTTCGCTTCCTGGCTAGAGTCATGCCCAACGCCTGCTACCTCCGCCGGAGGTGTTTGGATGCTGCCAAACGTGTTTGGATGCTTTGCTCTGGGGTGAAACAGGTGAGTGGGTCGCCAATTGCCCACTCATTCGCCTTTTCCATTTCCATTTCATTATTTTCCTTCTGATACACAACCAACCAACCAAAGATAACACACACAATAACACAAATAACACAGTGACATAACACATAACACACATAACACAGTGACATCACACATAACACACATAACACATACACGTACAATGCACAAATCACAAGGACCTTTCCTCTTGTTATTTGTCCTGGCCTTCACTTCTACACTCACTAGCATTAACGCTATAACTCACACTTCATACTATAACATTTTTCCATCCACATACCTGCCAACAGACCCAACTTTTTCAGGGACAGTCCTGCTTTTTTCCAGTCCTGTCCCATCTAATTTAGCTAAACTAGGTATGCAAATACACATAGGTAGTTATAGCTCGGTAGGTAGCACTAGTATAAACATTAAATAAATATAATAAAGTACTAAATAATAAATCTAACTTTAAAATACATTTAAATAAACCCCTAATTTTTTTTTTAAAACCCATTAAAATTAAATTATTATTTAGACATAATACATCTTTAACCAAACCAGTGCACTGCTACTAATCTTAAACATAACCGTACATTAACCCTAAGCTATTTTTTAGTTCATTTTTCCATCCGCATACCTGCCAACACACCCAAGATTTTGGTGGACAGTCCTGCTTTTTTCCAGTCCTGTCCAGTAAAAGTTGGGTTGTTGCAAAGTATGCCATTGTAAATAGGTAGCAAATGTTAGGCATGTATTACAAGTGGTCCAAAATCAATTTAAAAATTTAAAATAATCCCTATTCTTTTATTAAACATCTATGGATGCGTGACTGTGTATGATAAAAACGGAGGTCAAGTTCCTTGGAGCATTTGTCTCTAGGTCATTTTGTGTACAGTACATCTCAGTATGTGTACAACTCTATTGGTCGTTTCGGCAGGGGGCTGGCCTGCCATCAACGAATGAAGTGCGTTCTGCAATTCACTCGTTGATGCCAGGCCAGCCCCCTGCCGAAACGACCAATAGAGTTGCACACACGTACCTAACCCCTGCTAGGCAACCGGGAGGGAAACGAAGATTAAACAAGCACGAAGAATGTCCGCGAATATTCGCCCGAAGAGAAGACAGGAACGGGCGAATATTCGCGGAATACGAAGATTTTTTTTTTGCCGAAGACGAACACGAAGAGCCCCCCGGTGCCCAAGTCTAATTATTACTATAGACGCATCCAAAACCGGATGAGGAGCCCACTTACCTTTCGCAATTCAGGATCTTTGGTCTCTAGATAACACGGCCCAATCATCAAATTTCAGAGAACTAAAGTCATCAGGGTCTCCCGTCCATGGATAAAGAAGAAAGCGGTCAGATTGCAATCAGGCAACCGCACCACAGTTTCATACCTAAACAGGCAAGGGAGAACAAGGATCATGAAGCTGCAGTCCCTTTCTGCGGAGATAATAGAGTGGGCTCAGCGGAATCTGGTGGCAGTGTCAGCTACTCACATAAAGGGATCAGACAATGTCATTGCCGAAGAATGGTCTCTAGAATGGTCTACCATAATATGTTTTCCATCATGGTTTCCAGATTCGGCATCCTGGAAATAGACCTCATGGCAACTCGGGAAAACGGGAAAGTTCAGATCTTCGCATGCCTGAACAGAGTGGATTTTCCAAACTTCCTAGACAGGTTTTTCTTACATTGGAATTTCAAGATGGCATATATTTCTCCCCCAGTGGCTCTGATTATGCGCATTATTCAGAAAATACAGACAGGCAAGGCATGTGTGTTGGCAATCATCCCACATTGGCCAAACTGCAGGTAGTTTTCTGCTCCCAGAAACTGTAGCTTTGTTCAAATTGACGGCTTGGCTTCTGCAAGGACGATCCTACAAGAAAAATAACCTTGTTATGAAACTCCATATGGTGGGCCTTGTTATGACACTCCGTATGGTGGGCCTTGTTATGACACTCTGTATGGTGGGCCTCGTTATTACACTCCGTATGGTGGTCCTCGTTATTACACTCTGTATGGTGGGCCTCGTAATTACACTCTGTATGGTGGGCCTCGTTATGACACTCCGTATGGTGGGCCTCGTTACTGCACTGTATACAGTGAGCCTGGTAGGAAGTTTTTAACTCATCTATAGTTGAGATGCCTAAATAAATTGAATTATTTGTCAGGTTGTTGATCAGTTTCTGACCAGAACACAAAGCGGAGGATTCTGTGCCAATGACGGTTTGATGCATTCGACGCTCACAGCGCTTCCGTTTGGAGGAGTGGGTGAGTTCTGCCCCATGAATGAAGCTTTTAAAGTAAAGTGACCCTGAAGTGATTTGTTTCTTATCTACGCTTACAATGGGAATAGAGGGGGCACAATGGTGCACTTTCCACACCTCACTCACCATCTTCTACCATCTGCTAGTGCTGTGAAATAAACCAAGCTAGATCAATAGGCAGTGCTTGCCATCCGCGTAGCTCATATTCCAACTGCCCCAATTAATGCCATTACATGTCTGATTGTTCCCTTAAGGAAACAGTGGAATGGGGAAATACCACGGCAAATTCAGCTTTGACACATTCTCCCACGATCGTGCATGCCACCTGCGCAGTGCTGGCCTCGAGAAACTAAACGAAGTGCGATACCCACCGTACAACCTGAGTCGTCTGAGCATTCTCCGGTACTCTACGGAGGTGAAGCGTAAGGGAGGCTGTTCTCTCCAGTGACCCAGCGGCACAGGCCTCTCTCCGCACGCCCGACCTGGTGCTCCTCTACTCTGCAGATTATGCTTCGCTTGGAACCTCAAATAAATATTTTTCCATATCAATGTATGCTCTCCAATAGCGCAGTCTTCTGTTCAGGTTCAAGATTATGTGGGATGACAAAAAAGGTTTTAGCAAACCATCTATTTGCCCTTTCTGTTAGGGGGTTGTCAAATTTCACCCTCTGTATATCACAATTTTCATGGTCATGATCAAGCGATATCTAAGTGGCAGCCTTATACACAGCTTACATAAAGCAACATACAAGGCGTTCAGGACAAGTTCACGGGGGATTATCACAGAAGTGGATAACCTTTATTGGTAGGAACGGCGGAGGCTGCGCTGCTTCACGTGACTCCTACACCGCTAGAGAAATACACTTTTACTACACACAGACTTAATGGGGCAAGCCCTCCCTAACCCTCCTTCCTCCACAACGGAAGCTTCTCCTCGCTTGTGAACAGCTGAGACAGAGAAGATCAGCAGGTTACGGGGGTCTCTCAGGGTCCGGGGGTGAGGGGGCAGATTCTCGGGGTCACACAGCCCAGAGCTGACTCAGTCCTATTCTCACTGCTGTGATCATATAGAACACTTAATAAGTAATCATTCAGTATGTTAGGATTGATAACACATTTGCAGGGATCTCTCTGATGTACCTGTCTGTCAGTTCTAGTCTCGTCATATACCCTGAATATCTGTACTGTAAGAAGCGTTGCGTATATTGGTGGCGCCAAGAAAAGATTCCGGAGCCTTAGGGTTGGCTCATCCAGAATGTTCCCAGGTCTAAAGCCCAAGGAAAGCATGCCCCCAACTGTCCCGATCAGCAGCTTCAGCCTGCAGGACTGGTTGGTCGGCCCAACATTAGGGAGCGCGAGGTCTGTCACTTCAGACCTCGGCTTTCATGCTCCCTAATCACTACGAGCTGGCAAATGATGCCGAGCGCTGGGATATGACGTCACATATCCCTGCGCTCTGCATCAATAGCCGGCACATAGTGATTAGGGAGGAGACCTCATGCTCCCACCACAGGATGAAGGATAGAGGATGACGGAGGAAGGATGGAGGAAAAAGTAAGAGATTGGGAGGAAGGGGTGAAAGGGGAGCCATGATTCTGGCTGGCTGAGAATCATGGGAATTGTAGTTCACAGCTAGCATCTGTATCTTTACTGTTGACTGCACTTCCCATGATGCACAGCCAACATCATGGAAGCAGTATGCATGGCTGAGCCTCATGGGAACTGTAGTTAACAGCAGATGATATGACAGGCGTTAGTTGTGGATTACAACTCCCATGATTCCCAGTCAGCATTATGGTGGACACCTGAGCATCATGGGAATTGTAGTTCACAGCTAACTCTGCAGCTTTAGCTACTAACTTCACTCCCCATGATGCTCAGCCAGCATCATTGGAATTAAATTCAATGTGTTGGTTAATTTTAGGGGTTAATACCCATTTTAGGGGTTAATACCCATTTTGCCCAGGCAGACCAGCAACAGCAAAAACGAGCCCCCACATGCCCTTTGATCACTTCTACAGGAGTCAAAGAGACTCCTCCCTGCAATCGCCAGTCTACAGGACATTGTGTCCCAGCTGCCAGAGGCAGCTTCAGGGACAGGGAGAAAGGGTTCTTCGCGGGACCAGGAGAAAGGGTTCTTCGCGGGACCGGGAGAAAGGGTTCTTCGCGGGACCGGGAGAAAGGGTTCTTCGCAGGACCGGGAGAAAGGGTTCTTCGCGGGACCGGGAGAAAGGGTTCTTCGCGGGACAGGGAGAAAGGGTTCTTCGGTCTCCACAGTCAATGCTGTGCTTCAATGGAGCATCAGCATTGAAAGAGTTAAAAAAATTATCAAAAAAAAAAAAATAACAGCACTGACCTGAAAGTCCAGGGCGCTTCCAGGTCAACTGCTGTGAGTTTAGTAACTGCTGCAGAACCAAAGTGGGCTGATGATGATCAGAGCACTCCTGGTCAATAGGAGTGATCTGATCATTATGGCAGCCCCTGGATGACCCTTTCCTAGAAAGGGTAATTAATTATTAATAAAAAAAAATACATAATTATTAACTGATCACTTGTCAGTGACATTTTAAGTCACTGATTATTGATCGGTCTCCCGTATCAATGTCAGTGGCCTAAACCTGATAAAAAAAAATGACTCCAGAATGTCTGAGAAATATGACTTATCTATGCATGTGGGGTATCGCTGTACTCAGGGGGGGGGTTCTTTTTTTGTTAGATTAAATTTGGAAGGCGCCGGTGTGAAATCAGCTGCATGGGATGGGCCAATACCCCCCTAACTAGATTCCCTGAGCTGTCTTGTTTTAGGAAATACATAGTTTTCGGGGTTAAAATGAAATGTGGGATGTCTACTGTGTCTCAGATGAGACCTGGAGCCAATAAACTGATCTGTCAAAATTCCAGGTTTGAAAACTGAAATGCGCATGTTCCAAACCCGCAGTGCCAAAGAGACATGGCCTACCCGTGTATACGGGATATTCCTGTACTCTGGAGTGTTTCTAAATACAAATCACAAGTTGTTTCAGTCATTTTATGTACCCAGGAAAAATTTAAATTTTTAGGACATGTTTAGGACAGACTGGCACTTAAATGGTTAAATAAAAAGTGTGAAAATGCCCCAAGTAAAATACTTTGGGATGTCATCTTTCAAAAAATATATACTTTTGTTGAGCAGTTTTTCTTTTTCTGGCTGCTATTGGGGCGTAACTCCCAGCAGATAACATTTAACCCCTTCGTGGCAAAGGCTGATTTTATTTTTTGTACCCTTCCTTTTAACATTTCAGTGTTTAGCTGTGATTTTCTTCTTTCCCGTTTACTGAACCCACACACATTAGTTATTGTTTTTTTCAGGACAAGAAGGGCTTTCTTTAGATGACATTGTTTTAATTTAAAAGTATAAAATATGCTGAAAAATTTAGAAAAAAATGACTTTTTCTGACTTTTAGTTGAAAATCTTTTACTCATTTATAAACGCTAATGAAAAAACTGCTAATTAGATTCTACTATTTGTCCTGAGTTTAGAAATACCCAATGTTTTTATGTTTTTTTTCTGCACGTTATGGGGCAATAAGTGCCAGTAGCGTTTTGCTATTTCAAAACCATTTTTCCAAATCTGGTAATTCTTCCCCCCGTGTGCCATCTCGGGAATCTTTGAAGCCGGCCAATGCAATTTACCCCATCAAATCATATATCTTTGAAAACTAGACACCCCAGGGTATTTCAAATGCTGGTATTTTAACTCTTTGCATGCACACATTTTACTACCAGCATTTTTTCAAAGTTTGCAGTAGTATTTTTTGTGTGTATTTTTCCTCCACACACCTACTTTAGGTAAGAATTTACAGCTCCTGGTATATGCCGCTGTCATACAACACGCCAATATGTGTTCAGCAACATCTCCTGAGTACAGCGATACCCCCATGCATGGGTTTGTGGGTTTTTTGGGAACTAAAAGGCCACATTTGGGACGTGTGCACTTTTCTAATTGGAAATTAGACGTGTGGCCATCCTTCCCCCCCCCCCGTGTTAATTGGGACATTGTGGAACCCGGCCAATTCAATTTACCCCATCAAATCATACATTTTTTAAAAAGTAGATACCCCTTGGGTATTTAACATGCCAGTATTTTAACTCTTTCCATGCAATAATTGTTTTAAGCTAATGTGTTAATTTTAGGATTTGCTCACAAAAATATATTTGTATAGATTTTGTTAAAAAAAATTTTGAAACTTGAAGGTTCCCTTGATGGTGACATCAGTGGGAAATTTTTACTGTTTTTTTTTTTTAAACTATTTTCTTATTTTAATTTATTTTACTAATCACATTGTGATTAGACAGCTAGGCTCCATTGACTTGCATGGTTGAATGCAGTACCTGTATGCAACCTGCAAATGGAGCCAGATTCTCAGAACTCTTTTCAACTTGTTGTTTTTTTTAAGGGAGCCTCCATCTTGCGAGTGTCAAAATCACTCCTAAACACTCAGTGTATGGCGGGCGTTGACACCCCGAGGAGGTGCTAGACACAGCCCCTAATGCCGATTGCGACGTCGAGGCATCACAGCAACACATTCGCTTTCTGCACCCATTTAAAGTCATGACGGTCCTGGCACGTCAATTGTCATTAACCCTTCGTTTTCAGGTGATGTGTCATCAATTGTCATTAAGGGGTTAAAAAATATCTTTGTTTAGAAACAGCGATGTGCGTCTTTCATATTTAACCCTGTAAGTGTCAAAATAAATGAGAATACCATGCGTACAAGGAGTTTCCAAAATAGGACAAATACACTTTTGTTTTTTCCCATTTGCACTGGTTATATATAGTTTTTATAGGTGAAACTGAAAATATTTCTCCCCCCCCCCCATTTTTATATATTTTTCAAACTTAATGATGGTTTATATATATATAATTATTATTTCAAAAGAAAGCCTACTGAAAAAAATGATTGGGGGCGGCACTAATCGAGAAGAGAGAATTTACTGAAGAAAGACAGCAAAAACGGCTCTGGTCTTTTAGCGCAAACGCAGTAACAAAACCCGGTCCTGAAGGGGTTAATAATGCTTCTACTACCGCTTGGTTATTTTTAATATGCATGACTGTGCTGACAGAAATGAAGCGCGACATTTTAAGTGCAATCGCTCGTATCGGCGAGTTCCGCGAGAGAGCTCTAAAAAAAAAAAAAGTGTTTGAAATGTTGGGAGGTATGGGAATAGGATGCAAAAACGGCCTCCGACCTCCTGAACCCGTGCCGCGACCCGGTTTTGGGACTCTTCTTGGAGTGGGACCCGGTGCCGGTTATCGTGTATCCAGGCTTCGCACCGTTTTATGGACTCCAAGGCCCCAGAGAGGTAGTTGCCGCCTCCCGTTAGCATCATCCCATTTCGGTGTCTTATTGTAAGATCGCAGGCCGCTCTCCCTGGGTCCTCATCCGGTTACCCGCCTGTTACCGGCAAAGTAAGAGCGCCGTAAATGACTTATGTGAGTCTTTTGCGTTTAAAAAAAATAAATAAAAAAAGAACAGACAGTCAAATAAAAGTTAAAAACAAAAAAAAAACCCGCCATGATGCCTAATACCGAACAACGCACCGGGAGCGTAAAACACAGCCCACCGCAAAGACAGAGACCTGCAGCAGGTCGCACCGGATGTGTTTTGCGTTTCACTGCTGAACGCGCCGGATGTGCTCTGCGTCCACTTCCTGGATGCGCCGGAAGTACATGGTAGCGAGAACCGATAACAAATTTAGCAGATAACGGTGTTAATCCTGACTTCCTCGCACTGGGGCGTTATTTATTCGGTACCAGGAGACGAGCTCCGGTACCTCACGCTGCTGGTAATTGCCGGGGTTCCGTCTTGTTCTGGTAAGCGGCAAAGTGTGGGGTGGGGTATGAGACCAGCGCCGGGGATGGGGTGCAGTTCCTACGGGTAATACCTCGGGATAAGTGATGTCTTCAGAGTGGCGGGAGTGCTCGGTACTCATATTCATACTTAAAGGGTCGGTTTTACTCTAAGTTTATACTAATAGTTCCCGGAGCTGTCTGGAAGTGCATCCTGTTAACGGAGAACAGGGGCAGCGAAACTTCAAGGGACCTCTCGGCTGTCATGTGATGGCGGCCGGGACCCTTAAATGACTAAATTAACTGTAAATTGAATAATTTTTCGCCATCTCAGGTGTGAATGAAGAGGGACCTCATAGATCATATATATATATATGTGTATATATAAGTGATATATATATGCATGTATAACATGCATGTGGCCCTGGCGGACATATGGTACTTCTACATATGTGATAAGATACACTATAGGGCCAGAAGTATTGGGACACCTGCCTGTTACACAGCAGGGGCTTTGAATGACATCACATTCTAAATACAGACGTTGATATGAAGTCGGTCCCCCACTTTGCAGATATAACGTCTTCTGCACAAGGTTTGGGGAGTTTCTGTCGGAATTTTTGCCCGTTTGTGAGGTCAGGCGCTGATGTTGGACGAGACGCCCAGCTCACAATCTCTGTTCCAGTTCATCCCAAAGGTGTTCGATGGGGTTGAGGTCGGGGCTCTGTGCGGCCGGCCAAGTCCTTCCACCCCAAACTCATCCAGCCGTGTCTTTATGGAGCTCGCTTTGTGCCCCGGGCGCCGGGATAGATAAAGGTTTCCCCAAACTGTCCCCACAAAGCAGATGTAAGTAAGGGGCCCAACCCCTGAAAAACAGATCCAGCCCCCAATCGTTACCTCTCAAACTTCACAGCAGGCGCTATGCCAGTGTAGGGTGCCAACTCTTTGGATGCATTTATTACCCTTTACTCCCCATTAAACCATTTCAAATCTTTTCCCTCTCCACCCTCACAGGTACCCCAGTACCTCAACACTAAACCTTTATATGTAAAATCTGCCTGTGTTTGCTCTGCTTCTTCTGTGCCCCACATATTCCTCCCTATTCCTATCACTCTCAATCACCAAACTCAACCAACATGCGCAACCTAACCAATCTTATCCCTATCATCTACAACCATAAACTCCCTCCCGTCTTTAACTGTGCCCTATGGAATGCACGCTCGGTATGCAACAAACTCGCTTGTATACATGGCCTTCATGTGGTTTTCTCCAGATCATGCTCCCTTTCAGATTTCTCCATCTACCCCTTCTCTCTGTCTGACCACCACCTTCTCTCCAGTGCTAACCCCTAACAAGACAAACTTACAGCGCTCACCTCATACTTGTAGGCCATTACCAGAAAATACCATTACTCAACTGTCAGCCTCACCAGAACCTCTCTTACCTTTCCTGCCCAGACGCAGCAGCCTCTTTTTATAACAATACACTTGCCTCATCTCTGGACAGCATAGCTCCAATTAAATGTTACCTCCGACAATTGAAACGCCAACCGTAGCATACCAAAACCACACGGCTTCTTCAGAAGTGCTTCCGCACGGCTGAACTCTACTTCAGAAAATCCATATCCAGCCAAGACTTTACTCGCTATAAATTCATGCTTCACACCTACAACTCTGCCCTCTCTCTCTCACCAAACAGCTCCACTTCTTCACTCTCATATCCTCCCTTTCTTCCAACCCGCGATGCCTTTTTTCAACTCCCATCTCTGTCCCTCCACACCACAAACCTCTCTCACTGCCCAAGATCTTCCTACCCACTTCAAAGAGAAGATCAAGACTATTAGAAAAGACCTCTCTTCTTTACAACTCCCTCCTACATCACCACTCTCTCCACTCATCCCATACTAACTGCCTTTTCCCCTACAACCGAAGAAGAGATCGCCACTCTTCTTTCCTCCTCTCACCCAACAACCTGTCCCCTTGACCCCATCCCTTCACACCTCACAAAGTCCATCGCTTGGTCCGTCACTTACCCACCTATTTAATCTTTCTCTATCATCTGGAACTGTACCAACGGCCTTCAAGCATGCGCTAATCACACCCATTCTAAAAAATCCTTGGGTCATCCTTGACTTCATCCTCGGATTCAGTCCCTCGCCAGATCCTGCCGCTTGCACCTAAAAAAAAAAAAACCTCTCTGGCACTGTATAAATAAAACATAATAATAATAATAATGCTGTCAGGCAGGTAACATTCTCCCGACTCCCGTCAGACTGCCAAAGAGAGAAGCGTTTCCATCACCCCAGAGTCCTGCGGCACGCTTTACACCCCTCCATCCGGCATTGTACTTGGTGGTGCGAGGCTTGCATGCAGCTGCTCGGGCACGGAAACCCATTCCACGAAGTCCCCGCCGCGCGGTTCTTGTGCTGATATTAATGCCGATGGAGGTTTGGATCTCTTCAGCCGTGGAATCAGCAGAGCGTTGGCGACTTTTACGCACCATGCGCCTCAGCACTCGGTGACCCCGCTCTGGTCTTCTGCTCAGTTGCTGCTGTTCCACAACACTTCCACTTCCCAATAATACCGCTTATAGCTCATCGAGGAATATCTAGCAGGGATGAAAGTGTCTGAAGAGCTGTTCAGAACGATCCGTTTTTTTCCCACAGACTGCATTGATAGATGCTGGATTTTGTACACCTGTGGCAATGGGTCAGATCGAAACACCTGAATTCAATCATTAAGAGGTGTGTGCCAATCATAAAATGTATGTTATTGATTTGTTTTTCTTTCTGTAGACAGCACTTTTCCAGAGCCACAGTAGTCATGGCAGCTACAGATCTCCAGTCAGATCCTTTTATTGGGGTTGGCTTCTCCTCCGGGAAATCGTTATCGCAGAGAGTAGTCAAACATGCACTGGCCATCATGCATCTGCTGACCACCGAGGTAAGATTATTACACCCACCATTAGAATTAATTATTGTGCAAGACGTGTGTCTGGGGGAATGTAGCGACCAACTTGTGTGGGTTAAGGGTGCTCAGTGACCGGGATAAACTGGTAAAAAATGCTGAAGGTAAGTGGGGTATCTTCAGACATTAATGAAATCATTAATAAGCAGGAACTCTGGGAAGAAATACATATAAGAGAATTAAACCCAACAATGGTTACTTGAGCATAAGGACCGTTATAAGGACTATGAGGAATATACAGGGATATGACTCCGGCGCTCTATTTATTGGGCCCCCTGTAGGTGAGGAAACTGAACATCGTGCCATTTGGGGAAGGGAACTAACGCTTAGCGGGTGATTGTCAGGAAGGGCAGCGGGTAGGTATTGTCAGCGGGGGGGGGGGGGGGCCTGAGGCGTTGCGTTGTGACATTTAGGGTAGGCTACAGGGTGACCATGATATGCAGGTGATACCTATATGTATATCCTCAACATAGGATAAGATAACCGTATCTGCAGACATTGGGCTGCATCAGGGCAGAAGAACTGATGGGAAGAAGCTGGTAACGGACAGAATAATGAGGCTGGTTCTAGGAATCCTTCACCTGCTGAATGAGGTGAGTTCCCCTAATGAATGACACGAGGCAGGGAAAGGGTTAATGTCTTTACTGTATGCCCTTTCTTCTCGTGATGAGAATGTCTTGGCCTCTCATGCTGAGTGGTAACTCTGTGTCTCAACTACCATAAGATAATAAAACCACTAAGATCAGTCGCTAGATCTAAAGAGACGTTTCTTTCCGACTGATCGTCACAATAACGCAAAGTGTTTCTCGGCTCATATTAAAATCTAACAGTGACTGTTTCAGGGTCCACTGCAGCTTGATACCGTCCATTTTTCGGAAGACGTTTGGGTGAGTCTGGAGAGGGAGCAGAGGGATCTTTACAATGACCTAACGACGGAGAATGAGCAGACGCTGCGCTCCCTGAGTGATTACCGTAAGTATTTTCTCGCACCCCTGGGATCATGCGCTGGCCGCTCTTTGCAACCCAAAGAAAGGAGTAAAAACATGGCTTACCACATATCGCTCAGAGCTTTAACGAAGCTGTCCTGTTAAGGGGAAGCTGAACAACGTCCGTGTTTATCGGATAATATCGCTTACAGGGTGCCTTGTCAAAGAACTGTATGCAGAATGGCCCCCGAAGCTGTACCCGTCGCACATACATCTCATACAGACAAAACTACAATTCATACGACGTACGATTCTCTTTGGCCAAACTTCCCAGCTACGCATAGATTGTGCCATGGACACCAATTCCTTACCCGATGCTATTGCTAAAAAATATCACAATACCTAGTTTTCAGTAAGAAATAATACCCACAGAAAGGGCAGTTGATCTCAGTTAACTGGATAACAGTAATACATAATACCCCAGGGAGGGGCAGTAGATATCTGGATGTCGGTAATAGAACACTTAAAATAAGTAAATTGCAGGGTTTTGGTTTAGATGGTAAATAGTTGGATGGATAATGCGGTTTCTGAGTGACGGGAGGCAGAAGGTTGGGGTTAATGGGGTATATTCAGAGGAAAGACTTGTTACTAATGAGGCCTCTCAAGAATAGGTGCTGGGGTCCGGGTTTTTTAATATTTATATTTGTGATATTACAGAAGCTCTTTACGGTGAGGTCTGTCTATTTGCAGATAATATAAAGGTCTGCAGCAGGACGGCCATTCCTGGGGGAACAAATGGTGAGTGATTTAAGTAAATCGAAAGTGTATAGAGCGCAGCAGTATAATGTTAGAGGAATGGGGGGAGAGAGCGGAAGCGGCAGTTTAATGTTAGGAGAATGGGGGAGAGCGCGGCAGCTGCAGTTTAATGTTAGAAGAATGGGGGAGAGAGCGGAAGCTGCAGTTTTAATGTTAGGAGATTGGGGGAGAGCGCGGCAGCTTAATGTTAGAAGAATGGGGAGAGAGCAGAAGCTGCCGTTTTAATATTAGGAGAATGGGGGAGAGTGTGGCAGCTGCAGTTTAATGTTGATAAATGTAAAATAATGCAGTTGGGATGTCAGGATATAGCATTGGGGGCCCTGTGCTGTAAGCGACAACTGAAATAATCATCCCTGAGCCGCTCTCTTTTGAGGCCTTAAAGGTAGGCAGGCAATGTGTTGGTTGAAATAATGGTTGAATTCTCCTCAGAAAGAGTTTTAATTTATTTAGATCATGCGCAGAATCGAGACGAGGCACACAACACACATACATGGAATCATTGTCTGATTACATGTTTGGATTATGTGGTTTATATAACCTCTTATCTACTTCTAATAGTAGGCATCATTCTGATTGGTTACTTTTCAAGCAGGTTACGCCTCTTAAGCTGCATAATTAAGAATGGCCCAGACTTGACCCTTTGCACATATATATACAGGGCCGGACTGGCCCACCGGGATACCGGGAAATTTCCCGGTGGGCCGGAAGGTCCGTGGGCTGGTGCGGGGCCGGCAGACTTACCATGAAGACAGCCGCTGAGCGGCTGCAAATGGCAATGAACGCCTCCCTCGGTGCCAGGGGCGGGCTGGGCAGGGGGGCAATTGCCCCCCAGGCTTCCCGAAATCTAACCAAAGCGGCCGCTGGGTGCTGATGCGGCCGGCCGGCATCAGCACCCAGCAGCCTTGTGCGATGGCCGTCTAGTGATGGGAGCAGTGTGAGGGGTGAAAGCTCCGCCCCCTCGCACTGACCTTTCACCCCTCACGCTGTTCCCATCACTATGCGGCCATCAGATTGCTGGGAATGTAATCTGAACGGCCGGTGCGTGCTGATGCCGCCGGCCGGCTCTGCTTTAATACTTTTTTTTTACTTTATATGGCAAGCCGATCCAGCTTACCATATAATTAAAAAAAAAGTGTTAAAGTAGCTCCGGCCGGCGGCATCAGCACGCACCGGCCGTTTAGATTACATTCCCAGCAGTCTGATGGCTGCATAGTGTGGGAGCAGCGTGAGGTGGAAGCTCCGCCCCCTCGCACTCAGACTGCTGCAGCACCGGATGTCAGGTCAGTGGCATCCTGTCAGCGTAGAGGAGAACAGTGTGCAGCTACCAGGAAGTCAAGAGAAGTAGAAGGTGAGTAAAATAATGTATTTTTTGTACTGTATAATGTTTTTTGTATTTGTTAAAAACAAAAAAAATCGGCATGTGTGTGTAAGTGTGTCCCCCTATATGCCACTCTGCCTCCAGGAATGCCTTATACCCCCCTATATGCCACTCTGTCCCATGATATGCCTTTTAACCCCCTATATGCCAGAGTTGCATATAGGGGTATAAGGCATTTCTGGATGCAGAGTGACATATAGGGGGTCAAAAGGCATATCTGGATGCAGAGTGACATATAGGGGGTCAAAAGGCATATCTGGAGGCAGAGTGGGATAAAGGGGGTTAAAAGGTATATCATGGGGCAGAGGAGCATATAGGAGGGTATATGGCATATAGGGGGCATAAGGCTTTTCTGGAGGCAGAGTGCCCCATGATATGCCTTTTAACCCCCTTCATGCCACTCTGCCTCCAGAAAGGCCTTATACCCCCTATATGCCACTCTGTCCCATGATATGCCTTTTAACCCCCTATATGGCAGAGTGGCATATAGGGGGTTAGAAGGCATATCATGGGACAGAGTGGCATATATTATTTTTTATTTAATATGGCAAGCTGGATCGGCTTGCCATATAAAGTAAACAAAAATGTCCCATGATATGCCTTTTAACCTCCTATATGGCAGAGTGGCATATAGGGGGTTAGAAGGCATATCATGGGACAGAGTGGCATATAGGAGGGTTGAGGCATATCAGGGAGGCAGAGTGGCATATAGGGGGGTATAAGGCTTTTCTGGAGGCAGAGTGCCCCATGATATGCCTTTTAACCCCCTTTATGCAACTCTGCCTCCAGAAATGCCTTATACCCCCCTATATGCCACTCTGTCCCATGATATGCCTTTTAACCCCCTATATGCCAGAGTGGCATATAGGGGTATAAGGCATTTTTGGATGCAGAGTGACATATAGGGGGTCAACGGCATATCTGGAGGCAGAGTGGCATAAAGGGAGTTAAAAGGGATGTCATGGGGCAGAGGGGCATATAGGAGGGTATAAAGCATATTGGGGAGGCAGAGTGGCATATAGGGGGCATAAGGCTTTTCTGTAGGCAGAGTGCCCCATGATATGCCTTTTAACCCCCTTTATGCCACTCTGCCTCCAGAAATGCCTTATACCCCCCTATATGCCACTCTGTCCCATGATATGCCTTTTAACCCCCTATATGGCAGAGTGGCATATAGGGGGTTAGAAGGCATATCATGGGACAGAGTGGCATATAGGGGTATAAGGCATTTCTGGATGCAGAGTGAGGGTATAAAGAGAGGGTATAAAGCATATCAGGGAGGCAGAGTGGCATATAGTGGGGCATAAGGCTTTTCTGGAGGCAGAGTGCCCCATGATATGCCTTTTAACCCCCTATATGGCAGAGTGGCATATAGGGGGTTAGAAGGCATATCATGGGAC
The DNA here is from genome assembly GCA_029215755.1 of Spea hammondii. Taxonomy (NCBI): domain Eukaryota; kingdom Metazoa; phylum Chordata; class Amphibia; order Anura; family Pelobatidae; genus Spea; species Spea hammondii. The sequence continues at coordinate 149,845,600 of JARDYJ010000002.1, read as the reverse complement.
AGAGTGGCATATAGGGGGTATAAGGCATTTCTGGAGGCAGAGTGGCATATAGGGGGTTAGAAGGCATATCAGGGGGGCAGAGTGGCAAGCCTGGGGGCAGAGGTGCATAACTCGGGGGTAGGTTGTCAAATGAAAGGAAATAAAAACCAAATATGTCTCAATCATAGCTTTTATTAAATATGGAAAAAAATAGTCTACATGAATTAATAAAGAAATAAAAGTTTCTTACCAGAATATCGTGAAGAATAATGTGATCAGTGTTTTGTTCCACTAAATAAAATGGAACTCTTTCATCTAACAATGTTCGCAGTAGTAAATGTTTTGATCCTATTATGTGTAATGTATTTAATTTATTAGGGCCTTTTAACACTTTTGCTTTCTGGCATTTTAATACAAATAATGAGATAAAAAGAATTGCACATAGTGTGACTCGGGTATGTATAAGGGGTGCGTGTGGGTATAAGAGCTTCACCGTGAGATAAACTATATGGGGCTGGTCTCCAAATTTTTCCAGGGCTGCTTTTCAGTCCCAGTCCGGCCCTGTATATATATATATATAACAGAGTAGGCGTGTTTTGGTGGGAACTCGTGCATATATCATAGACTAGACATTTTCTACTTTCTTATGTCTTTGTCAGCAATAATATTTACAATAACATAAGCATTTTTCCAACACAATGCAATAAAGGGCTGGAAGAAGCAAGCAGAATGCTGGGAGTATAGTAGAGGCTAATACAGGGAATAGGGATATGGCTCTAGATGTTTAGATGTAGACTCTTTGGGCCGGCGGGGTGTGATCTGCCGGCATGTGTCTCCATATAGGCAAAAAAGACAACCCCTGTGTGACAATACCAGAGGGAAAAAGGGTCCCGAACTGTTAGCCAATCACAGTCTATTTGTTTTATATCACTGACTCTAGTTCAGGGGGTATCACAAGAGACGAGACTTAAGGTTTATTTCAACCAAAAACTCAAAAAAAGTCAATACAGGAAAAACATGGTAACTACGTGGCTGATAATGTTCCCGTGCTTTTGTTGTCACAACCTGCAAGTTGGGCGCTTATACGTATATACTGTGTACCAGCTGGTATGAAGCGGTGTGAAGTGTTTGTATAATTGCTGATTGTTTCTTTTAATCGTTTGAAATATAAATCTCCCCCTTCTCTGCATCGTCTTTTAACATGAAAACAGAGCCTGTGCCGAGTGAAAAGCCGACGGAGCTGGTTGTGGGGGATCGGGAGATATCAGGAGACCCGGGGACGCGTCCAGGTGCATTCGCAGGAAATGCAAACGAGCCTGAAACACATCCCTTTCCACAGATTTCCTCGGTTAGCACTGTAGGCACCCCCCAGAGTTTCTTCCGACATAACACCACAGACGGGCACCACGCGACTTGTATGAATGCAGATAATGGAGCCCCCAAAAGTGGTTTCAATAACTCTTCAGGTGTCTGCACGGAAAACTCCTTAACCGCCTTCCAAGAAACCTTCGCTGCCCCCCAGGATTCCTACATGGGCATCTACCCAACTGGTTTTACTGAGACTGGTATTACCCCCAGTAGCAGCCAGCAATGCAATGCTCCTCTCAATAGTTTCTCATCTACAGCAGACACCATCGCAGGTGAGTAATCAGCCGAGTGACCCTCACTCTTTATGAAGGTGATCGGGGGAGGGGAAAGGCCAAGGCAGATCTTTAAATGGTCCAGGAGACCCACTTCCTCAAAACCCCTTTAGGTGCATAGGGATTACTGAGTCTATTTAACCGAACTAATACTCGCTAATAGGTGCGAATCCATGTGAATGACGAGTTGCGTGTTCTTGCCTGTAGTAATTATATTGACACCCCCACCCTAGTGGTTTACCAGTGCCCCCCCCCCCCATTCTGTGTGCAGTGGGATTAGATAAATAATACTTTGGGGTTAAAATGTAAACCGGTTTGATGCATGGAGCCAATTCTCTCTGCATCCCTGGCTTTGAAAATGTAATAAACCCCTATTATTAGGAGCTGTGAGAATGTATGTGTCGCGTCCGGCCTAAGTTGATTGCTCTAATGCTGATCATGCGCTGTTTCTTTTACTCTTTTTAAAATCTTTATCTCCCTGTTTTGTGCAGAGTCTTTTCACGTGAAAACCGAGCCTGCGGAGCTGGTTGCGAGGGATCTTGAGATATCAGGAGACCCGGGGACGCGTCCAGGTGCATTCGCAGGAAATGCAAACGAGCCTGAAACACATCCCTTTCCACAGATTTCCTCGGTTAACACTGTAGGCACCTCTCAGAGTTTCTTCCGACATAACACCACAGACGGGCACCACGCGACTTGTATGAATGCAGATAATGGAGCCCCCAAAAGTGGTTTCAATAACTCTTCAGGTGTCTGCACGGAAAACTCCTTAACCGCCTTCCAAGAAACCTTCGCTGCCCCCCAGGATTCCTACATGGGCATCTACCCAACTGGTTTTACTGAGACTGGTATTACCCCCAGTAGCAGCCAGCAATGCAATGCTCCTCTCAATAGTTTCTCATCTACAGCAGACACCATCGCAGGTGAGTAATCAGTCGAGTGACCCTCACTCTTTATGAAGGTGATCGGGGGAGGGGAAAGGCCAAGGCAGATCTTTAAATGGTCCAGGAGACCCACTTCCTCAAAACCCCTTTAGGTGCATAGGGATTACCGAGTCTATTTAACTGAACTAATACTCGAATCCATGTGAATGACGAGTTGCGTGTTCTTGCCTGTAGTAATTAAGGTTGCATCCAACCTTAGTTTATTGCTCTAATGCTGATTATGTACTGAGTGCGTTTATTTATTTATTTCTGTATCCTATAGAGACGGTGCCTATCGTTCATATTAAGCAGGAAGAATTGCCTGTCGATGTCCACTCAATGCAAGTTGATCGACCCACTCAGGAATCGGGCGTGTACGTTTCACTGACAAAAAAGCTTGGAATATCCACAAATTCTTCAAATATCAAAGAGAAGTTAAGAGAAGTAACACCTGCTTTAAATGAAGGATGTATTAAAACCGAACCCAAGGTGAAAATGCTAAATCTCACCTCGCCCAGCCGAATGAACACCCACAGGGTCGAGTCAAGAAGTACTCATCGTAAGCACCCTGTAAAGAAACCCTTTGAGTGCCTGAGATGTGAGAAAAGCTTCATCTGCCGGTCTCACCTCATCATGCATCAAAGGGTTCATACCAGAGAGAGGCCTTACGCGTGTACCGAGTGCGGGAAAACCTTCACTCAGAGCTCAAACCTCTTCAGACACCAGAGAGGTCACAGGGGTGAGAGGCCATATGCGTGCAAAGAGTGCGGAAAAACCTTTACTCAGAGCACGTACCTTATGATCCATCAGAGAACCCACACAGGGGAGAGACCCTACGTCTGCAGTGACTGTGGGAAGACCTTTCGGGTCAACTCCACTCTTGTGAGACATCAGAGGGTCCATGTGGGTGAGAAACCGTATACCTGTATGAAATGTGGGAAGAGTTTCACGCAGAGCTCCTATCTTCACATACACCAGAGGACACACACAGAGGAAAGACCCTTCACCTGCACTCAGTGTGGGAAAGGGTTCAAAGTAAACGCCTCTCTGATCCGACACCAAAGACTGCACCTTGGGGAGGAGATATACACGTGTGCTCAGTGCGGAATAGACTTCCCGGAAATGGCCAGGCTGGTTGACCACCAGAGAACTCATAGAAGCATCAAGGAAGAGGCTGAAGGACCCTCTGATGTGCCTTCTGATACGGTCTAGTATCTGACTGGTGTCGGTGAGCCGGCGGGGCCCTGGATGAATATCATCTTTGAGGAGGCTGGGAATAGATTGTGGGTTTTGTTGATATGAGTTCTTGACAAATCGTAAACTTAACATCAGTTAGTTATAGATATAGATAATAAAATACATATACACACACGACCCTTTATGTATGGTGTATCTATGGTAACCTAGTGCTGAATAATACATTGGTTTTACGATGAGTCCTTTATGTTGAACTGTAACCCTAATACATGTTCCCTGGTATTGATCAGATGAAGCTGCATGTGGGAAGGGAAGTAACACGCAGGGTTAGGTTCTGCTACCGAAATAGGGGCTCACAGCGGGTGCTTTGCTTTGAACCCAAGGAGGAGGGTTTTCCAGCTCGAGCGAAGATGCTGTGAGTGTCGGCTCAGAAATGGCCACATTAGAGCCGGACGGTTTGCTGTCTTCCGGGTGCCGGGTTCGGCGTGTTGATGATCGTGTAGACAGATTATGGGGGGGGGGTTTAGGGTGCTGGAGAGGGTCTGGCTGTCTTGGTTCATATTGGCACCAATGACAAATTTAGAGGAAAATGGAGGGTCCTAAAGAGTGAGTTCAGGGAATTGGGGAGCAAGCTTAAGCTTTTTTATTTTTAGAAATATTACCTGTGCCGCGCGCAACTGCAGAAAGACAGTGGGAGATCAGGGAGGTTAATGTGTGGCTGAAGTCTTGGTGTAAGAAGGAGGGCTTTGGGGTTTTAGAGCACTGGGCTGATTTTACACTTGGGTGCAATCTTTATAGTTGTGACAGATTGCACCAGAATGTAAGAGGGTTGTCTGGGCTGGGGGATAGGAAGTTTGGAGGGGTATTTAAACTAGGTAATGGGGGGGGGGGGGCGGTAAGGACATTAAATAGGATAGGATGTACAGAACAGAGGGAGTATACCTTAGATAGAACCAAGGGGGATGGGAAGCTCAGATTGTTGGCAGGTAACTGATATTATAGATAATAACAATGGAACTGTACTCAGCCCAAATGTTACCTTTTTAGTTACATAAATCCAGAACATTTAAATAGCCAGAGCGAAGTAATAGGGGAGGATATTTGTGTAGATAGAAGGGCTGTTAGTGGGGTTAAAGATAGCATAAAGAATATATATATATATAGATGCACCTGATGATAGAATAACTGGTGGCAACTAAATTGTCTTCGAGTTAATACAAGAAGCCTGGCTAACAAAACAGGAGAGCTCGGGGTCCTTGCATATGGGGAACATTTTGATATAATTGGCGTTACGGAAACTTGGTGGGAGGAATCCCGTGACTGGACAGTTCATTTAAAAGGCTATATATACACCTTGGGAAAGGGGGAGGGGTGCGCCTTTATGTTAAGCCAGCGTTATCGCTTCGTATTAAGAATTCTGTATGTCAGATTGCTGACAATGTGGAAGCATTGTGGGTCGAAATATCCACTAGGAATAAAAGGGGTAATTCATTTTGGGAGTTCCAAAAGGTGTTGGTTGAATTCTCCTCAGAAAGAGTTTTCCTTTATTTAGATCATGAGCAGAATCAAGACAAGGCACACAACACACATAAATCGAAGCGTCTGATTACATGTTTAGATTACACCGTTTATATAGCATCTTATCTACTTCTAATAATATATATAGGATATTCTGATTGGTTACTTTTCAAGCAGGTAACGCCTCTTAAGCTACATAATTCCAGATTTTCTATTTTACGTGACGTTAAATCATAATTTTAATAAGACAGGAGGCTCCTATTATGCTTTAACTTTTCTTTACTACTCCGATAGCAGCAAATATATAAAGCAATCAAACATGAAATAAAAAACTCAAAATCATAGATACAGGTGATAGGTAACAGGTAATATACAATAGCCAATCACGTAACAGCACAGGCTATAACAGTTGACACCACAGCTTAGAAATCCTCTTCTTTGACTGCAAGAACTCAAACAGGAACAGTAGCCAAATAACGATAAACAAGCAGGAACATATTGAAGACATAATCCCGTCAGGCTGAAAGAAAAAATCTATATTAGTAGACAATAAAGGTAATATCTTAACATAGGGAGGGTATACTTAACTACCATGAATACAGATGGCATTACTAGTAATGTCAATTAAAAGAAATATATAGTGGTGGGATAATACTCGCCTCCTGTCTTATTAAAATTGTGACTTTACGTCACTTAAGCTAGAAAATCTGGAATTTTAATTAAGACAGGAGGCTCCTATTATGCAAGTTTAAAGCTATATAAATTAATTCAAAACATGCGTACTAACATGAGACACGGGTTTAAAGTAATATTGTTTAAATGTCGATTCTAATGACCAATCAGCAGCTTTAAGGATATCATGAAGGTCACCTCCAGAAAGATATGCCTTAGTAGCCATAGCAGCCCGAGAAGGGCACCAAAGACAGATACATCAATACCTGCCAGGGTCATAACTGCTTTTAACCATCTAGCGATAGTAGCATTGGAAACAGGCATATGAGGTTTACGGAAAGAAATCAGTAGTTGAGAAGGATTTGGATCTCTAACTGAGGCAGACATAAGTTCGTAAGATGTAAGGCATTTAACTGCACACAGTTTAGGGTGAGTATCAAGGATAAAACACTGAAAACAAATTAGTTTTTTTACGTCTTACCACTTGAAAATGGACTCCTTCTGGGGGAAAACATTTCCGGTTAACATCTAGAGCTCTGACATCAGAAACCCGTTTAAAAGAAATGAGACATAACAGCATAGCAAGTTTAAAAGACAATAATTTTAATAATTTATCGTTATTCTCCCAGGATTCCAACAGAGGTAAAACCTTATTAACGTCCCACGTTTGAAAATATTTGGGTCAAGGAGAACGCTTGAGGCGAATACCTTTCATAAGCATACATACTAATGGATGCCTTCCAACGGTTAGATTATCAACCAGAGCGTGACTGACATGTATAAGACGCACCCCTGTATAAGACGCACCTTAATTTTGGGGCCTGAAATTTGTAAAAATTTATTACAGTTATTGAACTCAAGTTTTATTTTATCATTAAATTCATACTCATTATCCTCATCACTCACATCCATTAACTGCCCCTAAATTAACCCTAAAGACCCCATCAACCATAACTGCCCCTAAATTAACCCCCACCTCCCCTAACTTTCAGCAGCCCAAATATTAATTATTTACTTACTGTGAGTTGAGTTGCTGAGCAGTGTCGACGCTACAAGGAAAGGGGTGGGGCCAATCATCAGTGTGACTGCAGGATTGCAGTCATTCACTGGGGGTGGGGAGTCTTTGGGCTGGGCGGTGAGTTTGCTGACGGCTGGGAGGTGAGTTTGCTGACCCCCCCCTCGCACAGCTTTTACTGTGCAAACAAACATCAAATGGACAGCTCAACACAGCAATTGAGCCATATAGGGTCTTTCTTCCTATCGCACGTGTCATAGGCAGGCTACAACAGGGGACAGGAGGCTTCATGGTAAGTGAACCCCAAAGCGCAAAAGGAAAAAGAAATTGCAAAATTCATCAAAAATCCATTTTAATCTAATTTTTCATTTTGCGCTTGGGGGTTCAAGTGCGCATGTGCACCTATGGAGGAGCCTTCACTGCCTCCGTATATATAACAAAGAAGAGCCGCTACCTGCTGATTCAGCACTACGGAAACCTTTAATCAGTCGTGGGAATGACTGACTCAAGAGTAAATTAACACAATTAAGTAAACTTAAAGTAGACAAAGCTCCAGGGCCAGATGGGATAAACTCGGGGATACTACGGGAAGCTAATCGAGAAATAGCCAGACCGCTGTTTTGGGTTTTTTTTTCTCAATTCTCCGTTTATTGAAAGTAAAACATAACATTGCACAATGTCACAGTAATGGAAGGCACAGTGGAAATAGGTACAGGGCACAACTATAAGAACAGCAGCCGTCTTTACAAATGTAATCCCAGAAGATAGGTACAGCGGAGCTCTTGAGGAGACGGGATCACAATGGTCGGACCGAAACACGTAAAAAATGTGTCAAGTACATAGTGCAGCGCATTATAAGAATGAAGCAACCAATAACGGAGACCACAGTAAGAATAGCACCCAAAAAGAGCGGAGAACCACAGAAAAGGCATAGACCAGGCCGTAACAAAGCACAGCCGTGAGACCTGGGTACAAGGGGTACTTGGTCCGAACGAATTAAACCCAACCAAACCTTGTGTGGCTTGCAGTCAAAACGAGTAAGAAAAGAAAACAACAAAATGGTACGTGAGCATAGACCTGAGGAGAAAGGAAGAAACAACAAACAGACTTAAATCAAAGGAGAATCTGGGCGAGCATCCAGGGAGGAAACATAGGAGCGCCAATAGAACCATTTAAGCTCCACCGTATGGTCCTGCCCCCTAGAGGCACCCGAAAGGACCTCCATCTGGTAAATGAATTCCACCCTGTTGAACCAGGCAGAAATAGAGGGGGGGGTGACGGACTTCCAGGATCTAGGAAGGGTGGTGAGCGCAGCATTAATCAAATGAAATGTAATAGTGTGACGGGACCGACCTGTCCCCCGACTGGGTACGCCCGCCGAACGTTGCTTCCTTCGCCCCATGGCCACCGGGGCACCAGAGACTAACCCCTTCACTGTCTGTGGCTAGCCGAAACTGAGCTACACAGGGTGGCTATCGTCCTGAAAAGGACAATACGCGATCATAGCAGAGAACACAGCTCTTCAGGAACCTCGGCCGTACTGTAGTATACCGAAGTATAGCAATACAGCGCTCTACCGCCCTAATAAGGGCAGCACCGAGGCTTACCTCAATAACAAGACAGGACTCGTAGTGAGGTAAAACAGGAACTCCCTTTATTTGGGAACACAGGGGCATTTAAACAGTACAAGGGATTGAGTTACGTCCAATAGACACACAAGGGAATTGCGTCCAATAGACACAAGGGAATTGCGTCCAATTCGGATACCCATTGCTCCTGGGGTTGCTGTCCCAGGAATGACATCCGTAGTTCCCGCTGGTCTCTAATCTTTTGTTCGGAGCTTGGAAGACACTGACCCCGGCATATAACAGCCCTCTGCCATACTGACCGTCGAACCACTTGCCTCAGGTACTGGTATTGTTCTGTAGGCAGGGCAGTGGTGTAGCAGGAGAGGATGACCCGCAGCAGCCCCTGGAATTCTGATACCACATCCATGTCCTCGTCAAGGCGACCGAAGTCTGCCGTCCTGTCGGTTAATCCCGGTAGAAAGTAAGTGTCCCTCGGACTAAGAAGCAAATCCCACCGCTGCCACCAATGTCACGGAGCTGGCTAGTCCGACCGACTACCTCCGCTGTCTTGTGCTCCCTTAGCCTGGGACAACACTTTCCCCGGTTCCCCAGTCACTAGCCGAGACTCAGTGTAGGGTAAAACCAAACGAAGACTGATTTATTTTAGACACACAGAGCTGGATATATCCAGCCAAACACACATTAACATAAAACAAGATATTGGGACACAAACCGCCCCCTTAATCTCCCTCTCAGAGACAACAGGGGCAGTAACGGGATTAACAATACAATAGGTGGGGAGAGACTGATTTATACAACATTAAACATCAAAGAATGGTGGTCACTCCCTGGTGGCAGATCCTGGCTGTCTGCTGGAGATAATCCCCTCAGCCAGTGATGAGAGGATACTGCTGGGGGTAGCCACAGAAGCCTTTACAAACCCAGGGCCCATAGTCAATAGGGAGGAGGCTGGCAGTCAGGCTTCTCCAGTGGCCCCAGTGATGGAGGCTTCCGTCACAAATAGAACCCCTATAAGCATGGTACGGGACCGTGGTGTAATGTAACAATATAGAAGCCGGGGTGGCCGAGAACGAAGGGTCAGACACCTCCCGAATAACCGCAGCCACCTTGTGCCAAAAAGGCTTAATGGCAGGGCATTCCCACCAGATGTGGAAAAGGGAGTCAGGATGGGAGTTACATCGCCAGCAAGTCGGAGAGACTTGGGGCAAGAATCTATGCAAATCAAGGGGAACTTTATACCAATGGGTAACAATTTTGAAAAGAGTTTCCTGTACTCTGCTGGACACAGTCCCCTTATGTACAATCATTAGCATCAGTTCCCACTCCTCCAAAGAGAAGGATAATCCCAGATCACTCTCCCATAGGCTGAAATAATAGGGCTTAGTAATGACCGCTGGTGCAAGTAGGAGGGCGTATATGGCAGAAAGCAAATGCGGAGGCTCCGTTGGCTCAAGACACAATTGCTCAAAGGCAGTAGGAGGGCGGACACCGCCCGCTAAGGCCCCGGTGGAGGAGAGAAAGTGTTGCAGTTGGTGGTAAAGGAAAAGAGTCAGAAAAGAGTTAGTCGCAGTCCCCGTCAGTTCCTCCAAGGGTTTAAGAGCAGGGCCACGCATTACGTGGCAGACTCGAAGAACGGAGACGTCCGCGGGCGAAAATGGCACCAAGCGGGCGGCAACACGTCCCGGGGCAAAGTCGGGATTACCCGAAACGGGAAGCATGGGAGAAGGGACCGACGTAAGACCCCCCGCCCGCACCACATGGCCAAGGGCCTTCAAGGTGGGGCCAATCAGGGGATGAGGAGCATGCGTGACCCAACGCTGTGGGTTGGGGATCCAAGGAAGAACAGCAATCGGGCAGGATAAAGCGGCTGCCTCCACAGATACCCAGAGGCGACTCGCACCAACAGACCACTCAACCACGCAACGGAGATGAGCCGCCCGCCAGTAAAGTTCCAAATTGGGGAGACCCATCCCACCCAGCGTCTTGGGCCTCGTCAAGTAAGAGAAAGAAAGTCGAGGCGGTTTGCCCTTCCATATGTAGCGGAGAAAGGCACCATGACATTTACGGAAATAGGAACGGGGAAGAAAGATAGGTAGCGTTTGGAAAAGATACAAGAAGCGTGGGAGAATGTTCATTTTCAAAACACTAACCCTCCCAAACGAGGACACATGAGGGAAAGCCCACCTGTGGAGGTCAGCAAGGAGGGTGTCTAGGAGGGGATCAAAGTTGAGAGCCTTAATCTGAGACAAATCCGCTGGGATAAGGACCCCCAAGTATTTAATAAAGTCTTCCTTCCAACGGAAGGGCAAAGTGGTGCGGATATGGTGGGAAAGTTCCGGGGTCAAGCGAAACCCCATCACCTCGGACTTGGATAAATTAATCTTGTAGTTAGATATGGAAAGGAAGCGATCGAGGACCGATAGCAGCGCAGGGAGGGAACGACCTGGATTAGTCAGCGTCACCAGGACATCATCAGCAAACAAGGAGATCACATGGGAGCGACCAGCAACCTCCACACCTGAGACGTCCGGGTGAGCACGGACCGCCTCCGCAAGGGGCTCAACCACCAGGAGGAAGAGAAGGGGGGAGAGAGGGCACCCCTGCCGCGTGCCGTTAGCGAGAGCAATCCGATCAGACTGGATGCCATTAACTGTAACCCGGGCAACCGGTGAGGAGTACAAGGCCCGCACACACGTCAGGAATCTAGAGCCCAGGCCAATACCCTCCAGGACCCGGAATAAAAAAGGCCAAGAGACCCGATCAAACGCCTTTTCAGCGTCCATCGAGGCCAGTACCAATGGGGTTCCGGAGTGGTGGGCGTGCGCCAACAAATCAATAACCTTAATCGTATTGTCCCGCGCCTCTCTCCCCGGCACAAACCCCACCTGATCCGGGTGAATCAGGCCAGGCAGAAGAGGCCGGAGACGATTGGCGAGCACCTTCGCAAACAGCTTAACATCGACGTTGATCAATGAAATCGGCCGGTAGCTGCTACAGAAGTCTAAATTCTTATCAGGCTTAGGGATCACTACGATGCTGGCATCGAGCGCTCTGGGGTCAAAGGGCTCACCCCTGGCAATAGCGTTAAAATGGGTCACCAAATGAGGGCCGAGGAGCGGGAGAAACTTTTTATAATAGATGGCAGTGAAGCCGTCTGGTCCCAGGCTCTTACCGGAGGGGGAGTTTTTAACCGCAAATTCAATTTCCGACAAAGTAATCGGATCCTCAAGGGCCGCCCTATCCTCCGCTTGGAGAGTACTTTTAAGGTGCGCGGATAAAAAATCGGAGGTGGCTGCGTGAACGTCTAAACCAGGGTGTGGGTCAGAAGGAAGGTTATAAAGAGACGAATAGTATTGTTGGAAACATTCAGCAATTTCGTGGGAATGAAAGTGAAGCTTATCATGGCGATCCCGGATCCTAGTCAGGTAAGTCTGAGCCCTTTTCGCCCGCAGAGCTCGCGCCAATAGTTTGCCCGGCTTATCCCCAAACTCATAGAATAAGTGTCGCGTTAGCAGAAAATTACGCTTGATGCGCGTATCTAGCATAGACGCCAGGCGAGCGCGAAGGGTGGTCAGTTGAAGCTGTAAGGTCGGGAGAAGAGTAGCTTTATGACGCAATTCAAGGAGCGCTATTTGTCTAATCAAAGAGAGTATGGCGTCCGAGTGAGCGCGCTTAGCAGCAGCGCCCATACCGATCAGGCAACCCCTCACAACAGCTTTGTGGGCCTCCCAAACAACCGTCGCAGGAACATCAGGAGTGGAATTTTCGGAGAAGTAATCAGTTATGTGAGAAGATAAAGCAGACACATTATGGGGGTCATCCAACAACGACTCATTAAGCCTCCAACTCCACCGAGGTCTAGGGAGAGCAATCAGAGAGAGCCTCAGAAACACCGGAGCATGATCGCTGATAGTAGAAGGGCCAATCACAGCAGAGCGCAGAAAGGAGAGGTGGAAATGGGAAATGAAGAAGGTATCGATCCTGGAGTACGTAGCGTGGGGGGCAGAAAAATGGGTATAATCCCTCTCCCCAGGGTGCAAGGTCCTCCAAGTGTCTATAAATTGGTTGAATTTAAGGTGCTTGAGGACCCTACGAATGAGAGAGTACGGAAGATGCGACCGACCAGAGGAAGTATCCACCAGGGGGTCAAGCACCATATTGAAGTCCCCACCCAGGACAGTAACCCCCTCCTGGAAGTCCGCCAATTTATTGAGTATCGAAATTATATAACGGCCCTGCGACTTGTTAGGGGCATAAAGATTAGCCAGAGTAACTTTCTGGGAGCCAATATAACCTTTCACAAATATACAACGCCCCTCATCATCCTTCCAGTCCTCCAAGAGGTGGAAACGGACCCCCTTATGTATAAGGAGAGCCACACCCTTAGTTCTCGAGGAAGCGGAGCTGGAGAAAAAGGAGTGGGAAAAGTTCCTTTCCAAAAGCCTATGCTCATTGCCCTGCTTAAAGTGAGTCTCCTGAATAAAAGCTATGTGAGCTTTAGAGGAGCGAAGAAAGGAGCAAAGTTTGGAACATTGTTCCGGTTTATTTAAGCCCCTTGTATTAAGTGTCACAAATTGTAAGTGATTAGAAGACATAGTGAGATCGGATAATGTACCAAATTAAGCGAAAAAGTCACCACAGGTCAAACAAACCAAGAACAGAAAACAAAAAAATACAACAAGAAAATAAACACATATGTGAAATGTAGTGCATGAAGTGTAGATAGGCCACAGGATAACCTATCGTAGCGACACGGAGTGTCGATAACGGTGAGCCGAGGGACTGCAGAGAGTCCCCAAATCACTGTCCCAAGGAGGACAGGGGTGCTCGGGTGGGGGGAAGGCCCACGAGAGCGGTAGAAAAGAAAGGCTAACCGGAGAGGAGGGAAAGAGAAAAGAAAAGCAAGAAAGGAGAAGAGGCAGCTGCTACACCGTCCGAGAGAGCAGAAACAGAAAAAACCCCAGCCAGACACAAGGGTAGAAGACAGGGAGCCAAGAGGAAAAATGAGCGAAAGGAAGGGGGAATGGGCGATATGTCCGGGCACGAATAATTAGAGAAAGCCCAAAAGTAAGGACCCGGGCTAACCAGAGAGCTCGACCAATACAGCCGAACAAGGCACACAGGGCCGCCGAACATCCCATATGTGCGTAGGTCGTGCGAGCGAGGAGCAGGTAAGTATCGGGCATAAATGGCCGACAAGGAGGAGGTCACCTCTAAAGATGGCGGTGCCCCAAATAGTGGAGACAAAAAATATAGGCGACTAGCGGAAAAAAAGGGAAAACACTAAAAAGAAACATAAAGGCCGACACGCAACGAAAACCGGCGGAAAACAATAAAAAGTACGAAATACCCGAGCGGGGCAACAGAAAAGGCGAGCATAAACGACGACCGGAGTCGGGCGAAGTTCAGTAGGGTAAAGGTCCAAAACAGGCCAGAGCGGAGAACGTCTCATGGTGAAGAACAGAGCGTCCAAAGACCGCTGATGGAGAAGACGCTCAGCCGGTGTCAACTGGAGCTGCTGGGGCACGACGGGACCTCTTCCTCCGGTTGGAGTGCTGGATCCATGAGGCAGCCGGGTCTGACAGAGGTGGAAGGATAGCAGGAGCAGCTTCCCAGTCGGGGACATCCAAAACAGGTAGGTGGAGATCCTCCAAGAAGAGCTTCAACTCGCCCGGGTGCCGCAAGGTGAAAGTGTTGCCGTCGCGGCGGGCAATCAACATAAATGGAAACCCCCACTGATAGGGGATGGCAGCTTCCCGGAGCGCTGCTGTGAGGGGCCTCAGCGCCCTGCGCTTCTGGAGAGTGAGCGGGGAGAGGTCCTGATAGATGGAGAGTTTGTCCCCTTCATATTCCACAGCGCCGGTGGTGCGACAGGCCTTCAACACTGCCTCCTTGACCGTGTATTCATGAAAGCAGTACACCACATCCCTGGGAGGGGAAGATCGCAGCTCTGCCCCTCGGTCGCAGAGCGCGGTAGGCCCTGTCGAAATGAATAGGTGCATCATCCGGCAGCTTAAGGAGCGCATTGAACACCGACTGCAGCGTCTGGCGAAGCATCTCAGGAGGAACCGACTCAGGTAGGCCGCGTATGCGAAGATTATTTCTCCTACCCCGATTGTCAAGGTCCTCCAGCTGATGTCGGAGTTGAAGAATGGATTCTGTGTGTGTGTGCAGAATGGATGAGTGGGAATCAATACGGTCACAGGTGGCCGAGTGGTTTTCCTCGAGCGTGAGCACGCGGTCTCCCAGCTGCCTGAGATCGTGCTTGATGACAACAAGGTCGGCCCGGACGCCCTGGAGGACCTGGTCCAACGATGCATCGATCACGGCCACCAAATCAGCCTTCGTCGGGAGTGCTTTTAAAGCCTCCTGCCACGATGGGCCAGCAACCAACGAAGGTGGGCAGCTCGAGTCCTGGTCGCGAAGGCCATCATCCGAGCACTCGCTAGCTTGACTAGCGGGAGATGGCGCCATCTTGGGCTCTGAGTCGCGGGAGTCCTGGTCGTTTGGGCCGTGGAAAAACGACCGGACAGAAGGGTTAGACGGTCTGTCCCGCATCCCGGAGGATCTGGGGGTAGTCCCCGCACGATTAGTTTTCCCCATCGGCTGGGTCAGGCAGAGGAAATAAGCGTATAAATCGGACGGTGAGCAGAGCTATCGGCTTATGCGGCCATCTTCTTTGAGCGCTAGCTCCGCCCCCGACCGCTGTTTTTGATCTGGCGGAAAGTGGTTCCCATTTTTGAAAGAGGATCCAAATTTAATCCTGGGAACTATAGACCTGTCAGCTTAACATCTGTGGTGGGGAAATTGTCTGAGAGTTTATTAAGAGATGGTGTCACGAACGCACTCTACTCCAAGCGTGCGCGTGACTTGTTCTGGTGGTAAAAGGGTTAAAATTCACTATCTGTCTGCCCTAGACCGAAAATAGTGATAAAAATACAAATATCCACCCTTAATACCACCAGCAATTAACTATAATGATATAACAAATATCAAAATAACGCTGCCACCACCAAGACAATTTAGAAATGGGGTGCCTTGGTACCCCAAGCGAATCAGACTAAAAAACCCACAGAATATTTTAACACAATAATTACGTGATTTAAAATTACTAATAAAATGGTCTAATCAGGTAACGTGAGTCTTTACCAGACAAAGGCAGAACTTTATAAAGGAATATTTATTATGAACAAAAAATCACAGTGCATACACAAAAAGATGATAAACAGATTTATACCAACAGATAAAAATAAAAAGGAGAAAATTACAGAAAACCTAACTACTCACTGAATGGTCTAGTAACAGTTTTTCTGTCCGTAGGGCTCCGGCAAGGAAAGATGGCGACTTACTCAAAATTAGATCTTGGCCCCTAGTAAGCACAATGACCAACCTTCTCTCTGTAATTTTTTTCTTCTTTCCCAGTTCATCTCGAGTTTTCAAGCCGGCCCAGAGGTGGTATAAGCGGAGGGAAGGTGTATCATAAGTGACCTCCCCCTTGTGTGGTGGAAACATATCAGTCCAAATAACTTATTTTAATTTTATCGTCCCTCCTGTGCTCGCCACAGCAATAATTCATGCATTTATGAATTTCCTGTAAATTGTGAAGTCCATAGATATGTCACACTTGCTACTTATGACTAAACATCATAGACTTCACAATTCCTTCCAAACTGGTTAAGTGGCGCCTCCATGTTTGTACTCTTTTTGTAGGGTGCGCTTTCCCCGTTCAAGGTATGCACACAAGGAGGTATGATAATGAATATATGTGTTATTATTTATATGGGTTGGATATGACCTGGATGTGAAATGGTTTTCCTGACTGCTAGTGGTCACTTAGCATATCAAAGAATCCAGGGTCTATGAGGGGATACAGGCATATGGTGAATGACTCAGCTAGCAGACTTAAAGGCACCGCCTCCCTGTAAAATTTCACACCTTGCAGAGGGCCTTGGTTGGAGTCCCAGCTTCAAAAGACCAATTTATCTTTAAAGACCTTTTGGCACCACATGCCTATACAATCGAATTAACCCCTAACATACTGAAATTTGCCAAACCATCTCATATCACTACACAATTGGCGTGACAGATGGCATACAGAACTAGATTGTTAATGATATCATCAGTAGGAGTCAGCACGGTTTTGTGAAGAACAGATCGTGTCAGACCACTTATATTGCGTTCTATGATAAATATCGTATAGATCAGGGCGTTGCTGTAGATGTTGTCTGACACGGAGCTGGCTAGTCCCACCGACTGCCTCCGCTGTCTTGAGCTCCCTTAGCCTGGGACAACACACTTTCCCCAGTTCCCCAGTCACTAGCCAAGACTCAGTGTAGGGTAAAACCAAACGAAGACTGATTTATACAACATTAAACTGAAATAATGGTGGTCACTCCCTGGTTGCAGATCCTGGCTGTCTGCTGGAGATAATCCCCTCAGCCAGTGATGAGATGATACTGCTGGGCGTAGCCACAGAAGCTTTTACAAACCCAGGGCCCATAGTCAATAGGGAGGAGGCTGGCAGTCAGGCTTCTCCAGTGGTCCCAGTGATGGAGGCTTCCGTCACAATTCTCCCCCCTTCGAATTGGACTGACACAGGATGAGACCCCAAACGGGTTGACTCCGTAGTCAGTCAGTTTATTTGGCCCATCAATGCCCTCCCAAAATTGGTGCTGCTGCTGGGGAGATGGGCCGGCTGCGCCATCTCCCCGGTACCGCTGGGGAGGGATGCCTCCTGCATCCCCTCCCTGGTGCTCCTGCTGCCGTCGAGGAGGGAGGTCAGGTTGATCCAGTCCCGGAATTAGGTTCTGCCGCTGGGGAGATGGACCAGCTGTTCCACCTCCCTGCTTCTGCTGGGGAGGCGGGTCGGCCGCTGTATCTCCCTGAATTCCTGCAGCTTTGGTAGGTGCTGGGCAGAGGCCAGCGATGCTCTGTCCGGTTGCCAGCGCTTCAGCTGGGGTTAGGGAATCATGTGGGTCCGGCTGCCGCATCTTCCTGGATCCCTGTAGCCATTGAAGGTGTGGGGCAGAAGCCAGCAGCTCTCTGCCCTGTTGCCAGCTCTTCAGCTGGGTGGGTGCTAGTGGAGACCGCAGTCCAATCCACTACCCCCAGAAAACTTTCTTCCTTTCCCTGGGAAGGAAAGCCAATTGCAAGCCCTCCCGGACCAACATCCTCAGATGTAAAATCAATTAGATCCACAATCTCTGGATCCGGTTGTGGTGTAAAGTCACATAGCTCTGGTATCGGATCTGGATTAGCTGCCCAGTATCCCTGTGACTCAGGGGTGGAGACCGCAGTCCCATCCACCCCGCCTGGATCAACATCCTCAGATGACCACTCAATAACATCCACAAAATCCCTGGACACTGGGGCATTCTGTTGAACGCGGTCAAACAGTTTTTTATATGCCTTTTCCAGCTCCCACTCCTGTGTAATTAAAAAGTCTAAATCACCTTTAAGTCCTAGTGCATTTGAGAGGTCCCACTCCCTGAAATCCCGGATGTCCTCAATCAGCCACTCCGCTGTACTGCCGAAGTCCGGATCCTCCTGAAGACTATCCCATAATAATCCCAGGCCACCAAAGTCATAGCCCTCTGGAGAACATTCTTTCGCAGTTCCCCAATATGCTTGTTCTGTATACCACTGCAGAGCCCTATAGTGATCTTCCAGCTCTACCTCCTGTTGGACCAGCTTGTCCAATTCGGATACCCATTGCTCCTGGGGTTGCTGTCCCAGGAATGACATCCGTAGTTCCCGCTGGTCTCTAATCTTTTGTTCGGAGCTTAGAAGACACTGACCCCGGCATATAACAGCCCTCTGCCATAGTGACCGTCGAACCAGTTGCCTCAGATTCTGGTATTGTTCTGTAGGCAGGGCAGTGGTGTAGCAGGAGAGGGTGACCCGCAGCAGCCCCTGGAATTCTGATACCACATCCATGTCCTCGTCAAGGTGACCAAAGTCTGCCGTCCTGTCGGTCAATCCCGGGAGAAAGGAAGTGTCCCTCAGACTAAGAAGCAATCCCGCCGCTTGCCACCAATGTCACGGAGCTGGCTAGTCCGACCGACTTCCTCCGCTGTCTTGAGCTCCCTTAGCCTGGGACAACACACTTTCCCCGGTTCCCCAGTCACTAGCCGAGACTCAGTGTAGGGTAAAACCAAACGAAGACTGATTTATACAACATTAAACTGAAAAAATGGTGGTCACTCCCTGGTTGCAGATCCTGGCTGTCTGCTGGAGATAATCCCCTCAGTCAGTGATGAGATAATACTGCTGGGGGTAGCCACAGAAGCCTTTACAAACCCAGGGCCCATAGTCAATAGGGAGGAGGCTGGCAGTCAGGCTTCTCCAGTGGTCCCAGTGATGGAGGCTTCCGTCACATTGTCTATTTAGATTTTGCAGAAGCATTTGACACTGTTCCTCAACAGCGGTTATTGTATAAACTAGGACAAATATGTCTTGGAGAAAATGCCTGTGTGCAAATTAGAAATTGGCTTTAGTGACAGGGTGCAATGGTAAATTCTCAAGCTGGACCACCGTGGTAAGTGGGGTGCCTCAGGGTTCTGTCTTGGGTCCAGCTCTCTTTAACTTATTTATTGATGATCTTGAAATAGAAATTGGAAGTCACTTGTCTGTTTGCTGACACAAAATCATTCATAGAAGCCCCGGCAAAAGTACCATCCCCATAAAATCACTGCTCCCAAGCCCACTAATTTCTCCTTAATCGATTGAGAACTCCTCGCATCAGAGGTACGAGATCTTCTCCAGAAAGACGCTGCGTTCTTCACGATCCAAGACAAAGCAGGATTCGCTCTAGAATTCACCAGCTGACTACATGCAGAACTCCAGTTTGACCATTTCAAAAATATTTCCCAGCCTTCAGCCCCGGTCTCCATTCACGTGAAACCCTTTCCTTATACATCTCATGCCGCTTAGAAGAAGATCCAGATTCTTACTCTGAGACACAGAATCCCTCTGTGCTACCAATTTTCTGAAGTAACAGAGGAATTATATTTTTTTCTGTAGAGGAAGTCAAAAAAATCACAACAGTAAGATCTGCGCTGGAAATGGTAGAGTCTTCCAAAACATCATATTCTTTCCAGGTTCTTCCTTAATTTCTGAACAAAGGGAGCATCCAGATAAAAGGCTCGCTCTCTCCAATAGGATTAAATGCCTATTCCCATTTGATTCCAAGAACCCACAATTGATGCTTCAGTAGCTAAGGCTACTAGGAAGTGGAACTACCATTCCACCGGAGGATGGCTCACACTTTAAAAATCCTGTGGATAAAAGAGCTGAAGGGACTGCTAAAAGTTCTTTCGACGCCACTGCAGTAAATTTCCGCCCAGCTATTGCCGTGGCCTCTACTTCCAGAGCTGTCAGGATCTTTGAAAGTCCTAGCTTCTATCCCTGGTACAGATCAAGTGACAAAGATGATAGCAGATACCTGCTAAGCAGTGGATTACATGTTAGATGCTTCCATGGAATAAGTAGGCACCACAGTAGACTTGGTCTTCCCATCACCAGACGGTAATCTACCAGAATCCTTCAAGGCTCATGGTCAGCACAGGAAACAAAACTACACATAAACTACCTAAAGCTTCTCGCAGTGTGAAGAACTCTCAAGCTTTGGGGCATTCCGAGAAATCGAGCCGTTTGCATCCTGTCAGATAATTCTACAGTGGTTGTTAGAAAAATGCTTATGTAATCATAAATATTATTGCTGACAAAGACAGTAGAAAATGTCTAGTCTATGATGTATCACGAGTTGCGCCAACATATCTACTAAGAGGCGTAACCTGCTTAAAAAGTAACCAATCAGAATGATGCATGCTATTAGAAGCAGATAAGAAATATAAGAAGTTATATAAACCATGTAATCCAAATACGTAATTAGACAACGCTTCGACTTTTGTGTGTTGTGTGCCTTGTCTCGATTATGCGCATAATATATTAAAGGAAATAACTTTTTCTGAGGAGAATTCGACCATTAATTCAACCAACATTGGTAGCCTTTAGAAACAAACGAAGTGGCACCAGAAGCAAATCACTGGAATATCTCACAGATTTACCATAAAATCTCTGCTAGACCTTTCCGCAGCACACATCAGGGGAGATTTTCTCAGCAGACAACCCATCCTTCTGAGAGAATGGTTTTCCACATGATAACAGACAACTGGGGGATTCCTCAGGTGGATCTTATGGCTTCTCACATAACCAACAAGGTGAAATCATTCTTCTGACAACCCTCTAGGAGTAGAGGCACTCACCGAAAATTGGAATTACCTGCTCATTTTTCCTCCTCTGCCTTTATTTTCTTAAGATAAGAGAAGGCTGAAGTCATTCTGGTCGTACCATTTTGGCCGAAGACGATATGATTCACAAATTTCTAAGATTATCTATAGATCATGCTTTGCACCTTCATGCTTGGAGAGATTTCCACCTACAGGGTCCTATTTGCCACCCAAATCCACACACGTGGCACCTATCGCCTTGGCATCTGAAAGGCAGAAACTAGCCTTTCCCAGCCTCTCTCCTAGAGTTAACGCTCTCGCGGCCAGCTGGAAATTAGTAATTTCATTACGATACCAAAGAATTGGGAAGATAGTTACCCTGTGGTGTCAATCAAACCTCACATCTCAACTGTCTGTTCCTGAATTAGTGGATTTTTTTTTTTAGAAGGGGTTTGATGCAGGCCTTATCAAGGTTCAGATTTCCGCCCTCAGTACGCCACTAGGTTCTTCTTTGGCCGATTATCCATGGATCAGAAGATACCGAGAGTGTATTTCTAGAATTAGACCGAGGCTCACGCCGTTAGTACCCAAATGGGATCTCAATATAGTCCTTGGTCAGTTGGGTCTAGCCCCATTGGAACCTTTGGAAGACATTCCTCTCAAATTCCTAACTTTAAGGTGACCGTAGCCATCACTGTGGCTGGGATAGGCGAATTACAAGCTTTAGAAGTTCTTGCTTCATTCCTTACATTGTTTGAGGTGAAAGTGATTTTGTGGCTTCTACCGGAATTTCTCCCCAATGTCATTGCAGATTTTCATCGATTTTGGAATATAGTCCTGCCTGTCTCTTGGCCGAATCCTCAGAATTCCAAGGAAATTCTTCATCGCTCATTAGACCTGCAGCCGTATCTGGACCTGGCGCAGTCTGCACACATTTACCAGGCACTGCAGGCGGGATAGAGCAAACTATGTTCTTCAAGCTGTTTTATTACGCCTTGCTACCTCTCCCAGTGCCATCGGATACAGCAAGAAAACATGGAATTTTTACTTGGAAATTCCTTTTTGGCACAAATTCCCCCAAATAAGATGTATTTTGCATGGTATCCGAGATGCTGTCATCATCGCACTGGGGAAGGAATTCCCACGTAAGAAATGGGAAAGCCTCCCAGGGGCCACGGTGGAGCCGGCAGAGCATTATCAGCCCCATGCAGATGAAGCTCACAATTTTTTTTGTGAAGAACAATAACGGCTACAAGATTTCTCAAGTTTATTTCACGTAACAAAAATAAAATCTTTTTTTTTTTCACGTTTATGTTACAGGCTTTAGGCAGAGACCACTTTCCACCATATGTGGCTTCAGATATTTACTCCATGTTCCCCGCTTCTCTCTGCCTCCACTTCCCGGTGGGCACACAGTCTCTGACCTCACCATGACATCATCTGAGACGAATAATCTCTTCCTTGGAGAGACGGATTAGTTCATTAAAATCCAAATGAATGTATTTCCTCCAGAACCTCCGATCCCTTCCGTAGATCTGGGCCGGGTAGCAGGGGCTGCCTGTGTGCGACAAACAACAACGAGACAAGAGCACAGAGCCTGTTACACCGGCACAGCGCCACAACCCCGCGCCCCACCGGCACAGCGTCACAACCCCGCGCCCCACCGGCACGGCGTCACAACCCTGCGCCCCACCGGCACGGCGTCACAACCCCGCGCCCCACCGGCACAGCGTCACAACTCCACGTCACAAACCTGCACCACACCGATACAGCATCACATCTCCGCACCACACCGTCACAACCCCGCACCACACGTCACAGCGTCACAGGTCACAACAAGACAGCATCATGTCACAACCCTGCACCACACAAATTCATTGCGGCTCATACCGCAGCCACGTAGTCATACAGCTACACACCTATCCCGTGGAAGATCCGCGCAATCGCTCGGCCAGAAAACCGTTCATCTTGGTGAATGGAGAGAAAATGACGGATATCAGAACGGATCTGGTCCTCCCAGTCCAGAACCTGCAACGACCAGACAGGGGGGGGGGGGGGGGTATAGGATGGAGAGAACGGGGGAGGAGAAGGGGTTACATATACATATAGAAACAGATGCAGACTGTATGACCAGAAGCATGAGTTTTACCTTTAGACGGGTCAGATCCTCTTCCGAGGAGTCCACGCCGTGTACCACTAGTGGGTCTCTTTTCTCAAAGTACTCCAGAAGCAGAGCTTTCAGCTGCCCACTGCGCTCGGTGTTCACCTGCTCTGCGCACGCACTGCTGCTCCTGTAGGCCACGCTATAAGACAGCAAGATGAGACACCGATTGAAATTCTCATCCAAGGAGTGACGTCAAGGTCCGGTCGTAAAGCCACGGAGGAAAGAGACACGTCCCACGTCTGCCAGTTATTTACTATTTATACCCTGATGGAGACGCCTTCCGTTTGCATTAAATGCTGGAGATCTGCGGCGGGGCTCCGGGGCCACGTTGTGGTATTTGTTTTGTATGCAGATTTCGGGCGCACTCACCTGTGGAAGGCGTGGTAGCAGGACGTGAGCTGCAGCAGAGCCGTCCTCTCTCTGGAAGTGACTTTTTGGTGCAGAAAATCACAGATTTCTTCCAGTTCTCGGTCGGCGAGGTCACCAAAAGAGCGAAAATGAAACGACAGCTTACTGAACTCCACCAGTACTCCACTTTTACCAGTGCCACTAAAAACTGGGACACGGAAAAACATCTGTTATGAAACTTCCCACTGCGAACACTACTGCACACACTGCCACGCTGACATCCCACCGGCAGAAACACACACCACCACGCCGACATCCAACCGGCAAAAACACGCACACTGCCACGCCGACATCCCACCGCGAGGAGCAGCACACACTGCCACGCCGACATCCAACTGGCAAAAAACACACGCACTGCGACGCCGACATCCAACCGCCAAAAACACACGCCGTCATCCCACTGGCAGAAACACGCACACTGCCAAGCCGACATTACGCCGACAGAAATGCACTGCCACGCCGACATCCCACCACGAGGAGCAGCACACACTGCCACGCCGACATCCCACCGGCAGAAACACACGCACTACTGTAGTATTACAGTCCCACTGATCCCAGGACACGTGGACATCTGCACCTCTAAACCCCAAATGCAATGCAAGCATTCACATCTACATTCTGTAAGCCCACGTTTCCACCTCCGCCACGTTCAGGCCTTCACCTCCCGGTTTCTTTTGCGTCCACTGCAGGTCACGAAGCGCTCGCTTTACCGGAATAATCTCCCAGCCCATGGTATCTGCAAGTTCCACCACGTTAAACTCCATGGAACTCACATGAGTGTGATCCACACCAGACAGGCGTTCCATGGCAAGGGCCACAGCCACAGGAGGACAGCTATGGGAACGGAAAAAGTTACACGATCAACAGGTAGCCAGTCCACCAAAGAAGGCGCTGGGGCAGGAAGAACAGGCCGGCGTGGGGAGGGGGGTGCAGGCGGAATAGGCCGGCACGGGGGGGGGGGGGGCGGAACAGGCCGGCACGGGGAGGGGGGTGCAGGCGGAATAGGTTGGCGTGGGGGGGGGGATAGGCGGAATAGGTCGCAGCCATAGAAACCCTGACAGGATATAATATTCCAGCTCATCAAACAGAAAATGTAGCAATTTGGTTAAAAATAAGTGATTAGCCACCTCTTAGCCACGGCTTGCAGTTGCCTGGGGCCACCGTAGCAGGTGACACGGCAGACGGACAGGGTGGGATGAAGCAGCTCCAGCCAGTGGTTCGCATGCAGCTCCAGGTAGCACAGCAGAGTTTCAAGACCTTAAAGAGCAAAGGAAAGGCCACGTTATCCCTGCATCCTCGCTTTACGGCACCTTATGTCCGTTTAATGGCTCGTGGCCCTCTCTGCCTCCGACGTGGCCCGTTACAAGCAGGGAGAGTCATGAGCAGGTTAGCGCGTGACATTGGGCTCTTGTAGCTTTCACTGGCAGCTTTTTTTATCAGAAAAGACATGGAAGAGAAAAACAGCGTGGGAAAGGCATCCATAGCTACCCTCAGGCCACGTATTTAACCCTTTGAGTGCTGGAGGCTGGGGCACATTTTGTCCCCATCAGAGGCGGTTTTTCCATAGTCCTGTTTAGTTGACACGGGCCAGGCGCAGACGCTGCTGGAGAACACATTACAGAGCTTTCCGAGGGCTACAATCTTGTCCTAAAATAGAGGATGAAAGAGGGGCTCTCCAGCGCCCTGGGGCTCAGAGGCTGTGCATGGCAGCCATTGCCAGGGGGTCCCACGCTAACCGTGGCGCAATGCCAGCGCGTGACGGCTCTCCCCTGAATAACATTCCCCGGGTAGCCAAAGCTAGAGCTTTCTCCTCCGATGGATGTCGTGGATCTCGTGGATACCAGGCCCCAGTGGCTCTGCTTACCCTCCTCCCGGACATCCAGTGCCTGCACGGACTCCTCTATGGGAAAAGCCCTTTCATGCATGTGGCACACACGCACCGTCTGTTCCGTGGCACACGGTCCGGCCGGCTCCTCGCACGCTTCCATTATATCCATCATCTCACTATCGTCCACCTCACATGCCTATAAGACGAATGGGCAGAATAAAAAGTGATGCCACAGAAGAGTCCACGACTCGCTGAGCCAGTGTATGAAAGCCACGCCAGCACACGGATATCAGAGACTAGTCGCGGCGCGTTCAACACGCCTCACAACTCATGATAAGAATGGTTAATAAAGGGAGGCTGGTTTCTCCCAACCCGGACGATTTCCTATTCCTTGCATGAGATTAAAAAAGTTTTTCTTATTTACCCCAGTCGTGGTTTTTGCCCCATAATAAAATTATGTGTGATCTGAGCCCGGATCTACGAAACGCCCCGACTCCTTATCTGAGCGTCTGTGGAAGACAATAGAGGCAGCCGCTGAAAGTCAACTGAGGAGTGGATTTTATCCGCAGTTATTTGTTCATTCTGAAGCCCGTGCGTTAAAAATAAACACTAACCCCCAAACCCTAATCACAACCCCCTAACCTCAATCCTAATCCTATCCGCAAACCCCCTAACCCCTAAACCAAACCCCCTAACCTCAATCCTAACCCAAACCCCTATCCTAAACCCCCTAACCCAAACCCCCTAACCTCAATCCTAACCCAAACCCCTATCCTAAACCCTTAAACCAAACCCCCTAACCTCAATCCTAATCCTATCCGCAAACCCCCTAACCTAAACTCTAACCCCTAAACCAAACCCCCTAACCTCAATCCTAACCCCTATCCTAAACCTCCTAACCTCAATCCTAACCCAAACCCCTATCCTAAACCCTTAAACCAAACCCCCTAACCTCAATCCTAATCCTATCCGCAAACCCCCTAACCTAAACTCTAACCCCTAAACCAAACCCCCTAACCTCAATCCTAACCCAAACCCGTATCCTAAACCCCCTAATCCAAACCCCCTAACCTCAATCCTAATCCTATCCCCAACCCCCTAACCTAAATACCCTATCCCAAATCCTAATCCTATCCCAGATCCTATCCCAAACCCCCTAACCTCAATCCTAACCCAAACCCCAAACCCCTAACCTCAATCCTAATCCTATCCCAAACCCCTAAACCCCCTAACCTCAATCCTAATCCTATCCCAAACCACTAACCTCAATCCTAATCCTATCCCAAACCCCTAAACCAAACCCCAACCCCCTAACCTCAATCCTAACCCAAACCCCAACCCCCTAACCTCAATCCTAATCCTATCCCCAAACCCCTAACCTCAATCCTAATCCTATCCCAAACCCCTAAACCAAACCCCAACCCCCTAACCTCAATCCTAATCCTATCCCTAACCCCCAAACCCCTATCCTAAACACCCTAACCCAAACCCTAATCCTATATTAAATCCTAATCCCATCCCAGATCCTATCCCAAACCCCCCTAACCTCAATCCTAACCCAAATCCCAACCCCCTAAACCAAACCCCCTAACCTCAATCCTAATCCTATCCCAAACCCCTAAACCAAAACCCCCTAACCTCAATCCTAATCCTATCCCAAACCCCTAAACCAAAACCCCCTAACCTCAATCCTAATCCTATCCCAAACCCCTAAACCTCAATCCTAATCCTATCCCCAACCCCCTAACCCAAACCCCTATACTAAACCGTCTGGTAAATCTCATTTTGAAACTGACTGTTTTCATGTTAATTGTCGCTGCCCCCCCCTTCTATAAGCGCTGCGGGATCTGCTGCGGGAATGTGCATATACCGTATTAGCTCGGATATAGGCCATCCCCGTATATAGGCCGCACCCTAAAAGTTTGGTGCTTTTTTAAAGAAAAAGTTTTTTTCTTTAAAAAAAGCACCAAAAAAACATGCTGCCACTCTGTCTCCCCCCCGAGATATGCTGCCACTGCCCCCCCCCCGAGATATGCTGCCACTGCCCCCCCCCGAGATATGCTGCCACTGTCCTCCCCCCGAGATATGCTGCCACTCTGCCCCCCCCCCGATTTACCAGAGCAGACTCCCGGGTGTCTTGCGGGGCCGGCGGGGGACATCTACGCAATACGTGTGGAAAGTGCTGGCAGGGGAGGCTGTCTGAGCGTATCAGAGAGTAGCATGCAGGTCCCCTGCACCGCTGCGGGGGATCTGTATCCTAATCCTGCTGCCTGCCCGACGCCCGGGACTGCATGTCCCGGGCGTCGGGCACTAGACCCCGAATATAGGCCGCACCCCCACTTTAAAGACTTAAAGTGGGGGAAAAAAGTGCAGCCTATATTCGAGCCAATACGGTCATTTTATTATTTTATCATCCACCCAGCGCGGGGGGGGGGGGGTTGCGCGTATCCCGTACCGGGGGGGGGGGCATATCTTGCGCGATCCGGTTACTCACCCGCTTCAGTGCCTCCTGCTTTCTGTGTATATCCCGGCACTTACACTTCAGGAAGACCCTCTGGACAAGTCTTTTGAGCGTGAAGTAATCCATGGAGTCAGCGTAGACGTGTCTGCGGAGCTCGTCCAGATCCTGCGCCTGCAAGAAACATCCGGAAAGGTGGAGGGCAGAACCTAAAGCCCAGAAAACCGTTCCCCACATCAACAAAGGGCAAAAGAGACCCTGAAGATGAGCGAGGAGCGTCCCCGGCGGCGCGGACCCCGGACCAGCAATACACGGACCCCGGCGCGGCCCTCTTACCTCCGGGTCCAGGAAGAGGTGGCACTGAGCGTCCTTCCCATCTCGTCCAGAGCGGCCGATTTCCTGCACGTAGCTTTCAAAGTTCTTGGGCATGTTGTAGTGGATGACGCCTCTGACGTCGGACTTGTCCAGTCCCATCCCGAACGCCACGGTGGCCACCACCAGACGCAGCTGGCCACTCATGAAGTTATTCTGCACCCTCCGGCGCTCGGCGGCAGACATGCCCGCGTGGTACGCATCGGCCACCCACTTCAGGGGCTTTCGCAGCTTCTTCCGGGCTGCAGGGAAGCAGAGAGCAGTTACTCCTCATTCACACCAAAACGGCTCCGCTACGGCACTCGTTATCCCCCCCCCGCAGGCGCACTGTACTTCTCCCCCCCGCGGGCGCGTTATAATCCCCCCCCTGCGGCCGCATTGTACTCCTCCCCCCCCGCGGCCGCATTGTACCCCCCCCCCCGCGGCCGCATTGTACTCCCCCCCCCCCTGCGGCCGCATTGTACTCCTCCCCCCCTGTGGCCCCCGAGACGCGCCATAAGACAGACCAGCCCCCATGCCCTCGTGGCCTTTCCCTCCATGTGCATCAGCCGGGCTCGTACCTTGAGCTTTCTTTCTGCGCGCCGCGGGGTCCTCTTCCTCCCCAGCCGCCTCGCTCTGACTCTTGTTCACGGTTACCCCCTGGAGACACGTTCTCAGCAGGGCAGAAATGCGCGTGGTCTCCTCTCTGCGGGTGCAGTAAACGATGACGGAATCCAAACACCCGAATCGCTCTCCTTTTAACAGCGTGACGAGCGCCTGGGGGTAGAAGAAAGCCAGATAATCGCTAAACGGGCCCAAGAAGGGCCTCAAAAACAACGCAAGAGAAAAAAATTATTGGAAGAGAGAGATCCGCTAGACAAACGCCAATAAACCCTGTGACGGCGTGATATAAAAACAACGAGACCCTTTCACGTCTCATACGCCGCTTCGGTATATGACAGCGTAATATAAAAACAAAGAGACCCTTTCACGGCTCGTACGGCGCTGTGGTATATGACGGCGTGATATAAAAAAACAACGAGAACCTTTCACGTTTCATACGCCGCTGCTGTATATGACGGCGCCATATATAAAAAACGAGACCCTTTCACGTCCCGTACGCCGCTGCGGTATATGATGGCGTGATATAAAAACGAGAACCTTTCACGTCTCGTACGCCGCTGCGGTATATGACAGCGTGATATATAAAAAACAATGAGAACCTTTCACGTCTCGTACGCCACTGCGGTATATGACAGCGTGATATAAAAACGAGAGCCCTTTACGTCTCGTACACCGCTGCGGTATATGACGGCGTGAAAAAAACCCCCAAAAACATTGAGACCCTTTCACGTCTCGTACGGCTCTGCGGTATATGACGCAACGATATGAAAAACAATGAGACCCTTTCACGTCTCGTACGCCGCTGCGGTATATGACGGCGTGATATAAAAACGAGAGCCCTTTCACGTCTCGTACGCCGCTGCGGTATATGACAGCGTGATATATAAAAAACAATGAGAACCTTTCACGTCTCGTACGGCTCTGCGGTATATGACGCAACGATATGAAAAACAATGAGACCCTTTCACGTCTCGTACGCCGCTGCGGTATATGACGGCGTGATATAAAAAACAACGAGAACCTTTCATGTGTAGGAGGAGTTATAGGAGACTGATCAGTGATGAGTGACAGAGGGGTAAATACATGGGGCAGTGTGTAGGAGGGGTTATAGGAGACTGATCAGTGGGGTAAATAGACGGCCGCATTGTGCAGGAGGAGTTATGAGACTGATCAGTGATGAGTGACAGAGGGGTAAACAGACGGCCGCATTGTGTAGGGGGGGTGCAGGTGTGCATCGTAAGTATGGGCCCCTGCGGAGCGATATTCAGAAAGCGAGGAGGGCGGCCGCTCCAACCCGCTGCGATCACCGAGCGTCCGCTCCAGGATTTTGGCCAATAACACGACAGGAAACACGCGTGTAAAAGGCATGAGTGAGGCGGCTTTCAGGGTTAAAGAGTTAAGCATCACCTGGTCTTTGTCTCGGTCCATCGATGCAGAGAGGTGCAGATTAGGGGGTACACCAGCCAGTCTCACAGGAATCCCCCCATCCTCTGTCACCCCTAGGTGGTGGGCCACATCTTGGGCTGTAGCCATGGTTGCGGTGGCGGTGAGGCCCAGAAGGCATCGCACACCAAGACGCTCACGGAGGACCTAGGTCAGGGGGGGCGAGAGACAGAAGAGTCCCGAGTCAAAAAATTAGGGGACTCGTGTCCGGTCTGAGGTAAAGCTGGCGTCCCTCACAAGGCTCCAACGGCCCGAAAAACCACCCAAGTCCTGCCGCGTCATCAAGCAACGCCTGGCAGGTTTCACTATCCAGTCCAGTGCACACCCACCAAAAGAGGATCACTGAAAGGATACAGTCTAAATGCTGTGTTATCCCACAACTTCTGAGGGCCGTGCGTGGAATTGCTAGTAATAAACGTGAAATGGCGTCGGCAAGCGATACAAACCTTGCAGAGGCGCAGGTAGCACGGGCGAAAGTTGTGAGACCACTCCGATACACAATGAGCTTCGTCTATACAGGCAAATGCCACTGGGGGCAGCTGGTCAGCCGGGGGCAAACAGCTGGAGCCAGAATATCCCCCTCCAACCAAAGCCTCGGGGGAGAGCAGAAGGACGTGCACCTTACCCTCCTTTACCTGCAACGGGACATCTTTTTAGTAAATTACTGCAGGCGAGCGTGCCAAAAACAAGGGGCCACTAACCACAGCGGGAAGAGGGCCACAGGAGGGAGGGTGACGAGGAGCGAGATACAGCAGGGAGAGGAACCACAGGAGGAAGGGTGAGGAGCGACGGAGTATGAAGAGGGACGAGGAGCGAGATACAGCAGGTAGAGGAACCACAGGAGGGAGGGTGAGGAGTGACGGAGTATGAAGAGGGACGAGGAGTGAGATACAGCAGGGAGAGGAACCACAGGAGGGAGGGTGAGGAATGACGGAGTATGAAGAGGGACGAGGAGTGAGATACAGCAGGGAGAGGAACCACAGGAGGGAGGGTGAGGAGTGAGATCACCTTCGCCATTGCTGCTTCGCGCTGAATCTTGGTCATGTTTGAATGGATGCACACGGCCTTCAGCTTCGAAGGAAGACCAGACACCTGGAGGAGACACGGCTTGTGAGGCATTAAGTAATGTCAGTTAACCCTTTAACGCGTCGCTTGATCTTTGGTGAAATACCCCCTATGCTGTCATGCACAGAACAGGGCAAAACTACAGCCGAGTCGCCGGACTAACATCATAACGTTCTGTACCATTGTATACTGATGGTTATAAACGGACAGGCAGACTAGACGGTAGATTCTACGAATCCCTGTCTGGACGGCACACGATAGAAACGGTTCCGCGACCGACACGTATGAAGGGAACCTGATTATTAGCACAAAACCTTAAACAGCAATTAGAACGGAGACAAGTTACCTGATCATCCATGAGTGAAACGAGCGGCGAGATCACCAGGGTGATGCAAGGAGACCTCTTGGCATAAATATACGCTGGCAGCTGGTAACACAGAGACTTCCCCATCCCTGTAGACAGAATGACCAGCGAAGAAAGTCCTGCAAGAGGAGAGGAGGAGGGGATAAGAGGCCAGCCAGAGGAGAGAGGGAGGGGTGAGAGGCCGACCAGTGGAGAGAGGGAGGGGTGAGAGGCCGGCCAGTGGAGAGAGGGAGGGGTGAGGGGCCGGCCAGAGGAGAGAGGGGGGCGTGAGAGCCCGACCAGTGGAGAGAGGGAGGGGTGAGAGGCCGACCAGTGGAGAGAGGGAGGGGTGAGAGGCCGACCAGTGGAGAGAGGGAGGGGTGAGAGGCCGACCAGTGGAGAGAGGGAGGGGTGAGAGGCCGACCAGAAGAGAGAGGGGGTGGTGAGAGGCCGGCCAGAGAAGAGAGGGGGTGGTGAGCGGCCGGCCAGAGGAGAGAGGGGTTGGTGAGAGGCCAGCCAGAGGAGAGAGGGGGTGGTGAGAGGCCGGCCAGAGGAGAGGGGGTGGTGAGAGTTTACTGGGGTGATGGCTCCATCGTAAGACAAAGCTTTATGATCCAAGTTCCTGGATGCACACCTGACAGAATCCTCATAACAGCCTCTTCCTGTCCAGGACGGAAGCTTTGATATCCTAACTCAGAAAGTGCCTCATACACCTCCGCGGTAGCCTCTGTGAGAAAACAGAGAAACACAAGTCATACATACTCCGTCCAGCTGTATCACACACTGTATACATACTGTGCGCCGGCTGTATCACACACACACACACACACACACCTGGCTATATAACACGCGCTATACACGTTGTGCGCTGGCTGTATCACACGCGCGCTTTATACACATTGTGCGCTGGCTGTATCACACGAGATATATACACATTGTGCCCTGGCTGTATCACACGAGATATATACACATTGTGCTCTGGCTGTATCACACGCGATATCTATATACATTGTGCGCTGGCTGTATCACATGCGCTATATACACGTTGTGCGCCGGCTGTATCACACGCGCTATATACACGTTGTGCGCCGGCTGTATCATACAGCTTAAAAATCTCCCATTGAGTGTCTGTACTCTTGTTTTTGAGGACATTTTCCCAATTTACAGTGTTAAGGGCTTCTCTTAGTTGATCAAACTTTTCCTTCCTAAAGTTCATAGTTCTTGTGGCTCCTCTAATAGTTCCCTTATTGAAGGACAAGTTATAATGTATCATATTGTGATCACTATTTCCTAGGTGCCCCCTGACCTGCACATTAGTTACTCTGTCAGGTCTGTTGGTTAATATTAAGTCCAGTAGGGCGCCCCCTCTGGTCGGGTCCTGTACCATTTGGGACAGATAATTATCTTTAGTTATGGTCAGAAACCGGTTTCCTTTATGAGATTCACAGGTCTCTGTTTCCCAGTTTATGTCGGGATAGTTAAAGTCCCCCATAATAACCACCTCATTGTGATTTGCTGCCTTGTTTATTTGCTTTAATAATTGATCTTCTGCTGCTTCCATTATATTTGGTGGCTTATAGCAAACCCTGATCAGTATTTTGTTATTTTTCTTTCCATAAATTTCTACCCATAATGACTCCACATTATCATTTCCCTCACATATATTCTCCCGCAGTATGGCCTTTAGGCTGGACTTTACATAAAGGCAAACTCCTCCCCCTTTTCGTTATTTTTCGATCCTTCCTGAATAGACTATACCCCTGTATGTTAACCGCCCAGTCATAGCTATCATCCAACCATGTCTCTGTTATACCCACTATGTTAGTTGAATTAATGGTCGAATTCTCCTCAGAAAGAGTTTTCCTTTATTTAGATCATGCGCAGAATCGAGACAAGGCATACACCACACAAAAGTCGAAGCGTTGTCTGAATACATGTTTGAATTACATGGTTTATATAACCTCTTATCTACTTCTAATAGCATGCATCATTATGATTGGTTACTTTTCAAGCAGGTTACGCCTCTTTAAACTGCATAATTAAGAATGGCCTAGACTTGACCCTTTGCACATATATATATAGAACAACATAGAGTAGACGTGTTGGCGGGAACTCGTGCATATATCATAGACTAGACATTCCCTGCTTTCTTATGTCTTTGTCAGCAATAATATTTACGATAACATAAGCATTTTTCTAACACACTATGTCATCATTTTCCTCAGACATTATTAACTCCAGTTCGTCAGTTTTATTGGTCAGACTTCTGGCATTAGTAAGCATTCAATTTAGAGGTGTATGGTTTTTTCCTATGAAGCCTATCCCTATTAACTATTCTAACCCCTCCCTATGCTCCAACCCCCAGGTACATTTATAAGCCCCAGCTCTCTATCTACACTATCTTCCCCTTCTATATTGTAGTTTCCCTCCCCCCTTTCCCTAGTTTAAACACTCCTCCACCCTTCTGGCCATCTTCTCCCCAAGCACAGCTGCACCCTCCCCATTGAGGTGCAGCCCGTCCCTACCGTAGAGCCTGTATCCGACCGAGAAGTCGGCCCAGTTCTCCATGAACCCAAACCCCTCCTTCCTACACCAGCTTCTGAGCCACTTGTTTAGCTCCCTAATCTGTGCTCTGGCTGTATCACACACACTATATACACGTTGTGCTCTGGCTGTATCACACATACTGCGCTAGCTGTATTGCACTCGCTATATACACGTTGTGTGCCGGCTGTATCCCACACGCTATATACACACTGTGTGCCGGCTGTATCACACGCGCTATACACATGTTGTGCGCCGGCTGTGTACATACCCTGTATTCGGCCCCCTGGTTCCAGTTCATACAGAGGCTGCATTGGTGGAGGAGGTTTGGGGGGCTCATACTGCGGTCTCACCACATCCAGAGGGGCAACGGCCCCCGGGCTGCAGTCGCTCAGATCCCGTGTAGGAGCCGATACTAAACCGAAAAGCAGAACACAAAGATGTATGCACTTGTTTCCACAAACAGAAAATAAAGAAAACATGATGAACATTTTCAGCAGCGTCTTGCGTTCACAGAGTATCGAAGACTGTTTGCATAGAGCCAGACAACAATATCCCATCAGCTCCCATCATTCAGCTCTTTGCTGTCAGTGTAATCGATGCTGGACACACATGTTGTGCAAATTAATATTTTGTATTTTCACCCTGTTGTCCCCGTTTCTATGTGTATTAAAGGTAGAATAGACATTCTTCAGTTACTTCCCTAATCCCTTCACCTCTGTTGTGTATCGGCCATCGTGTTGAGGTCTGCGTAATCCCTGCCATTGTGTTAATCATGTTAACCCTTTCATGTTTCCCGTCAGTTCCCCTTCCCCGGTAAAATGGTTATAAAAACGTCCCTATAAAGTGTGTTCTCCAGATCCTGACTGCTGCGTCGTGACGTGAAAAAGCACCTGCGGCAGTGACAGCCGGGGACGTCCCGCTAGACCCCCTGATTTCCATTAGTCTGTACCCCAATAAGGGTATTCGTGTACATGCCAGACCGCATGTGCGTGTGTATATATGTATATACACACACACCTGTGTACTGGTCAGGGTGTATGCTTCGGTGCACATATACTTATTGTTTTATATAGCGTCATCATATTCCAAAGCGCTGTACAATGGGTACACAGCAGTGCATGACATAACAATTTGACTTACAGAAGCAAGAGGCGAGGGGAGCCCCGCTCATACAAGCTTAAGTGTATTTCAGAGTTTACTCGCACTCACCCGCATCAGGCCGGTACTGAGTGTTTGTCTTCCTGGCCACCTCCTCCAACGTAGGTAACTCCACTTCATCTTCTTCGGGATCCGACTCCTTCAGCGGCTGCACTGGAACTGCATAAGTAAACACAACTGAGACGCACAGTGTACGGCGTTTCTGTATAATCACCTAATTGCCACGAAAGAAGCTCAAGGGCGGGGCAGAACGTGCGGCACGAGAGTGGTAGCCCACCCGTCCCAGGCGGCACAAGAGCGGCAGCCCACCCGCCCCAGACACAGTGTCCTGTTCACAGCATGAGAGCGGCCACACATCCACTCCAGACCCAGTGCCATATGGACTGAGAGGGAGCGGGCACTCATCCCCCTGGACATATTGCTCTGGGGAGCAAGAGAGAAAATTTGCCAACGTGTATTTAGGGGAACAACCGTGTCGCTGTAGACGGTGTTCTAGGGGCTCCTCTGCTGACACCCCGTTGCTATAGTTCATTTTATAGCCCTTCTTTACAGCAGTTTATCCCCCAACCCAGAGAAGACCTGGTTAATGGGGATAACGACAAATACAATTATGAATTTTGTTATGGGAGGCTTTTTATGTGGTACAAATACACTTCGTGACCAAGTCTGTTGTAACATTTCTGCTCTGCTTGTAATTTTCTTCTCTTTCATTTACTGAACTCACAAATTATATATTGGGGTTTTTTTTTCCCAGGACAAGAAGGGCTTTCTTTATATACCATTATTTTGATCATATCATCTAATTTACTATAAAAAGATATGGTGAAAAAACCCTTTTATAAAGACATTTGAAAAATGTTTATGTACAGCGATACCACCCATGCATAGGTTTGTCAGGTTGTTTGGGGCCAAAAAGGGAACATTTGTTTCTGAAGTTGGACATCTGGTTACTCTGCGCCCATGTCCTATTTGGGAGATCTTTGTAGCTGGCCAATTCAATTTTGCCATCAATCCATTTTTGCAAAGTAGACATCCTATGGGTATTTCATTTGATAGAATTTAAACTCTTTCTGAGCCAGGATTTTTTCAGATACAGGGATAATTTTGGATGGTTCCTCTGACGGTGACATCACTAATCCGATGTTGATTAGTAGGCTGGGCTTGCATAGTTAAAGGGACAAACCCTGTAAGTTATTTTTTAGTGGGCACTGACATCTTGCGAGAGGCAATATGTCTTGCTATGGCACTTATGGTCGCTCTCACAGCGCGTTCCGGGGTGGGTTTTTGGTGTCGCTGAATGCCTTGATCGTCTCCTAAGTTCTTTTAAAGCAGACGGCTGCCGCCATATTGTATACTGTGCATGTTGTCGCACCGGGGAGCGATCACACGGGGCCCCTGAATGCCTCGATATTGAGGCATTACAGCAACACTGTCTGGGCAAACAAATAAATCTATGATCACTTTCTAAGCTCATTACTAGCACATCATTGCTCATTAAGGGGTCAAAGTATACCATAGCAGCAGGGACAGTTTGGTCAATGGGAGTGCATGGGGGGCTGCGACCAATAAAAGTGTCTATTCCTTTGCAGTCATACTATGGGGACTGGCACAAGCAGCCTGGCTTAACCTTACGGTATGAGGACGCCTGATGCCGTTGCCTGGAACGCCCTCACTACACCGACCCTTCTTACTCGGTTTAGTAAAATGCGTGTGATTATTATGTATAAACCCAGGAAAGATCTGGGAAGTCCCCGGTACCTGCGCCAGGACATTGTGACGCCCAGTGCCCTGTTCTCCCGCATCGGAAACAAGTGTCCTCGCCGCGGTTAAAATGCTTTCCTCCTCCTCCGAACTGCTCTCCTTTCTTCTGCCACTTCTGCTTCCACATCTGTAAGTTAACATACGACAGCATTAAGTACAGACTAAATACGTCATTGAGGGCTTCATTCAACCGTATAGCTGACTGACAAGCTAGAGACATGCAAAGTCTGCCACGAAAGGAGGCCTGATGGAGAACCATGTGTGGTTTGCTGTGTCTATTGCATGTAAACGACCCCCTTGTACGGTTTAAATACATTGGCGTTGACGGATGACGGAGTGAACTGCCAACACTCCCTTCTCTTCTTCACTCCACAATAAGCGTTTTGAGTGACTGGTGGTGGCGTATATTGTGTTCCTCAGCTCTTTTGAGCGGAGGTACCCAGCCGGGGTACAAGGGGGTTCTGTCAAAACAAGAATGAAGAATGAGGTGTGTATACACTGCTGGGCGGGAATTGGGGGCTACTGCTGTGTATGCCGGTATGAGAGGTTGCTGGACGAATAGCTTCTATATTTCGGTAACCCCTGGGCCCCGCTACCTGTTTCCTCAGTCTCGTCCCATTCAGCACATAGCCTTTAACATAGGTTTTCTTCTTTAGATTGATTCGGACAAAGTTCTCCGTCTTCCTTTGAGGAGCTCTGCTGTGAGAGAGAACGAGAAGCAGTGTACAGGTTAGAAGAGGTTAGCGCCATACGTGTTCCAATAGACAAATGAACGTGCGGCGCGGTATTGGGGTCTCTGCCGGATCCCGGCATTACCTGGCGTTCCTCTCGGAGCGCGCCACCACCCTGGGCGCAGCCTCTTCATCCACATCTCCCAGGAGGTTTTCAGTGGCCCTGGCCATTAGATCCTGTTTGAGTGGTCTCTCCAACGGGGTCTCTCGGTTCTGCTCTGTTCCACCGGCTTCTGGCATTTCACTCGTGCATTCTGACTTTAACTTATTTTTGGGCTTTGTCTTGCGTCTCTTCTTACAGTTTTCTGGGCTTAAGCCCTGGGGGGGATCAGCCGGGGTCTTTCGCTTTCTGTTAACCCTACGGCTCGTTTCCGTCCCGTCAGTCTCATTGCAGGTGACCTTACATGCCCCTGAGGATAAGTCGTCCATCGCCTGCGCTTTCTGTCTGTTACCTCGGCCTCGTCCCGAGAGCGTCTCCTCTGCCTCCTGACTTTTACCGTCAGCTCGTTCGATGCGGCCACTGCAGGCTTTTCCTGGTGTTCGTCCACCATGCCGATTTCTGCTCAAGGACACAGCCGTTTCATCTACTGTCCTGTCCGTCGATTCGAAGTCTCGGTTTACCCCCTCATCAGCGGCTGAATCTTTATAGGGCAGCAGGCTACCGGCTTGGGAGTGCGGTCTGCCCTCGGTTTCCCTACAGCTCGTTAGCTCCGCTGCAGCTGTGTCTTTCTGGTCCAGGCATGGAGAGGGAGAAGGCTCCTCTGTACAAGGAGGCAGTTCTTTTGGCTCCATAAGCGAGTCACTCTGCTCTCTTTGGGCATTCGAGGAGGGCGAGTCTGCGCCAAGAGATCTGCACTCCCACCCCTGCGCATGAAACTTCTTGGTGACATTGCTGGCTGTGCCTCCTGTTATCCGACATCGACCTCCTTCGGCTAAACTACCCCCTTCCTTTAGCAGTTCACACCTTTCCAGCCAGTCTGGGTTCAAAGAGGTCATACGCTGTCCAACCATAGTCTGCAGCTGATGGAGTTTCTTGCTGTGCTGAGGAGTTAAACTGGTTTTGATCGGAGGCATCCTCTGCGGAAGCAGAAGGTCGCTTCCATCGCACTCGCTCGCTGGATCAGAGGATTTGACAGCACGTGCCGGAGACCCCGAATCTCCTACATTTAGCGTAGCGCTCTGCCGGCGGTCCGGAGCGGGTGACGCACATCGGGTAACGGCCTTTCTCAGAGACGTGGGGCGCTCCTAGGAGGGAATTTAAAGTGCATGTGAGTAAGGGGACAGAAAGGGGCACCTGTTTTCAATCTGCGTCTTTACGGAGACGCAGAGAGGGACACTAAACCCCCCCCCCCGGGTCTAAAGAACGGGGGGGTGAACGATGCCCATCTGGCTCTGCTGGTAAGAATGGAATCTCTTTACAGCCCAAAAACGGCTCCAGCTGTGTAGGAACATGTGGTTGATCCTTAGCTGCAGGAATGGGGGCTGGTTGTTTACTACTATCCCTCGCTATACACTCCTCGCCCTCTTTTTTCCTCCCCGTGTAACATTGTCAACCTTCAGCTTATCAGAAATCATGGCTTTCCGGTCCCTTTCTGTTGCAGTCGGCGCCTTTAAAGTACATTGCCTTGTGCTTTATTCACAGCTCATATCTAATATTATATTTTATTTGTTAAGCGCATGTACCGGTTACAGTATAATAATCAGGAGGTACGCTAAGTGCAGACATTTCATGTAAAGACGGGGGTACAATAGGTACGAATACATTAGGAAAGGAGACCCCTGTCCAGTAGAGTTAATAACGGGACCGATCCTGATGCACAAACTGAATGTACTGCCTTTCCGCCACGGGGTCCGCTCAAACCCCTATCCAATTTACCCAAAGAAAAGCCGATAGCTTCAGAGGATAGAGGGAAAGAGAGGAATCCAGACAGAAAGAGGGAGAGGGGAGCGGGTGTCAGCCTTAATAGCTACTACTTATAATTAACTGATCTCACACGGCCCCCTTATCAATAACACTGCCCAGTCACCTGCTTATTAATACTGCCCCCTCCCGCCTCATCAATACCCCCTGTTTATTAACACTGCCCAGTCACCTGCTTATTAATACTGCCCCCTCCTGCCTCATCAATACCGTTTATTAACACTGCCCAGTCACCTGCTTATTAATACTGCCCCCTCCTGCCTCATCAATACACCCTGTTTATTAACACTGCCCAGTCACCTGCTTATTAATACTGCCCCCTCCTGCCTCATCAATACACCCTGTTTATTAACACTGCCCAGTCACCTGCTTATTAATACTGCCCCCTCCCGCCTCATCAATACCCCCTGTTTATTAACACTGCCCAGTCACCTGCTTATTAATACTGCCCCCTCCCGCCTCATCAATACCCATTGTTTATTAACATAATCAACTTATTATTAATGCCCCTTCTCTACAATTACTACTAGCTGTTATTAATACTGCCCCCTCCCCATTTAATAACATATCCTGCTTATTAACACTGCCCCCTCCCGACTCATCAATACCCCCGGTTTATTAATACTGCTCCATTTAATACAATCAACTGTATTGATTTAATGCCCCTTCCCTGCGATCACTACTAGCTGTTATGATGAAGTTTACCTACTTATACCGCCACGCCAATCACACTTATTGACCTCTTAAGCGGCATAAGCTTTCCATCCCCCTTGCAGACGACACTCGGCTTTCTATCCCCCTTGCAGACGACACTCGGCTTTCTATCCCCCTTGCAGACGACACTCGGCTTTTTATTACGCTTGCAGACAATACTCAGCTCCGTGATACTGTTTCCGAGACATAATTACCCGAAGGAAACGCTTGTGATCATTTAACCGCTTCCTGAGTCTCACCTTCACAGCTGATCCGAAATTGGCTTTTAGTTTCATCCCAAAGTATTGTGCCGAGGCCTTCAGAGACTCTCGCTCCTTCGAGGACATCTTGGGCGCGTTTGCAGGGGTCTCGTTAGCGCGATTCAGATGCTCGCCCCAAGAGCTGGAAACCTGAAAGACACCGGAAACAGGCCAAGGTATTCTGAGCCCCCCGAACTACATCAGCATCTCCTACTACTACAGCAGCGTTAACTGTCACAGATAATACCCCACAGCCACTGGGAGGACAGGACAGAAACTCCACAGAGAGAGCCGGGGGGTCCTGTAGCCAAAGGAAGAGAGGAGGGGAACCTTGCCAAAAAAAGCCAGAACCCACAGGCAGTACTGTCACCAGAATGATATAATATATAATATATATATATATATAATACTATCCGTACCGTTAGCACTTGCCAATGCGGCGCTGTCACTGGCGGTAGTATTACTCGCAGCATTTTGTACCGGTTGTCGCATCGCCTCACCTGGTGCCCCTTGTCAATTTTGGGGCTGTTGGCCGGAACGTCAGACGTGTCCCCGGTCGGTCCATTGTTCTCGCTCGGCAGGTCCCGTTTCAAAGCTCGGTACTCCTTATATAGGGCTAGCGGGGAGAGGGTTT
This sequence comes from Spea hammondii, assembly GCA_029215755.1. Lineage (NCBI taxonomy): Eukaryota > Metazoa > Chordata > Amphibia > Anura > Pelobatidae > Spea > Spea hammondii. The sequence goes on along the minus strand of JARDYJ010000002.1, from coordinate 149,804,448 downwards.
GGCAGGAGGCCAGTTAATACTCAGTAATAATCACTCGATCTGTCGTAGGGACAGGAGACCCACAGCCACAAACGGTATAGGGTATCAGTCACAGAGCCCCGGCCCTTCCTTTAGTTCCAGAATATTCAGAGAGGGAAGAACACAGACGCCGGCCGCTCGTCAGGGTTTTATACCCGCGTAGCGGCAGGCGGCATCGCTAGCACGTGGCTGCACACTACAGCCCCGGAGCGGGTAAGTATGGGGCATCTCCCCGGTACGTCCGATGCCAGCCCAAGAAAATATCAAAACGGTCTCTATTTATACATTTTACTAAATAATCGGTAATAAAAATGGCTGTAAGAGTCTTTATCACTCACCCCGGGTCTCTTCTGGCGCGTTCTCCACATCTACCTACCGACAGGAAGAGGGCAAAGAGTGAGCACCGACACGTGTAACCGGCAGCATCACGGGGCGCTGGGGGGCGAGCAGCCCCTCATAGTGTCTTCTAAATACATACACGCTGGGCTTTATCAAGCTTTTTAGACCTTTTTTTGGCTGCTTATGTGGCGTTTCTAAGAATAATCTATTATATTTACCCCGTTTAATGGAAAAAGCCACTTCCTGCTGTTTCTATACACATTATTGGGGCTTTTAGGGCTGTAGAACCCTGCGAGACCCTCATACCCTGCAAACATTCTGACCTTCTAGAAAAGAGCGACAGTCCCTCGAACACTAAGCCAAAACAAACGCCTCAAAATGAAGCCTTATCTTCCTGCCCCATTAGTCTTATTTACCACCCACCCTCGTGGTGCAGTTCCCTTCTTCACTTACCCTGTTCGGCTTCCTTTCATGCTGTTTTAAAAACTCGTTCTCCCACTTCTTAAGGAGACATTTCACCGTGTCGTAGCGCTCCATAACCGGATCTCTACAGACAAGGATGAGGGTCAGATATTAAAGAGCGATAATCCGCCAGATAGCGGCGGGGTCAGATATTATTAAAGGGTGATAATCCGCCAGATAGCGGCGGGGTCAGATATTATTAAAGGGTGATAATCCGCCAGATAGCGGCTGGGTCAGATATTATTAACGGGTAATAATACAGCAGATACCGGCAGGGTCAGATATTATTAACGGGTGATAACCCGCCAGATAGCGGCGGGGTTAGATATTATTAACGGGTGATAATCCGCCAGATACCGGCGGGGTCAGATATTATTAAAGGGTGATAATCCGCCAGATAGCGGCGGGGTCAGATATTATTAAAGGGTGATAATCCGCCAGATAGCGGCGGGGTCAGATATTATTAAAGGGTGATAATCCGCCAGATAGTGGCTGGGTCAGATATTATTAACGGGTGATAATACAGCAGATACCGGCAGGGTCAAATATTAATAACGGGTGATAATCCGCCAGATACCGGTGGGGTCAGATATTATTAAAGGGTGATAATCCGCCAGATAGCGGCTGGGTCAGATATTATTAAAGGGTCAGATATTATTAAAGGGTGATTATCTGCCAGATAGCGGTAGGGTCAGATATTACTAAAGGGGCGATAATCCGCCAGATACCAGCGGGGTCAGATATTATTAAAGGGCGAAAATCCGCCAGATACCGGCGGGGTCAGATATTATTAAAGGGTGATAATCCGCCAGGGTCAGATATTATTAACGGGTGATAATCAGCCAGATACCGGCAGGGTCAGATATTTTTAAAGGGTGATAATCCGCCAGATACCGGCGGGGTCAGATATTATTAAAGGGTGATAATCCGCCAGGGTCAGATATTATTAACGGGTGATAATCCGCCAGATACCAGCGGGGTCAGATATTATTAACGGGTGATAATCCGCCAGATACCGGCGGGGTCAGATATTATTAAAGGGTGATAATCCGCCAGATACCAGCGGGGTCAGATATTACTAAAGGGTGATAATCCGCCGATACCAGCGGGGTCAGATATTACTAAAGGGTTTTAATCCGCCAGATCCCAGGGGGGTCAGATATTACTAAAGGGTGATAATCCACTAGATACCGGCGGGGTCGGATATTACTAAAGGGCGATAATCCGCCAGATACCAGCGGGGGTCTGATATTAACGGGTGATGTTAGCGATTAGTATTATTACTATTATCATTATTATTATTATTATACATCCCCCCCTCCAGTCCTGGAAAGCCCCAGCTGTTCCCGTCCTATACCCCGCACTGACCGCAGGCTCCGCCGCGCCTACCGCCGTTCCCCGGCTCTCGCTCCGTTTTTTTGTATTATTAATAGAATTTCACGTTTCCGTCCAGATGCAGATTCCAGCTGTCAAAACAACCGCGGGAAACGAAGCAGCCAATCACGAGCCGGGGCTTGGCGGCCAATCATAGCAGTCAATGGACAAAGAGACCAATCATAGCAAGCGGTAACAAGTATTCCGGACGCAGGAGAAAAAAAAAGCCTTCACTCCTGTCACGTGACATCGGTGCCAAATCATTTCTCAGAGTTGTAAGCACAGCTCTCGCGATGTCCCGGAAGTGTCGCTCGGCCATCTTTCTGGAGGTCGGTGATGATTTGTTTCTCTATATCTCAGCGTATCTGCTGTTTAGGACTCTTTGAGCCACGGCGATGACGTCATGGTGACGTTTTTTGAAGTCATTACATCGCGATCAGGAAGTGTGTGTTGAGAAAAGGAACTGAGCAACGAACTGTGATCAACAGGAAGCGATAGCCAGTGGAGGTGATTTACCCCACCTTGGGTAAGACGAACTGTAGCCCCCTGGGCAAAAGAATAAAAATCCAAGGGGTAAAGGGCAGCTGATAGCAAATAGCTTAATAGGGGAGAGAAGAAACATATCTGGGGGTAAAGGGGGGTAACTAGAATGGAAGCATGAGGGATATGTGCCGGGGGCTCCTCCTGGCGGCGTTATGGCGCGCTGGGAGCTCCTCCTGGCGGCGTTATGGCGCGCCGGGGGCTCCTCCTGGCGGCGTTATGGCGCGCCGGGGGCTCCTCCTGGCGGCGTTATGGCGCGCCGGGGGCTCCTCCTGGCGGCCTTATGGCGCGCCGGGGGCTCCTCCTGCCGGCCTTATGGCGCGCCGGGGGCTCCTCCTGGTGGTGTTATCGCCCCAGGTCTAACCCCACCACAGCTGGTCCCCTCTGTGCCCCCTGCTGCCATCGCTGCCGTAACATCGCCCCCACTAAGCTCTCTTCTTGTTGCTTTTTTGGTTCTAGGTTTTTCCAAAATCCCGACGGAATGTTCCACGGAATTCCTGCGCCCGCCGGCATCGTGGGTGAGTTACAAACATTATTGAGCGGGTGCCAGCATGGAAATACCGGGACGTACCCCAGACTGCGTGCTAGGGCCCCGCGGTCTGTATAAAACATACCCCAGACTGCGCGCTAGGGCCCCGCGGTCTATATAAAACATACCCCAGACTGCGTGCTAGGGCCCCGCGGTCTGTATAAAACATACCCCAGACTGCGTGCCCAAGGCCCCGCGGTCTGTATAAAACATACCCCAGACTGTGCGCTAGGGCCCCGCGGTCTGTATAAAACATACCCCAGACTGCGTGCTTGGGCCCCGCGGTCTGTATAAAACATACCCCAGACTGCGTGCCCAAGGCCCTGCTGTCTGTATAAAACATACCCCAAGACTGCGTGCCCAAGGCCCCGCGGTCTGTATAAAACATACCCCAAGACTGTGTGCCCAAGGCCCCACGGTCTGTATAAAACATACCCCAAGACTGCGTGCCCAAGGCCCCGCGGTCTGTATAAAACATACCTAATACACCTCTAATAACTGGAGAGATAAAAATACTGTGAGCGATTCCCTTTATTACTCCGATGTGTTCTGCTATACCATGGATGGATGGATGGACGGACGGACGGACGGATGTGGTGTATATAAGATCCTTCAGCTACTCAAGAGCTATAGGTTTCCTGTGCGGTGTGTGCAATGCGCAGAATTCTTGGTTTCCTCTGCGGTGTGTGCGATACAGGGTTCTAGGTTTCCTCTGCGATGTGGGGTTCTAGAGTTCCTCTGCGGTGTGTGCAATGCAGGGTTCTAGGTTTCCTGTGCGGTGTGTGCAATGCAGGGTTCTAGGTTTCCTGTGCGGTGTGTGCGATGCAGGGTTCTAGGTTTCCTGTGCGATGCAGGGTTCTAGGTTTCCTGTGCGATGTGGGGTTCTAGAGTTCCTCTGCGGTGTGTGCTAGGCGGGGTTCTAGATTTTCGCTGCGATATGTGCGATGCGGGGTTCTAGGTTTCCTCTGCTGTATGTGCTCGTGATACACATGAAACAAACTTCTGATTTTTTGTTTGTTCTGTTCTTTAGCCCCGGGAAATAAGCCGGAACTTTACGAGGTGAGAAACAATATGGTGCCTGCGCTGGGGGTTCTGGGTCAGAGCCGGTCAGTGAGCTCGTATAACCCACCGAATCCCGAGGCTGGGGGTTCTGGGTCAGAGCCGGTCAGTGAGCTCGTATAACCCACCGAATCCCGAGGCTGGGGGTCTGGGTCAGAGCCGGTCAGTGAGCTCGTATAACCCACCGAATCCCGAGGCTGGGGGTCTGAGTCAGAGCCGGTCAGTGAACGCGTATGGCCCACCGAATACCGAGGCTGGGGGTCTGGGTCAGAGCCGGTCAGTACCGGTCTAATGGTCTCTGGACTCTTCCTGGTCCCGTCGGCTGGATTTAATAAAAACCCAATAAAAAACGCTTGACGCAGGCGGATGGGTGGGTGGAATAGTGGGGCCCCTCATCCTGATAACGCCGTCTCCGTGTCTGTTACAGGAGGTCAAGCTGTACAAGAATGCCCGTGAAAGAGAGAAGTAAGCCTGGGAGCGGCTCGCGTTACAGGATACTCAATATCACATTTTACATTTCATTGGGTTAGGGTCGGTGCCGGTGGTACAGCAGTGAAGTTTGTGTTAGGGTAGGAGTCGGTGGTATGGAGGTGAGGTTTGGGTTAGGGTCGGTGGCGGTGAGGTTTGGGTTAGGGTCGGTGGCGGTGAGGTTAGGGTCGGTGGCGAGGTTTGGGTTAGGGTCGGTGGCGAGGTTTGGGTTAGGGTCGGTGGCGGTGAGGTTTGGGTTAGGGTCGGTGCCGGTGAGGTTTGGGTTAGGGTCGGTGGCGGTGAGGTTTGGGTTAGGGTCGGTGCCGGTGAGGTTTGGGTTAGGGTCGGTGCCGGTGAGGTTTGGGTTGGGGTCGGTGGTGGTGAGGTTTGGGTTAGGGTCGGTGGCGGTGAGGGTAGGGTCCGTGGCGGTGAGGTTAGGGTCCGTGGCGGTGAGGTTAGGGTCGGTGGCGGTGAGGTTTGGGTTAGGGTCGGTGCCGGTGAGGTTTGGGTTAGGGTCGGTGGCGGTGAGGGTAGGGTCGGTGGCGGTGAGGTTAGGGTCGGTGGCGGTGAGGTTAGGGTCGGTGGCGAGGTTTGGGTTAGGGTCGGTGGCGAGGTTTGGGTTAGGGTGGGTGGCGGTGAGGTTTGGGTTAGGGTCGGTGCCGGTGAGGTTTGGGTTAGGGTCGGTGCCGGTGAGGTTTGGGTTGGGGTCGGTGGTGGTGAGGTTAGGGTTGGTGCCGGTGAGGTTTAGGTTAGGTCGGTGCCGGTGAGGTTTGGGTTAGGGTCAGTGGCGGTGAGGGTAGGGTCGGTGGCGGTGAGGTTTGGGTTAGGGTCGGTGGCGGTGAGGTTTGGGTTAGGGTGGGTGCCGGTGAGGTTTGGGTTAGGGTGGGTGCCGGTGAGGTTTGGGTTAGGGTGGGTGCCGGTGAGGTTTGGGTTAGGGTCGGTGCCGGTGAGGTTTGGGGTAGGGTCGGTGCCGGTGAGGTTTGGGGTAGGGTCGGTGAGGTTTGGGTTAGGGTCGGTGGCGGTGAGGTTTGGGTCGGTGGCGGTGAGGTTTGGGTTAGGATTGGGGGGTGGGAATCTACTTGTAAGACTCTCCTCTAACGCCGTCTCTCTGTTGCCATTTAACGTGTTCTAGATACGACAACATGGCCGAGCTGTTTGCAGTAGTCAAGACGTTGCAAGCTCTGGAGAAAGCGTATATCAAGGACTGTGTCTCCCCCAGCGAGTGAGTGTTGCTGTTAGGGTTAATGTAGTGTGCGCTCGCGCTCGCGCATGTCAGTCATGTTGGTGTCTCACTCAGGTACACGGCTGCCTGCTCCCGTCTGCTGGTCCAGTACAAGGCGGCTTTCAAACAGGTCCAAGGGTCGGAGGTGGGGTGTATCGATGATTTCTGCAGAAAGTATAGGGTGAGTCACCAGATTTTATTGCCCCCCCCCCCCCGGTGCCGTTGCGATTGTCACAACCTCCCCGTGCCGCTGCGATTGCCCCCCCGTGCCGCTGCGATTGCCCCCCCGTGCCGCTGCGATTGCCCCCCCGTGCCGCTGCGATTGCCCCCCCGTGCCGCTGCGATTGCCCCCCCGTGCCGCTGCGATTGCCCCCCCGTGCCGCTGCGATTGCCCCCCCGTGCCGCTGCGATTGCCCCCCCGTGCCGCTGCGATTGCCCCCCCGTGCCGCTGCGATTGCCCCCCCGTGCCGCTGCGATTGTCCCCCCCCCGTGCCGCTGCGATTGCCCCCCCGTGCCGCTGCGATTGCCCCCCCGTGCCGCTGCGATTGCCCCCCCGTGCCGCTGCGATTGCCCCCCCGTGCCGCTGCGATTGCCCCCCCGTGCCGCTGCGATTGCCCCCCCGTGCCGCTGCGATTGCCCCCCCGTGCCGCTGCGATTGCCCCCCCCGTGCCGCTGCGATTGCCCCCCCCGTGCCGCTGCGATTGCCCCCCCCGTGCCGCTGCGATTGCCCCCCCCGTGCCGCTGCGATTGCCCCCCCTGTGCCGCTGCGATTGCCCCCCCGTGCCGCTGCGATTGCCCCCCCGTGCCGCTGCGATTGCCCCCCCCGTGCCGCTGCGATTGCCCCCCCGTGCCGCTGCGATTGCCCCCCCGTGCCGCTGCGATTGCCCCCCCGTGCCGCTGCGATTGCCCCCCCGTGCCGCTGCGATTGCCCCCCCGTGCCGCTGCGATTGCCCCCCCGTGCCGCTGCGATTGCCCCCCCCGTGCCGCTGCGATTGCCCCCCCCGTGCCGCTGCGATTGCCCCCCCCGTGCCGCTGCGATTGCCCCCCCCGTGCCGCTGCGATTGCCCCCCCCGTGCCGCTGCGATTGCCCCCCCCGTGCCGCTGCGATTGCCCCCCCCGTGCCGCTGCGATTGCCCCCCCGTGCCGCTGCGATTGCCCCCCCGTGCCGCTGCGATTGCCCCCCCCGTGCCGCTGCGATTGCCCCCCCCGTGCCGCTGCGATTGCCCCCCCCGTGCCGCTGCGATTGCCCCCCCGTGCCGCTGCGATTGCCCCCCCGTGCCGCTGCGATTGCCCCCCCGTGCCGCTGCGATTGCCCCCCCGTGCCGCTGCGATTGCCCCCCCCGTGCCGCCGCGATTGCCCCCCCGTGCCGCCGCGATTGCCCCCCCGTGCCGCCGCGATTGCCCCCCCGTGCCGCCGCGATTGCCCCCCCGTGCCGCCGCGATTGCCCCCCGTGCCGCCGCGATTGTCGCCCCCCCCGTGCCGCCGCGATTGTCGCCCCCCCGTGCCGCCGCGATTGTCGCCCCCCCCCCCCCGTGCCGCCGCGATTGTCGCCCCGTGCCGCCGCGATTGTCGCCCCCCCGTGCCGCCGCGATTGTCGCCCCCCCCCGTGCCGCCGCGATTGTCGCCCCCCCGTGCCGCCGCGATTGTCGCCCCCCCCGTGCCGCCGCGATTGTCGCCCCCCCCCCGTGCCGCCGCGATTGTCGCCCCCCCCGTGCCGCCGCGATTGTCGCCCCCCCGTGCCGCCGCGATTGTCGCCCCCCCCCCGTGCCGCCGCGATTGTCGCCCCCCCCGTGCCGCCGCGATTGTCGCCCCCCCGTGCCGCCGCGATTGTCGCCCCCCCCCCCCGTGCCGCCGCGATTGTCGCCCCCCCCCGTGCCGCCGTGATTGTCGCCCCCCCCCGTGCCGCCGCGATTGTCGCCCCCCCCGTGCCGCCGCGATTGTCGCCCCCCCCGTGCCGCCGCGATTGTCGCCCCCCCCCCCGTGCCGCCGCGATTGTCGCCCCCCCCCGTGCCGCCGCGATTGTCGCCCCCCCCCCGTGCCGCCGCGATTGTCGCCCCCCCCCCGTGCCGCCGCGATTGTCGCCCCCCCCGTGCCGCCGCGATTGTCCCCCCCCCGTGCCACCGCGATTGTCGCCCCCCCCGTGCCGCCGCGATTGTCGCCCCCCCCCGTGCCGCCGCGATTGTCGCCCCCCTCCGTGCCGCCGCGATTGTCGCCCCCCCCGTGCCGCCGCGATTGTCGCCCCCCCCCCCGTGCCGCCGCGATTGTCGCCCCCCCCGTGCCGCCGCGATTGTCGCCCCCCCGTGCCGCCGCGATTGTCGCCCCCGTGCCGCCGCGATTGTCGCCCCCCCGTGCCGCCGCGATTGTCGCCCCCCGTGCCGCCGCGATTGTCGCCCCCCGTGCCGCCGCGATTGTCGCCCCCCCCGTGCCGCCGCGATTGTCGCCCCCCCCCGTGCCGGCGCGATTGTCGCCCCCCCCCGTGCCGCCGCGATTGTCGCCCCCCCCCGTCCCGCCGCGATTGTCGCCCCCCCCGTGCCGCCGCGATTGTCGCCCCCCCCGTGCCGCCGCGATTGTGGCCCCCCCCCGTGCCGCCGCGATTGTCGCCCCCCCCGTGCCGCTGCGATTGTCGCCCCCCCCCGTGCCGCTGCGATTGTCGCCCCCCCCGTGCCGCTGCGATTGTCGCCCCCCCCCCGTGCCGCTGCGATTGTCGCCCCCCCCGTGCCGCTGCGATTGTCGCCCCCCCGTGCCGCTGCGATTGTCGCCCCCCCCCCGTGCCGCTGCGATTGTCGCCCCCCCCGTGCCGCTGCGATTGTCGCCCCCCCCGTGCCGCTGCGATTGTCGCCCCCCCCGTGCCGCTGCGATTGTCGCCCCCCCCGTGCCGCTGCGATTGTCGCCCCCCCCGTGCCGCTGCGATTGTCGCCCCCCCCGTGCCGCTGCGATTGTCGCCCCCCCCGTGCCGCTGCGATTGTCGCCCCCCCCCGTGCCGCTGCGATTGTCGCCCCCCCCGTGCCGCTGCGATTGTCGCCCCCCCCGTGCCGCTGCGATTGTCGCCCCCCCCGTGCCGCTGCGATTGTCGCCCCCCCCGTGCCGCTGCGATTGTCGCCCCCCCCCGTGCCGCTGCGATTGTCGCCCCCCCCCGTGCCGCTGCGATTGTCGCCCCCCCCCCCGTGCCGCTGCGATTGTCGCCCCCCCCGTGCCGCTGCGATCGTCGCCCCCCCCGGTGCCGCGATTGTCCCTACCCCCCGTGCCGCTGCGATTGTCACAACCCCCCCCCGCGCCTTTGCGATTGTCGCCCCCGTCACATGGCCGCCCGTATACCATCCATTGGTTTTAAACCCGCTGTGATACCTTTCAGCTGGATTGTCCTCTTGCTATGGAGAGGATTAAAGAGGATCGACCAATCACCATTAAGGATGACAAGGGAAATCTCAATCGCTGCATCGCCGATATCGTGTCTGTGAGTAACGCTCTGGGGGTACTAACATTTATTTGGGGGGAACCATTGCTCTGTTTCATACAAGGGGGGAGTAAACTTCCTGTTACTATAAGAAGCGGGGCTGTGATGAAATCACTCGGGCTGTCCTTGTGTGCCGGGGGCGTTACACGCGATCCCAGTAGATGGATCCTGGGGATTGTTAGAAGCATGGCCCCCGCGTCTCGTACGTCGGAAGCCCTGATTGTTTAGCGTGGGATATAAAGCGACCCGGACTGTTTCTGATAATGACTCTGAAATAACGTGTGGAAAGCCTCTGATGTAACTCTGATGTCATGATGTTCTCCTTGCAGCTCTTTATCACTGTGATGGACAAGCTGCGTCTGGAGATTCGCGCCATGGACGAGGTATCACAGAGCCTGCTGCCCTCTTACTGCTTTTTCCTCCCCAGTGTCTGGCCTGTCTCCTGCACTGTCCCTTCTCTGTTTCTTTGGCTCTCGCTCTGCCCGCTGTCTCTTCTCCTCGTTAGTTTTAATCTCTTGGTGTCTGCAGATTCAGCCCGACTTGCGAGAGCTGATGGAGACGATGAACCGGATGAGTCATCTGCCCCCTGACTTTGAGGGGCGAGAGAAAGTCAGCCATTGGTGAGTTTGCGGAGTCTCATTGCAGGTTATTCCTCAGATTTTACGCAGGTTTGCTCCTTCATCCCCTCAGTCCCTCCACGTTGTGCTGCGTGCAGGAGCCCCCATCATGGTTTAGGTCGCTGACAGAGGCTCTGTGCGGGGGGGGGGGGCTGCCCGCGGAGGCTTTGTGCGGGGGGGGGGGCTGCCCGTGGAGGCTGTGTGTGTGGAGGGGGGCTGCCCACGGAGAGGGGCTGCACACGAGGGCTGGGGGGAGGGCTGTGTAGGTTCACTGAATCCTCTCTGGTCGCTGATAGCTGTATCTGCTGCTGTGGTCTTCCCACAGGTTACAGAAGCTCAGCAGTATGTCCGCCTCTGATGAGTTGGATGATTCACAGGTCCGACAGATGCTCTTTGATCTCGAATCTGCGTACAACGCCTTCAACAGATTCCTGCATTCGTAACGGGCCCAGGATCCACTGGGGCCCCGGAGGTGATCCGCTGGAGCCCCCCCCATTGAGAAGTCTGATTTCCTCTGTCCCTTTGACCTGTTTTTGTGCGAATTCACTCCCTCTGATCACTGCAAACGTCCTAAAGAAATGACACTAGTGGCAGGAGCGGGACCTGTATGTATAGAAAAAGATGGGCTGAGTTCCATGACTCAGTGCTGCCCCCTACTGAGCATTGACTGTAGTGATTATTATTAATATGCAGCTTCCTGGCATGTCTGGCCAGCGGCCCCCTGTGTTATCTGCATTTATTTAATAAACTGGAAAAACATTGAAAAAGCCTTTAAATAAAGTGAATTTCTAAATGCATGTCTGCCGCTCAGGAAGTGAAATGCGAGCGTTGCGTGATAGCGTTGCGTGATAACGCAGTGGCCCTTTTGTTCTTTACGCCATTATTTTCATTTTCCTTCAAGGTCGATAAAACTTTTAAAACGTGTTCATTGACTCATCCTGAAACAGAAAGACGGGGGGGCGTTATTTCCTGCGTAATTACGTAAAGCGTCATCAGCCTCCCTTTACTGGAGGGTTATGGCAGGGACCCCCCGGGGCCGTGGACGGGCCAGAGTGTGGCAGGGAACCCCTGGGGCCGTGGACGGCCAGAGCGTGGCAGGGAACCCCGATATAACCTGGGAATATCGGTGCTGTGTCCACATTTTGGTGAGATTCTCTGTAATTGGTAGTCCTTCTCCTGCGAAGGTCAGACTCGCCGGCCTGCAGTTCCCAGAGTCGGATTCCCTCCTGCGGTATCTCTGGTATCTTGCGCGAGTGTTACCTCCGTATAAGAGAGTGTGGGTGTACACAGGATGCCGTCTCTTCCCCTGAACAGCAAGCTCTGCACAGGATGTGGCGCTCGTAGTGAAAGATGGATCCTTCGCCCTCTCCTCTCTACACTAAACTCTCCGATAAAAGCAGAAGCGCTCGGGCTTTGCTGGACCCCCTGCTCCAGATGGGCTTCGCAGAGCATCACGCGTGAGTGCATGTTCCGAGTGTACGTTCCGAGTGCACGTTCCCCGCGCAATCCTGCTTTAGTGGTTATCTGCATGCTAATCCGTCCTGCCTGCTTTACACACTCTGTCTGATGGAGAAATCTGACACAGAAAAACACAAATACTTGTCATCCCATATCACTCGCTACTTTGAGGATAATCTTACACCTGATGTCCCTATCCCTGTAGTCTGGGAGGCTCATAAGGCTGTTATACGGGGTCACCTTATTAACTTGGGTGCTTCCATTAAGCGAATGAATTTGGCTACTATTCTGGAGCTTACGCAACAAATAGCTCGCTTAGAGACTAGACATAAATTAACCTTGCTCCCCTCTCTTCAACTTGAGCTTACAGCCCTTCGGACTCGTTTGGCTTCCCTTCTTGATACTAGGACAAAGCGCAACTTTTTGCTGGTGCGGCGACAATTTTATGAGTTTGGTGATAAGCCGGGCAGGCTTTTGGCGAGGGCTTTGAGAGAAAAAGGGCACAAACGTTCATTGCTCGCATTAGGGATCAATCAGCTTCACTTCCACAAGATAGCTGAATGCTTTAGACAGTATTATATGTCCTTATACAATCTGCGTCGCCTGGGGGCTCCCCACTCTGACTCGGATGCAGCCACCGTTGACTATTTATCAAAATGTATTACCCAAGTTTTGTCGTCCGACGCTAGGGAGCTCTTGGATAGCCCCATTTCCCTGGCTGAGGTTGCTGCAGCTGTTAAAAATTCCCCTGCGGGCAAAAGCCCTGGCCCGGATGGCTTTACGATCATGTATTATAAAAAATGCCTTCCCGTCCTGGGCACACAGTTGGTTACTTATTTCAATGCTATTGCCCAGAGCTCTAAATTTGACCCACACTCGTTAACCGCCCATATCGTGGTTCTTCCTAAGCCCGATAAGAATCTTGACTTGTGTAGCAGTTTTCGCCCCATATCCCTGATCAATGTTGATTTGAAATTGTTCTCAAAAATCTTGGCAAATCGCCTCCAACCTTTCCTTCCCTTTCTCATACACTCTGATCAGGTGGGGTTTGTCCCTGGGCGGGAGGCAAGGGACAACACCATCAAAGTCATCAACATTATCTCCCATGCGCATAAATACAGGCTCCCGATGGTCCTTGCCTCTATGGACGCTGAGAAGGCGTTTGACCGCGTAACCTGGCCCTTCTTGTTCAGGGTGTTAGATAAAATTGGCATTGGCAATTCTTACTTGACGTGTATCAAAGCTCTGTATGATGCCCCGACTGCGCGAGTGGCCCTCAATGGGATATTGTGTGATAAGTTTACCCCCTCTATCCCTCCTTTTGTTTCTACTAGTTTTAGAACCCTTTGCTAACTCTGTCTGGGCGCATCCAGATATTGTGGGGGTGCAGATAGGTTCAAGATCCCATGCGCTGTCGATGTTTGCGGATGATATTCTTTTAACTCTGTCCAACCCTGTTCGTTCTATCTCAGCAGTTCTGTCGGAGCTCGACAGGTTTCAGGCTCTCTCGAACTACAAAATTAATCTTTCCAAATCGGAAATCATGGGTTTCCACCTCCCTCAGCCCATGGCCCAGCAGATTCGCGACAGGTTTCCTTTTAAGTGGAAGGACGATTGTATTAAATATCTCGGCGTAATGATTCCCTCTGACCTTTCCAAGTTATACAATTTGAATTTTGCCCCCTTATTAAGCACTTTGGAGTCTGACCTCCGTAAATGGGCCTTCCCTCATATCTCTTGGTTTGGGAGAATGGGGGTTATTAAGATGAACCTCCTGCCCCGCTTTCTGTATTTATTCCAAACCTTGCCTATCAAGCTTCCACGGTCCTTTTTCCAGCGTTGCCATAGGGCCTTTCTACGTTATATTTGGAGAGATAAGCCTTCGCGTTTATCATTTTCCTACTTGACTAGGCGGAAGCTGCAGGGGGGCATGGGCCTCCCGAGCTTGGAATTCTACTGGAAGGTGGCCCATTTGCGCCGCATTGTAGAGTGGTCTGTTTTTCCCGCTAAGCAGTGGATATCGTTGGAGGAAACCTTTTTGACATGTCCAATTAATGCATTGCCATGGTTCCGCGATCCATTGAGGTGTGTTTTGTACTCTGCTCACCCTCTCATTGTCCCCACCGTGAGAGTCTTTCGGACTGTTTTGAGGGACGGCTTGCTTTCTGGGCTCCCCGGCCCATTGCTCCCTCTGGAGGGGAACCCGGACTTCCCGCCGGGTCATTCCCTGGGCGGCTTGAAAGCCTTCTTACCTCCTCAGGTGCGCCTTCTTCGCTTATGCCATGTAGTTAGTGGACGCGAGATTAAACCCTTGGGGGCGTTAGTTGGTCAGGGTTCTCTTACTTTTTCGCTCCAGTTTCTTTACCACCAACTTACCACCAGGCACTTTATCTTGTCCTCTGGGGCCTTGAAGCTTGCTGATAGGCCGCTTATGCCTCTGGAAAGGTATTGTCTCGAGCAGAAGGAACCTCCCCATTTATTGTCCAAACTGTACACGCTTTTGTTGTTGCCGGAACCGCTGGCTAAACCCTACTACTTTTGCCTCTGGGAGAGGGACTTGAATTGTTCTTTCTCCTCGGCGGACTGGACGAAAATTATTTCTATCACACACAAGGGCTCCGTCTCTAGCCGGATGCAGGAAACATCCTTTAAAATAATTGCAAGATGGTACAAGGTCCCTTTGGATCTCCATAGGTTTTTACCCCAAGTGCTACCTACCTGTTGGAGATGTTGCACCCATCCAGGTTCCCTACTACACATTTGGTGGTCATGCCCCGTTATCAGGCCCTTCTGGGATGCGGTCGTAAAGGCCATACGTGACATAGCCAATCCCGACTTTCAGGCTTCTCCCGAGTCTGTTCTCCTCCACCACACTGATACTCCGCTTACGAGTTACACTCTCTGACATTCCATTTGATTAACGCGGCTAACGCTATCATCCCTCGACACTGGAAGTCAGCCCACCCCCCAACGTTTACTGCTTGGGTCAACCAGGTTGAATTTGTTTACCAAATGGAAGTTCTGGTTTGGTCCGCCAAGGGTGCTGGGCATAAAATTGAGCTTAAATGGTTCCACTGGCGTACATACGTGGCGAACTTGGACAGGAACCCCCCTCCTGTTTCGTTATAAGGTGATGTCTGCCACTCGTCCCTCGCGACATGCGGTTTAATAGGGGATTTTCCCATGTACGCTTTCTCGTGCGGGGTAATTGTTTGCTACTGATTATCGGGACCTATCCCTGGACCCTGGGACTGACATGTTTTTGTTATGTTATATTTTCTTTGTTATATGTTTTATTGTACATGCCGGGTACTCTTTCTCCTGTGCGATCTGTCCCATTTCCGCCTACGGGACGGACGTGATTAACCCTTTGTAGAGCCTCACCTGGCCATGTTTCTGTCCTTCATTTAGCTCACGCGCTCTGTGAAGTGCCGTTAACTATTCATCTCACATACGTACCACCAGTACAGAGAGGGGAGTTTAATTCTTTCATTGCTTCCTCGACTGCTACCTCGCAGCTTTACGTTGCGATATTGTTACTGGTCTCTACCCGTCTGAGGCGGCTACCGTTATACGCCTTTCCCCTCCAGGTCCATAAGTGGTGCTGCTGTACCTTGTGCGATGGATGTGTGTCTGGTTTGCATATGTTACTTTTGCCAGTGGTACGAGCTTCACTCTGACCACGTTGCGTATTTAGCTTGTACGCCGATGTGGATACTCTTGGTCTACCATAATGTCACTGTTATGTTTCTACCTGTATCAACACCACTGTGTAATGCGTTATTTTGACATATGTCCAACCGTACTGGATGTTCATTGTTATTTCTGTATATGACACTCTGTATTGTGTTTATCTTCCCAAACATGCAATAAACAGAAAATTGAAAAAAAACAAAAAAAAAAAAACACAAGTACACAATCTGATACAGAAAAACACAATCTGATAGAGAAATCTGATACAGAAATACACAAATACACAATCTGATACAGAAAAACACAATGTGATAGAGAAAGTTGCTTGGTACAGGCAGCCGTCTTCAGGCCTCTCTGTTTAATAGCTGATCGTTTTCGGCTAAATCTCGCAAATGGCAAAATTCAGGTATAAAAAATTAATAAATGGGGGGGGTGATAATGGCTGGTAAGAATTGCTCCTTTTACTGCATGAAAAGGTTAATGTTGGGTCCCCGAGCGTCGCTGTGTAATCGCACCGTGGGATTGGGGACACCAAGTTTTCTTTGGAGAGGAATTGTTCCTCGGATTTATCTCTTCTGGCCCTCTGCGGCCCCTCTGCGGCGGCTCCGATGCTGGCCGGGCTCACAAGCTTTGTTTGTAGATAAGACCCAACTCGTTAGGTAAATGAAAGGCATCAAACGCTGTTTGCTTCATTCGTGCCTCACGGGTCAATCAGGGCGTCACGACTGCTCCTAGGGCAATAAAACATGTGTCATTGTAAAAAGTGCAGCTGTCCGTGCGCAGCCCTGATCGCTCGCTGCTACTCACACAAACTTTTGCCACTCACTCACATCTGAGCGTTCACTCTGTTACCTGCAGACAGAAGGCCCTGGCAGCGACTGGGAGAAGATCAGTGCTGGCGGCAGCCGACTGGTGAGTACAGCGGTGTCTGGCCATTTTTCATAAGGGTATGTTTGTGATATTACAGAAGGTCTTAATGGTGAGGTCTGTCTCTGCAGATAATAGAAAGGTCTGCAGCAAGGCGGCCATTCCTGGGGCAACAAATCAAATGGCGAGCGATTTAAAAAAATTCGAAGAATGAGGGAGAGCGACATCTGCAGTTTAATGTTAGAAGAATGGGAGAGAGGGAGACAGTTTAATGTTAGAAGAATGGGAGAGAGGGAGATAGTTTAATGTTAGAAGAATGGGGGAGAGCGCGGTGGCTGCAGTTTAATGTTAGAAGAATGGGGGAGAGTGCGGTGGCTGCAGTTTAATGTTAGAAGAATGGGGGAGAGCGAGGCGGCTGCAGTTTAATGTTAGAAGAATGGGGGAGAGCGAGGCGGCTGCAGTTTAAAGTTAGAAGAATGAGGGAGAGCGGCATCTGCAGTTTAATGTTAGAAGAATGGGGGAGAGAACGTGCCAGCTGCAGTTTAATGTTAGACGAATGTGAGAGAGCGTGACAGTTTAATGTTAGAAGAATGAGGGAGAGAACGTGCCAGCTGCAGTTTAATGTTAGCAGAATGGGAGGTGTGAAGCAGCTGCAGTTTAATGTTTGATGTAAATATCTAAGAAAATGAATCTAAGATGGGACCAACGACTGATTAAGGTTTGAGTCTTTACAGCAGGAGAAACGGGCGACTAGACCAGTCAGATGGGGTTGACATGCCAGCAGGTTCTAGGTTTCCTTTAAAGATGTTAAGTTGGCACAGACACCTCCCACCCCAAGCAATTTACTAGCACCTCACTGCTCCAGACACGCGGGTCACTTTACTCGTGTTATGTGTCCTCTTGACCATAAATCGCTGAGGCCACTGGCCATGTGGAGGAGGATTGGCGTCAGCACCAGGAAGGCAGATCCCTGGATCTCCTGCAAAATGAACCCCAACATGCATTAAAAAATAAAAGTCTGAAATGTATTTTCACATGATCACTCGGTGAGGTATCAAGCGATATCACGTCTTGCATGTGGCACCGTACTGCATGGTCACACGTTGGAATCATATATTTTCCTCTTTTTTTATAGGTTGCGATCACATAAAAAGGACCCCACGCTGGATGATCCCATCCCCCAAGAGTTTATTCTCTATCTAATTCCTTCAGGGCCCTTAGGGGACACACTGGAGGATTTCTGGGAACAGAGTCTCAAGCTGTGTGGGTGGAACAAAGCACATGCCAGCTTCCCTCACATGACTTTGTGTGATTTCTTCACGGTATGTGCCATCAAAATTGTAATGTAAGAATCCTACCAACATATCAACACATAATAACAATCATGTGTTCCTTAGTAGGTCTAAAAATTAGGTAAATGCAACAACACATGACATATTATACCATGTTGTGATTTATTCAACAAAAATAAAGCCAAAAGGGAGAAGCCATGTGTGAAAAAACTAAGTACACCCTTACTGCTTCCATAAGAATTAAGATGCTAAGTAGAAGACAGGTGCAGCTAACCAAATGCCCTCGATTTACGGATCATTAGCAAGCGTGACAACCTCTATAAAAGTCGAAGTTTGAGCAGTTTGCTGGACTGGAGCATTCAGGTGTGTGTTTACACAATGTCAAGAAGGAAAGACATCAGAGAAGCTATTGTTGCTGCCATCAATCTGTGAAGGGTTACAAGGCCATTTCCAAACAATTAAAATTTCGTGATTAGATTATTCATAAGTGGAAAACATTCAAGACGGTTGCCAATCTTCCCAGGAGTGTCCGTCCCAGCAAATTCACCCCAAGATCAGACAATACTCAGTGCAATACTCAGAAAGTTGCAAAGTGCAAAAAACTGAGTTACAACATGACAGTGATCAAAAAGATTGAACACGTATGGTTTGTTTGGAAGGGTTGCCAGGAGAAAGCCTCCTCTCTCTAAAAGGAATGTGGCAGCACGGCTTAGATTTGCAAAGTTGCATCTGACAAGACTTTGGAACAACGTCCTTTGGACAGACGAGGCCAAGGTGGAGATGTGTGGCCATAATGGGCAGCGCAGCACATCGGCACAAACACACGCACGGTGTGATTTGGGCTTGTTTTGCAGCCACAGGACCTGGGAACCTTACAGACATTGAGCCGACCATGAACTCCTCTGTATACCAAAGTATTCCAGAGTCAAATATGAGGCCATCTGTCCAACAGCTAAAGCTTGGCCGAGATTGGGTCATGCAGCAGGACAATGATCTCAAGCACACCAGCAAGTCTACGACAGAATGGCTGAGTAGGAAAAGAATCTGGGTGTTCGAAAGGCCCAGTGAAAGCCCAGAACTCATCCTGATTGAAATGCTGTGGCAGGACCTTATGAGAGCTGCGCATAAACAAATGGCCCCAAACCTCAACGAACTGAAGCAACGCTGTAAAGAAGAGTGGGCCAAAATATCTCCACAACGATGTGAGAGACTGATAAAGAGATCCAGAAAACCATCACTTTAACGTATTGCTGCTAAAGGTGTACTTTTTCACACATGGCTTCTCCATTTTGTCCCACGACGTCCTGATTGCTCCGGCAGCTTCAATCTCCACCGGCATGAAGCTGCTTCCCTGTCGACCGCATGACTGACCTTGTAATCCGTTGTGACCCGGTCTGTTTGACTTTTCTCCTTGTTTTCCGATTTGGCTTATTACCGCACTCTGCTGTTACTAACTGTGACAGGGCCAGGCTAGCTGGCTCTTATGTCATATGAAGTTTAGCCGGGTCACGGAGCACTTTTGTGTCCGGTTCCGTATACCGTGACCCGGTAATATATTATATTGTGTTTAATGTGTAACCGGCCCAGAGACTGATGTGGATTCAGCCCCAGCCTTCAAAGAGACGATCCTATAATCTGGCTGGGGCTCTTAATCAGCCAGCACAGCCCTGTCTGCCCAGACGGCACCCGCACTACAGGGGGGATAACACAGGTGGGGGAACCCATTGTATTCTGTAATCCCCTCACCTGATACATCCCCTGTATACTGATGGGATTTGTGATGGGATGTGGCTGATGGGATTGGGGGTTGGGTTCGGTACTCATTGCATTGAGATTGTATATAAGTTCTGTGTGTTTGTAAATAAAAGAGTTCTTCTTGGTTTACTACGAATGGTGGTCTGGATGATCCGTGGATAGCTGAGTGCTATCCATATGAGGGACTGACTGGTGATTCCTCAGCCCTCAAACAGGGGACCCAGCCTTGGGTACGGTGACCCTGTAACATTGGTTGGCAGCGGTGGGAAGAATCCCACGACTTGGGTGAAATCCAAACCACCAACTGGGACTGCAGACGAGAGACACCAAGAGAGCTCCTGGAGGTTTGTAGCAAAGGAAAGGCTACTCTGATTGCGGACTGCAGAGAGATGGACCGGCACCAGGATGCCCCAGAGGAGAGCCTCGGACTGAGTGCTCTACAAAAGAACATTCTATGGCACCTATCCCTGTACCCAGGAGGGGCTACATCGGAGCAAGTGACGGCGGTGATTAAAATGTGTCACCGGGAACTGAGCCAGAGTGGGTCTGTATCTCCCAGACTAGGGGAACAGACCCCCAAAATATCATACCAGGATATCCAACCCTTCCGAGAACCCGAGGGTGAGAGAGACCGGGTTACAGCCGAGGTGTGTGAGCTGGAACACCAGCAATGGCAGATAGAGTCTGCGCCTGCAGACTGGAGGGATGATTTCTCCCATCCCCACTTTGAAACATACTGGGCACAGTACTGGACAATGTGGGATATAAGAGTTCCACTCCTGGGGGAGAACCCGTTGCCGGAGTGGGAAGACGAATTGAGGGGTCTCATATATGCAGAGCTCGACCTCCAGAGCCGCTACCAGGGATTCTCCCAGCAGTTAGCAGGTGAAGACCACAGCGACCCTCTGATGCTGTATAGCCCCGTCGACCCAGGACTGAAATATGATGCCTTCCAATTTGACTCGTCCTTCGGAAGCCCCTGCCAGTACCGCAGGGATACAATCTGGGACAACCGTGCAGAAGTCCTGGTTTATGCTATTCCCCCCGAGCTGGAGACTGTTATGGATTGCCTGGTCCAAGAGGAATGGCAGCTCGAGAGGGACTATAAAGAATTGCTGCGGAGAGTGGAGCTCCAGGAGTTACAAGGAGACTGGGAGCATGATACTACAACTTGCGGGAGTGGGACCGAGGTCCTCTTCACCTACTCTGCGGCCCCTGCCCTGGCGAGAAGAACCGAGGTCCTCGCCAGCAAGAAGAAGCGGAGGAGGAAGCCAAAAGCTCCGACCCAAGTCCTCACCAACAACCCTGGCTGCTCTACCCCGGCAGAAGAGATGACTGTCCCCACCGCCCGAGTAAGTGGCACAATTCCCCTCACCAAACCCCTAGCTATGCCTGTAGAAGCCAGTGCCCCAGACGGTCCCCCTGATTTCCCGAGTGTCCTGGGAGAAGCCCGGGTCACTGCCCCAGAGGTTCCCACTGAAGTCCCCGGTGACCCAGTAGAGGTACCGTTCCCTAACCTAGCGAGGACGCCAGAGGGGCTGCCGAGTTCCCTGGGTCCTCTCAGTAGCCTGGCGCAGGCCCTGGTTCCTATCCCTGTGTTCTCCGAAGTGATCCCTGGTTCCAGGCTAGCTGGCTCTTATGTCATATGAAGTTTAGCCGGGTCACGGAGCACTTTTGTGTCCGGTTCCGTATACCGTGACCCGGTAATATATTATATTGTGTTTAATGTGTAACCGGCCCAGAGACTGATGTGGATTCAGCCCCAGCCTTCAAAGAGACGATCCTATAATCTGGCTGGGGCTCTTAATCAGCCAGCACAGCCCTGTCTGCCCAGACGGCACCCGCACTACAGGGGGGATAACACAGGTGGGGGAACCCATTGTATTCTGTAATCCCCTCACCTGATACATCCCCTGTATACTGATGGGATTTGTGATGGGATGTGGCTGATGGGATTGGGGGTTGGGTTCGGTACTCATTGCATTGAGATTGTATATAAGTTCTGTGTGTTTGTAAATAAAAGAGTTCTTCTTGGTTTACTACGAATGGTGGTCTGGATGATCCGTGGATAGCTGAGTGCTATCCGTATGAGGGACTGACTGGTGATTCCTCAGCCCTCAAACAGGGGTACCCAGCCTTGGGTACGGTGACCCTGTAACACTAACCCAGCCATTTCATGAAGTTCCCGGCGCATGGTGCTTGTGCTGATGTTGTATCTCTATATTGGGTGATGCCACAGAGGACGGGAGATTTTTGCACACTGGGAGCTTCAGCACTCGGCAGCCCCACTCTGCTCTTAGCTGCTAAGCTTTTGTTACTCCTAGACACATTCCTTTTACAACGCACCAGGGAATGCGGCAAAGATGGCATCCTATGACACGGCTATGTTTAAAGTCACCGAGCTCTTCTGCACGACCCATTCTACCACCGATGTTTGTCTATGGAGATGGCCGCCTATGCGATTGGTTTTAAACGCCTGTTAGCAAAGGATGTGGCTGAAATATATAAAGTATTAATTAGGAGGGGTGTCCGAATACTTTTGGTGATATAGTGTGCATACACGCTCAAAAACTAACCAACTCACACATACATACATAAACTTACTCTAACAGCAAACACTTACATATACATGCACTCACCCAGCCCATTCACTCTCCTTCTCCCATCATTCATGCAGCTCACACAGCTATCCTTCCCTGTCCCTCCCGCTCCCTTCTGCCGCCCCATTACATGACCCTGCTAGGCTCATTGGTCACTTAATGCCTGAGTGTCTTGCACCTGTGGAACACACATCCAGACACTCACACTAACACACACATATCCAGACACTCACACACATGTGCACACACTAACACACAAAAGGAATGACACACACACTAACATACTTAGACACTCACACTAACACACACATAACCAGACACTAACGCACACGTATCCAGGCACTCACACTAAAACAACCAGATGCTCACATGTGCACACACTAACACACAAAAGGTATGACACACACACTAACATACACACATTCAGACACTAGCACAATGGGACATTCCCGCTAACACATCTAGACACACACGCACACTAACATACTCAGACACTTAAACTAACACACCCAGACATGCACACACTGACAGTAATATGCCCAGACGCACACACTTACAAACCACCCCACACACTTACAGTAACATACCCAGAAACACACACTGTTAGGGATATTAATGAGACAAAATAGGCAAAACCAATATTCCGTCACACACACAAAATAACGACGCTACCAAATATTGTAGGACCACATCCACAATATTAATTTAAGGAGATACCCTATATTTTATCTCCGATCCTAAATTCTTTCAGATCGCCGAAAATTATAATTCAAATTAGATAGATATCGCCACGATAGTCAATCAAAAATATTATTTATTGTAAACACAATTTATAAAATATCTATATGAGTCACACAGTGCATGATATAAAACACAAAATTCTTAAAACATGTCAAAAATAAATCAATTCAAATACAGTATATTATCGATAGTTATCAATATGAATTAGTACTATATGAGTCTAACACACAATTAATTTCCAGTCCACTCAGCAACCAAAAATTGATAATAATCCGGGCAGTAATAAAGATATCACTATTTCTCTTATATTAGTTTAACTAATATGACAAATTAAAAAGTAATTTAATAATGTCTACGAGTATTAGTGAAATTTCTAATAGATGCAAATGATGTCAAACTTCATCTACAGGTAAAAATACCTTTTCATTATTGTTATTATCACGGGTTATAAGCTGCAGTCTCACAAGCCGCCATATACAATAATGCAATATAGTACTTCCCAGAAACAGGGAATTCTATACGAAGAAGACAAAATTCATCTCTATTCAGAATAATAAAACAATTATAATTACCACCACTTGTTGCTGTTGTCCCACCGGTCCTTGTAGAAGTTAATCCAGGTTCATTGGCAAGAAATTAAGTGGAAAAGAATATAACTTTCTACCAGTTATATAGGTTAGAACTCAAAGTAACTCCAAGAGTGAAATATGGTGCCAGAATCTTAAGATTCCAATTCTCTGGGGTAAATTTGGTGAATAAGTCCGTCCTTTTCCTTTTTCTTTTTTTTTTTTAATTATCCAAGACATAAGTTTAAAAACAGAGCTTATTATCATAGCCTCCACCTCTTGATTGGAATTCTCCAATCATAACGGTGGGTTTTACCCATTAAAATTAGGATTTCTACTCATATTTACACCGGTGTAATTTCTTAATTTACCTGTGAGAGACGCTCTGGTCTAAGAATTAACTTAAAACCATTACATATGTGTTTGGAATTTATCCTTGGTCACCCTAATCGCCAGGTGTTACCTCCTAGATAGTAACTCAGGCCTTGGTAGTCTTACCATGTATCCCCCATTCCAAGTTACATTTCTAAAGATATGCAGCGTCTACTCCTTAACTTTCTCATGGAAGATAACATTAATTGTATCATATATACGCTGAAACATCATTATACATGAATACTCCTTTGTTCTCTATTATAGAGGGAACAAGGACAAAAAGAAATCATCACTACATGATTAAGTAAAATAAAATGGCTTTGACTCCATTTTGTGTTCATGTAAAATACAGAATATGTGGAATACATGTTTTCTATCATAAAATATCTGACAACACAGTTACACTAGCATACCCAGACACTCACATTAACACCCACACTTACCCTAACATACCTTGATGCTCACACTAACACACACACTAACCATGTAAAGCTGCACAGGATATAAAGAATGATGCTGCACCCAAGACACGCTAAAGGAAACGGCATGTGGTAGCCCACACGACTTTGTGGTTTGCTCTATACATTGAGGCTTTTGATCAAGACATGAGCTCAATTTACCAAACAAAAAGATTGCTAAACCTGCGTCTTAGAGGTTAAAAGACTCCAAGAGGCAGAATAAGTTACAGTTTCATTGTTTTTAGGGGTAGATTCATTTGGTGCATCTATGAGCCCCTTGTGGTTGAGGTTAAACTCTAATACCCCTCCCATTAGGCTGCTGTTACGCAGACGACATGTTTAGCATGCGCCACTGTGGAGTCTGAACTCACCATATTAAGCATATTAATAACATAGATTTTACGAATGTGAACCCTTTCACCTCTTGTAAAGAGACTCCAGAGTGCGATAAATGATTAATATGGCATTTTCAGGGTGACATTTTCCTAATGTAGAGAGCACTACGAGGGCCACTCGTCGGGTTTGGTTATTTCTTAATGGTTATGAAGCACTACGGGCTTGCATTGGGAGATTATGTATTTTGGGAATGCCTGTCTCATTAGACAGACACTTGCAGAGTGCCCGGGGCAAATGTGTACTTAGAGATGTCACTCATCTTCACTCCCCATGTACCAACTAGCTGATGGAGCCGTGGGGCACAGTAGACTCTAATTGCCCTGTAGGACAATCCAGTTATTGCCCCCCTTCAACTGTTGCCCTAGGCCTGGTCCAGAATACTGTTACATACAGTATATTTACCCCAAAACTCTCTCTAACGTGGGTCGCATTTCTCCTTCATCACCAAGACGTTTTAGGCGATGCTTGGCTTCCAGCTTTGTGGGGACAGTTTGGGGAAACCTATCCCAGCGTGACGGCGCCCGGCGCACAAAGCGAGCTCCATAAAGACACGGCTGGATGAGTTTATGGTGGAAGGACTTGGCCGGCCGCACAGAGCCCTGACCTCAACCCCATTGAACATCTTTAGGATGAACTGGAACAGAGACTATGGGCCGAACGTCTTGTCCAACATCAGCGCCTGACCTCACAAACGCTCTGCTGGATGAACAGGAAAAAATCCCACAGAAATGCCCCAAATTTTGTGGAAAATCTTTCCAGAAGAGCGGAAGACGTTATATCTGCAAAGGGGGAACTACTTCACATTAATGTCTATGTATGTAGAATGTGATGTCCTTGGTGGTGTAATGTTCAGATGTCCCAGTACCTTTGTCCATATAGGCTATATATCAATGCTTGTTTAGTCGAAATAGAAAAACCGAAATAGTTCTAACACAGAAGAATATAGGATGGAAGAGAATGAGGGTTTGTGAGACAAGCCAGAATCTGCGCATGCAGCGCACACAAACAATGTTCATGTCCTTTTTCTGCCTTAGGTCCCTTGACGGATCATGGCATCTATGGCCCCTTTGCCGTTCACTGCATTTCTTATGCTTGGGAAACTTCTGTGCATGAGCAGTGATTCCCATCAGTGGCTTCAGGACACCTTGAGGACCTTGTTGACCCATTGTGTTTGTCTTCTCCTATAGTGTGAAGATTGGAAGGTGGACTCCTTATATAGAGCACTGAGGAGAGCTGGAGACCTCATCCTTCCCTTCTTTCCCAAGACAATATCCCTCTCCCTTTATTCTTCAAGCTCATTCATTGGTTTCTTTATAAACGAGGGTACAGCCACCACTATCAGGAGATTCATGGACATGTTCTGTGAAGAGGCCAAAAAGCTGGCAGGTAGACAGACAAGGTGCTGGTTCTGTGTTCATTGGGGATATGGAGGGGATGTCAGAATGGAGACTGGATATTGGGATGGAAACTGTCCTGTGCACAATGTATCATTAAACATGGTCATGTTTATTTGGGGGATGGTTCCATGCAGGCGCCCTGAAAGCCTATGTGTCCGTGTTTGTAGATGTCTCTCTGGGTATCTCTGTCTCTCTTTTCCCTTTGCAGACTGCTCAGTAAAGCTCTTGTCGAGAGATTTCCACCTCACATTGGCCCACAGGTTCTCTCCACATCACCAGGGGACCCTGGAGCATTTCGCCAAATCCTTGTGCCCTACGCAGAGCTGCGAGTGGGAGGCAGTCCTGTTTTCCAGGGACATGCGGTTCGTTCATTGTAAGGTGCTCTATGTGTTTTATTTTACATGAGATGTGATGATGGGGCAAGGGTCAGGAAACGTTGGAAATACCATTTATCAGAATGGAACCAGTGTAGACACACATGTCCGATCCACAACAAAGGGCAGTAGCTGCCACTTTATAAAGGATAAAATGTCACTGGACATAGCAAAGCATTTCCCATCCTTAACTGCTACCTATGATGCTGGGATTATCCTAGCGCAGGATAAGGTCCATACATGCTTTGCTTTAATAAACCTTTATGGAATTGCTCCTAATTATTCAGTTTTAACCAGTGACATAGTTGTCAGGGGGCGGTCCTCTTCAGAAGAGCACCACACTGGCACACGAGAATGTGTATGGGTAAATGTGTCAGGATTGATGTGTATGTTTAAGTATGTATGAGCATGGATGTCTAAATGTTGGTGTGTGAGCGTGGATGTGTTGGTGTGTGAGCATGGATGTGTATGTGTGTGTGAGCATGGATGTGTATGTGTTTGTGAGCATGGATGTGTAAGTACGTGTGAGCATGAATGTGTATATGTTAACATGGATGTGTATGTGCAAGTGTGTGTGAGCATGGATGTGTAAGTGTGTATGAACATAGATGTGTGTTTTTGTGAGAGCATGCATGTATATGTGTGAACATGGATGTGTATGTGTGAGCATGGATGTGTATGTGTAAGTGTGTGTGAGAGAATGGATGTGTATGTGTAAGTGTCAGGAACCAATTTTTCGCTGCCTGAACCATGGGTTTTTTATACCTGTGGTGTTTACATCTGCAACCACTAGTGGCCACTCTCCACCCTCTGGAGCACTCAGAACTCAGGTGTGCCTTGTTACCTGGGTTGAGCCCTAGTCTACATCCAGCTGGGCCTTGTTACCTGGATTGCCCTGCCTTTATGAACCTGCCCTGCCCTTCAGTCAGGGCCTTTGTATTGAAGTCTATGGACCTTCCTGCTGTGGCTCTGCACCTGTACTGTTCCTGGTTCCCTGCTTTGTGTCCTGATCAAGTGGATTCCCTGCTTTGTGTCCTTCCAAGTGGACTCTCTGCTTTGTGTCCTTCCAAGTGGACTCCCTGCTTTGTGTCCTTCCAAGCGGGCTGTGTGCCTTTTGTACCCTTCCAAGCGGGCTGTGTGCCTTTTGTACCCTTCCAAGCGGGCTGTGTGCCTTTTGTACCCTTCCAAGCGGGCTGTGTGCCTTTTGCACCCTTCCAAGCGGGCTGTGTGCCTTTCGTGCCCTTCCAAGCGGGCTCTCTGTCTGTCGTGCCCTTCCAAGCGGGCTCTCTGTCTGTCGTGCCCTTCCAAGCTGGCTCTCTGTCTGTCGTGCCCTTCCAAGCGGGCTCTCTGTCTGTCGTGCCCTTCCAAGCGGGCTCTCTGTCTGTCATGCCCTTCCAAGCGGGCTCCCTGCCAAAAGACTTATTACCTGTATTTTATTTTGCCATACGTCCAGTTACTTGCTTAGACTATATTACCCTTATTTGCTGGTCCTGCTTTATATACATGAAATACACTGCATTACCTGGATTTCTGTTTGTGGTGTCTTTGTTTGCATAATCATGCACCGTGGGTTACATACTGAACCCCAAGTATCCCCTGCGCATGGGCTCCTACCTGACCTGATCACCCGAGTCCTGACAGTAAGTGTGTATAAACATAGATGTGTGTTTTTGTGAGAGCATGCATGTATATGTGTGAGCATGGATGTGTATGTGTGAGCATGGATGTGTATGTGTATCTGTAAGTGTGTATGAACATAGATGTGTGTTTTTGTGAGAGCATGCCTATATATGTGTGAGCATGGATGTGTATGTGTAAGTGTGTGTGAGAATGGATGTGTATGTGTGAGCATGGATGTGTAAGTGTGTGTGAGAATGGATGTGTATGTGTAAGTGTGTGCTGAGCATGAATGTGTATATGTAAATGTGTATGAGAGGGAGTACGTGTTAACAGGGGTGTGTAAGGTATAAGTGTATGTTAGTGAGTGCGCATGTGTGTTGGCGTGAGTGTGTAAGTCTGTACAAATGGGAGCGTATGTGAGTTACTGGGGAGGGGACAAGGGGGGCCAAGGGGGTGCCAAATTTAGGAACCGCCCCGGGTGCCAAAAAAAGAAAAAAATGTCCAACAGGCATAACACCAAAATACGCCATACAGGGGGGGAATTCTTAGATGTCCGAAGAAAAAGATACAACCCCGCATTAAAGGTTACTCGAGTCCACATGCCGAGTTAAAGCATCGCTACTGACCACAACCCTAATTTTAGCCACAAGCCCACTTCCATGACTCCTTTTAATGCAGAGGGCACTGATCAAGAGGGTTCTGTGCATCTTCTGAACCGAGTTCAAATGATTCCTCATAGACCCTCCGAGCTCTCTTCCCTTTCAAGCCAAATAATGCCGATGAGTTGAAGCTCAGTCCGGGAGAAGTCGTTTACAGGGACACAATCCGCCAGCCCAGCACAACCGATGGATGGTTAATGGCCATTTCCCACAGGACAGGGTGTCAGGGGATGGTTCCAGAGAATTATTTGGAGAAGGTGAAAGACACTGCCACTTGGGTCAAGCATCGGTAAGGATACAGACAGTGAGGCAGAGATGCAATTAGTCCAATGACCAATGGTCAGGTCCTGCCGATCAGTTTCTTGATCACTTTTGGCAGTAAGATCCTTTCAGAGATCCGTCTACATGATGTACGTTACCTGAGTCATGACTTTGTCCATCTTTTAGCTCGTACAGGTTCAGTCTCTCCAGGGTTCACCAGGAAGTGACACTTGGCCCAGAGGACAAGGAGACAAAGTGTCTGGAAAGCCAGGTGGGGACTGTTCAGGAAGGGCAGAGAAAACTGCCCTATTAATAATGATCTGGGCTACCTCACAGCGAAATCCCACTGAGACTGTTGGCACACAGGGGGGGCAGTAACATTTTTTTCTACTTTTTTCCATTCCTTCACCTCGCTTCATTGATGTCCCCCAGGAAGGGCTGATAACATTCAACACAGGGGGCAATTCCACTCAAGTAACAGAGTAATAAAACTTACAAAAGATTGCAGTAAAAGGATACAGTCATTATGGAAATGTATTCAAGTTGTTTTACTCTATACATCCCAATTGCTAAATAATGAATAGTAATAAAAGCCCAAAATTTGACCAATCCTAAGGGGTAATTGCTCCCCTGCCCTGGAAATCACTACGAACATTTGGAATAAAATAAACATAATACTCATTCTCTCGCCTCGCAGCTAGTTGAGTGATTTTAGTGTCTATTGTTTTTCCTAATTAGATCCACACTGCCATTCCGATAAATGGGCAGCCACAATGGCCACTGCAGGGGCAAAAGGCTAGATCCTGGGTCATGTATATGGTGGGACCATTTTCAAAAGAGAAAGAGGCCATCATGTTACACCAACCACATGAATGTCTCATTTCCAAAATAGCACAGATGGGCATTTCAATGGCGCTCCCTGGGGCAATAGTCGGGGAGGATCCTCGGCCTTGTTTTCATGCTTCTTGTCATCACTCAGGTGCACATTCGAAGCTTGCTTATAGCGAGTCATGGAGAGAGCGTGGACGAGGTTTTTGGCCCTAGCTGGCTGAGCGAGCGCGCTCTCACTAAAGGTAAGTAAACTCTCGTATAGTTAATACTTCCAGACAAGAGAGGAATTATGCTAAAGAACATCAAGAACCAGCCTCAGGCCTCAGAAATGACTTCTTCATGTCCTTCGTCTTTTGAGATTTGAGCTCTGATGGCCTCCGCAGGCTGGAGCCTCTGTTATAAAGGATAAATAAACCTTACTCATCTCATTAAGAAACTTGGGTTGGGGTGGCTGGCTTTGCTTTTTTTACCATCTCTGCTCAAATGCATGTGGCCTCTGGGTGCTGGGGTAACAAAGGTTAACATGGGGTCTCCCCTGCAATGCCATTAGGAGTAGGATAATATGCACATGCTTAGTGATCAAATAAAAAGAAATGGGGCTTTAGTTGTGTTTGGGCAGCCTTTTATTTCTTTTCTCTCCACCGCCCATCCCCTCTGCTCTGCCCCAGGGGTTTATACTCGCACAGACCTGAACCTCCCCTCGAGGCTGCCAGACCGGGAGAAGCTGTTAGACTTTGAATGGGACCCACCGCTGTCCTCCTGCGGGACCTTCCAGGCCAGGCTCATGGGTAAGACAGACAGGAGTTGCCAGAAGTTGCTTCATTAAGGAACATGTGGGGGCATTAATGACATTTCATGACTATGTACCCCAGGTGAGGCACTTCTGGATGCCCCCCTACAGTGCGACTCCGTGCTCTGCTCTCCTGCCCTGCGCTGTATCCAAACGGCTCATCACATCCTCAAAGGTAATTGATAACCTACAGTATCTCAAAAGGCTTAAATGGAATATGAGACCTGTTAGAGTAAAAACGCTGTGTGAAAGAAGAACACGGTCGCCTTACTCTCCACGGGTTGGGAGGGAAGATTCAGGTAAGAAAAACAGAAGTGAGAGACACAAAATGGAGAGACCTACTTATACAGGAGCTCCCTCAACCCCATTATCCCAATCCCATCTCCTCAACGAGTCAAGGCCCCCTCCACATAGCTGCGCTGTCCTATGGGCTA
Organism: Spea hammondii; assembly: GCA_029215755.1. Taxonomy (NCBI): domain Eukaryota; kingdom Metazoa; phylum Chordata; class Amphibia; order Anura; family Pelobatidae; genus Spea; species Spea hammondii. Next base: position 149,773,798 of record JARDYJ010000002.1, on the reverse strand, counting down.
CATGCTAATTTCCCGTAATGTTACGTGCTGTAAACATGCTAATTTCCCGTAATGTTACGTGCTGTAAACATGCTTATTTCCCGTAATGTTACGTGCTGTAAACATGCTAATTTCCCGTAACGTTACGTGCTGTAAACATGTTAATTTACCCTAATGTTACATGCTGTAAACATGCTAATTTACCCTAATGTTACGTGCTGTAAACACGCTAATTGCATGTTATACACTGTAAACATGTATTGCAGGCATGCAGCAGGATCACCAGGTAAAGATCTGTGTGGATTGGCGTCTTTATGATTGGACTGAAAACAACAAGATTTCAACCCCACGGTTTGTGACATCAGAGGAGCTTGAACAGCACGGATACAACATGGACACCGCAAACAGGTTACATACGTGTGAAATGGAAAACAACAGGGAAACTCTTAGCACAGTCAGTATCAATCTCATATGTCAGCTGTCCTGTAGAGAACTCGGTCTATTACACGGAGATAGACAGCATGTAACCGGCACAAACACAGAAGCTCATAAGAACGCTCGGCTGGAGAAAGAAGATTTATTCATCTATTTATTAAGAAACAACAGAAACAGGAAAGGCTGCAGGAGCTGCTTCAGCTTCATCGCACAGAGATTTCCAGCCGGCGTAACCATAGTCTGAAGAATAAGTATTTTAGCTGCGTTATATCGTTCAGGAGGTAAATGCCGAGAGCAGAGTTACATGGAAGGTCGTCCAGCACAGGCCTCGGGGGTCAGGGATGAAGCTGCTAGCATCTACAGGAGACAGGGAACCCCTCAGGCCGCAGCAGTCTGACAACGAGCTGGACTGGTGACGATGGGACAGCCCTGGCACTTTAAGGCCCGTGGCCACAGCTGGATACCTGCAGCCACACACTATGCATGCATCGCATGGCCGGGGATATCCAGCTGCTAGCCAGTGGCAGATTGGGTGAGTTTGTGTCACGGTCGGCCAGATGGCCGGTCCGTTCCTGACTGATGCCCATAATGGACTATGCTGGGGTCTCTGCAAATAGCTCCGTTGCAGGAGAGGACCTCCGTCTGCCCTCTCATATTACATGGCACAAGTAATGTATTCATGCTGTGCAATGCAGGCAAATACGCTGATCACGCTGCAACAGGTAAGCAGCAATTGGGGAAGCAGTCTTCCACCACCTCCTCCCCAGGTCATCCTCTGAACATGCAGGGGGTGGAGGGGGCACAAGGCTTCGGGCAAAATCTGATTGGAGGGTGGGAAATGCAGCTACTTTATTTCAGAGTCCAGATGTCGCGGCCTCCATCATACAGTTGAATGGCAAACAATGCTTCTCCACCACCAGTAACACCAGTTAAGGTTTAGAAAGGGAATATAATCAAGCCCATTATGCCTAGAGGACTGGATCTGGTTTTATAAATTCAGATCGACGTTTACGATGGATCTTCCCAGCTGTCTCACCCCTTTTCTGTCACCCTGTAGCTCTCCGGATTCAACACCATCCCCTGAGGAGCTTTATGCAGAAAGCCCCAAACTCCGTGCGGATAACATTATAAAACGTATCAAAGAGAAATCAGGTTAGTTCTCAACGTGTAAAGAAAGTGCTTTTGGCTCTTATCACCCCAATGAGACCCTCAGACTCTCTTAGCCCTTCTGACCCTGTGTCATTCTGTGCTCTCTTATTGCCCTGCACCACTGCCCTCACGCCGTCTTTCCGGTGTTCCTCTTCCCCGTTATACGCAGGACGCCTGACTATGATTGTGGGTCACGGCTGCTTTCTGCTCCCCCTCAGTCGGTGTATTCTGGAGTTAGTCCCAAAGGACAAAGATCAGCAAACTGATGAGACACACAAGGTGCGTGCCACACGGGTATGTGTAACAGATCAGACACAAAAGTCAGCAGAAAAACACCAAAATACGGCAAATTCAACAGAGTGAAACATAACAAATATGTTATCAACAAATAGCTTCAAAATACAAGAATAAAACCCTTTCAAAGCAACAAACATCTTTACATGAGATATCTTATGTGTTCAGGGGGGGCTGATGCTAATACAAACTCCCTCCAATGTACACTTACAGATACACATTCATACTAACACACACACTAACCCACACACACTCTCACTCTGACGTACATGCATACATCCTCCATTCCTCCATTAACTCCTTATTGGTATAATGCTATATTCCTGCCTTATTCCTGCTGTATTCTTGCTATATTCCCGCTATATTAATGCTATATTCCCGCTGTATTCCTGCTGTATTCTTGCTATATTCCGGCTATATTCTTGCTATATTCCGGCTATATTCTTGCTATATTCCTGCTATATTCCCGCTGTATTCCTGCTGTATTCTTGCTATATTCCGGCTATATTCCTGCTATATTCCTGCTATATTCCGGCTATATTCCTGCTATATTCTTGCTATATTCCTGCTATATTCCTGCTATATGATATAGTGTTCTGTGTTTATATTCCCTGTCCCAGGCGTCATCGCTGGCTCTGTGTCTCTGTGAGGAGTCGCCCTGTGGCCGTTGGCTCTTGAAGGATCCTCTAGTGAAGAGTCTCACTCACGGCTCCAGTCCGGGCCCCTCATGGACAAGTTACATTTAAATGGGGTTTTTTTCCGTCACTCCCTGGACACGGCTGTCTCGCTCTTCGTTCGCTCTTCGTTTTTTATCTTTCAGTCGTCTCTCTTGAATCTGGAATTGTATTTTCTTAGGTTTGTAAAATACATAATTTTAAAGAAAAAAAAAACAAGCACAATTTTTTGTGGTCTATTCAGTACAGTAGACAGTCAAGTCAAGGCTTAAGACCCACCTGAGGTCTCCTGCCCTCGCATGCTGACACTGAAATGTATGATGTTTAGGAAAGCCTGCGACTTTCCACGGGAGGGCCTGTGACCATCCGGGCCGGGCATTTTAAAGCACAGCAACCCATGGTGCCCCCCACTCAGTCTAATTGCTGCCTACCCACCAGCAAAAAACTTCCGTGGAATATTTATGGCCCCTGTCTCATTTTCTTTGTTTACATTTATAAATAAATCTACAACTAAATAAATAAATAACTACATAAAAGTAAATAACAAAATTTATAACTAACACAATAACCAAATAATTAATTCAATAACAACATAAATAACTAAATAAATAAGTGAACCATGAAATGAATAACAAAATAAATAACTAAATAATTGAATAATTAATGAATAACAAAAAAATAAACAACAAAATAACTAAGTAAATAACAAAACGAATAACAAAACAACTAAGTAAATAACCAAATAAATAAGTAAATATATAACTAAATAACCAAATAAATAGCTAAATAAACCTTTTTTTCCTGTTACAAATGTATGTGCGCACTGATATAGACCTGATATCGTTTCAGGCATAGCCTCTGTCTCAGGTCTAATAAAACTATCGCCATTTCTTAATATAACACAAATATCAATGCAATTTATTAACTCGTTTGTTAAGTTTGTTGTTCCATAAAATAAACAAAGGTTCTCCCAATGTCCATCAACTTATGTATATATGTATGTGTTTGTATGTGTAAGTGTTGGAGCGGTTTGTGTGTGTAAGTGTAAGGCGTTAGAGTGGCTGTGTGTTTGCGTTTATATGTACGGTGTCATGTATGTATGCGTAAGTGTATGGCGTTAGAGTGGCTGTGCGTGTATGTATGTGTAAGGTGTTAGAGTGAGCACATGTGTACAGTATGTATGTATGTATGTGTAAATGTAGGGCTGTCCCTGACCATCATCATACACCCCACAAGATAATTTACTCACAGCCCCGGCCGCAATCATTATCCCCAACCACCAGGATTTGCATCCCCTACCATTATCACAATCATCCCCTACCATTATCCCCCCATATTGCATCACAATCATCCCCTGCCATTATCCCCCCATATTGCATCACAATCATCCCCTACCATTATCCCCCCATATTGCATCACAATCATCCCCTGCCATTATCCCCCCATATTGCATCACAATCATCCCTTACCATTATCACCCCATATTGCATCACAATCATCCCCTACCATTATCCCCCCATATTGCATCACATAATATATAGACGAAGGTTGACATTATTTGCATCTATTAGGAACTTCACTAATACTCTTAGACACAATTAAATTATTTTAATTTGTCATATTAGTTGAACTAGTATTAGAGAGATAGTGATATTTTTATTACTGCCCTGATTATTATCAATTTTTGGTTGCTGAGTGGACTGGAAATTATTTGTGTGTTAGACTCATAAAATAACAATTCATATTGATAACTATCGATAATATACTGTATTTTAATTAATTCATTTTTGACATGTTTTAAGAATTTTGTGTTTTATATTATGCACTGTGTGACTCATATATAAATTTTATAAATTGTGTTTACAATAAATAATATTTTTGATTGACTATCGTGGCGATATCTATCTAATTCGAATTATAATTTTCGGCGATCTGAAAGAATTTAGGATCGGAGATAAAATATAGGGTATCTCCTTAAATTAATATTGTGGATGTGGTACTACAATATTTGGTAGCGTCGTTATTTTGTGTGTGTGACAAAATATTGTTTTTGCCTATTTTGTCTCATTAATATCCCTAACACACCACAATCATCCCTTACCATTATCCCCCCATATTGCATCACAATCATCCCTTACCATTATCCCCTCATATTGCATCACAATCTTCCCCTCCATCATCATGCCCCCAACATAACTTCTCATCATCACCCATTCAGTACTATGGTGCCCTCCAGTCTATGCAGACATGTCGTCCATTGTCCTTTCACCTCAAAACCACTTTGATTGAATTCACCAAAATTATTATTATTTATTGTTTTTATAGCGCCATCAAATTCCGTAGCGCTGTACAATAGGTGAACTATAACATGCAGTATATAAAATAACAATTTGACTTAGAGAAACGAGGCCAGTAACACAAATTCATGATATATTTGGTTTAAGGTCATCCACAAAGGTCCTTCCTTTAGCAGTGATGGAGAATGGTCGGTGTATGGGCTGGCCCCGGCTTCCTGGCGATTAAGCAAATACTTTTCTCCAGCAGCCTCTTCTCAGTAAGCTCTTCTCGGGTTTCTCTTTCTGGAGGCGTTTGGTTTCTGCAGTCGGATTACTTTTCTTTCTTTGTAGAAGTAACAATGAACTGCAGTATTCAGAGGAAACCTCTGGGGGGAAGTCAACGGCAGCTAATATTACACTGATTCATGGCAACCGGCAGGTGGCTGTCCGTGGTGACACTGGCATGGATACCGCTCTTCTTCCCAAAAGAGTGCTGGACGTTAGTGACACCATTTCGTGGCCAACGATAAGGGAAAAAACTAAATGCAGAGGCACATATGCTCCAAAGACCTCAGCGGTCTCTAATCCTGAAAATCTATCTCTGCATCCTGTTTGTCTTATATGTCACCACGTTCCGGTGACCGTGGAGGCAACGGAACATGTCGGCAACAAGTCTGCCACTGTGTGAAGGCAGATAACAGACTTTTCCTACCTTCCTCATTATTTAATATATAAATGCATAAAAATATAGATTAGAAAATATAGATATAAAAATCCAGCGTTTTGCTGGATTTTTAATACCCCCTTATAGCCCACCAGAAAAAAACTCCTGTCTGCTGATTCCCTGCATCTCAAATCGACCAGAAGATCAAAGTCAGCGCTGGTCGATAAATAATAACAGATGAAGATTCCCAAAAACAAAGAAACGGAGAACATCAGACGCTGGAATTCCCGGCTGTAATACTCAACCCGCAGTCAGACAAAGGACACATTAAGAGTCATTTCATAGAGCACTCTGCCTCCAGAAATGCCTTATGCCACTCATTTAACACCCCCCCCCCAAAAAAAACCTTCCCCGACTGTCAGAGAGAATTCCCCGGTGCGGGGAACTCTGATCTCTGACAGCCGGGGAAGGTCTGCGCGATGGACGCAGACAACCCCCGCCATTAACCGCACCTCCGCCCGGCTGCAGCGGAAGTTGTCTACGTGAATCACGTAGAGCTCTACACGCTGCCCGGACTCATCTTATAATCGAGCAAATATGGTAAAATTCCTTAAACGTGGACTCATGACACTGGTGTTCTGCTCCTGTAACCCTGAGAAGAAGGCTTTCCATGCCAAAGTTCCTCCGGCTGAATGGGCTTTAAAAGAAATGGTAGAAACTCCAGCTAATTAACGCATAACAAACCCATCAATTCAATCAATGTGGACAACTAGAATGTAACTGTGACAGAATGACCTGTCATACAGGGGCCCAAGGTACTCAGAGATGGCTCCAGCCTGGCTGCCAAACAGGCAGGAACTCCATTGTGTAAAGTAATTCCATTAACAGGATTGCTGCCAGGGGGATATTCAGTAGCTAAATGGGATTAAAGGTTGGGTTGTCTACCTGTTTATCAATGTAATTTATGTTAATGAAGTTCTGTGGATATCTGAGTCTATGTTTTACAACAATAAACTGTTCATTCCTGCTGTACTCAGTTCAAGGTAGTTGTGTCTACTTATTGGGTACACATAGCAGGGTTCCAAGGTGCGCATGCTGGCTGGTGCTGGAAGTGATTCCGGGGACAACAGGAGGATACATGTGGGTGATCTCTGGGAGTTACTACAGCTCTCTTGGTGAACCCGTTACAGTAACTATTGTTTTAGGCAATTACGCTTTATTAGTTGACAAAGTAGGGGAAGTTTCCCAACAAGACAATCATCAATGAAAGTACGCGTAGTGAAAATTGATGGTATGGGGTGCTTTACATCGGTCCAAACAATGTGATTAAACTTGACAACAAGCCCTACTTTTGAATAGGTGGGATACGGATTCCCCTCCAGGCACCAGGCAGATTATAATTCCCAGGCTGCTCTGTAATTTCTTTTGGTACCCGACATTCAACCGAACCTGACAAAAGGTTCACAGATGAGCGTGAAGACTTTCTTTATAGATGTCCAGAAACTAACCACCATATTAAAGTAAGATTGTTAGACTCAAATAATGGACGCAGATTGCCCAATGTATACAAAAGAACTTCCAGGAATGATAGGTGGAAAGTCCACGCTCTAGAAGAGTTTGAATCCAGGGTTGAGTTGAGCATCTATAGCTATTGCTTCTGGATCCTTTGGCATTTGGAGATTTAAACAAAACATCAAGAAAGCAATAGAGGGCAATTAATTTAGGAACTGTCAGAAGATTCCACCGTGACATCTCAATCTAGACGTGGAAACGTCTGCCATTTCCACCATCCGCCTCAAGAGAGCTCTGTAAAGAAGTGGAGCTTCCAATATATTCTAGAAACTCAGTCTTCTGACGAGGAACAAGAATGTATTTTCTTCAATATATTAGAAACCCCATCTTAGAAGATTTATGCTCCAGTCCGTGTAAACTTGCAAGTTGCAGGTTTTGGGACAATAGGACACTGTGGTTCAAGAACATTACAAATCCAACTCGCCCTGAAGAAGAGAGACAACCGGTTTTATCATCTTCATGAAACACCACAGAGCTGTTGAAAGACTGAACCCAAGGCAAGTAAATTCCCCCCCCTTTTCTCCTATTCTATAAAAACGAAGGTGTTGTTGGTGGGACACTGGTAGGGTATATCCTGCCTGAAGCTGTACCTCTACCTTGCTGCATTGACTCAGCACCTATATTACCTGCCTGCACTAAGGCCTCCTTGCTGTTAGGATCAACTAAATCCTAGATTATTTCTACTAAGGGCTTCTCTCTTGGTAGCCTCTAGTGTGGGTGGTCGTGACACATACAAGAGCTTCTCTACACTACTCAACAGCAATTCCTGCCAAGTACCCAATACGTCATCCATCTCCATGTTCCTTTTACCATCTTTATCTTATCTGTATTAACCTCCCGGGGTAACTACTGGCTATGGTCATAGACTACGGGTACTGCGCTGTCCCTTGTGCCCCCTGCTTTGCCAGTTTTAGGAATTATGACATCAGCCAGAATAGCTACACAGAACCATGTAACCCAAAGAGTCACACAAACCAGCGACCCTCAAGCATTATCTGCGGCGATGGAGGCTATCTGGGCCGTCTTTGTATATGTATTATTCTGTCTCCCGAGATCCTTTCGCTCCTCACAATAGACACACTCCCAAAATAAATCCTCACAGAACTAGTCTTCCACTATGATTGTTCCCCAAAATGTGTGTCCCAAAGACCGTCTCTCCCCAGAGAATGTGTGTCCCAAAGACTGTCTCAGCCCAGCGAATGCGTTTCCCAAAGACCGTCTCTGTCCAGTGAATGTGTTTCCAAAAAAGACCGCCTCTGTCCAGGGAATGTGTCTCCCAAAGACTGTCTCTGTCCAGGGAATGTGTCTCCCAAAGACCGTCTCTGTCCAGGGAATGCGTGTCCGGTTAGAGTGAAATCGCGTGTCCGGTTAGAGACACACTGCACTCAGGCACCAAGAGCGCTCATCTGGATAGCAGGCACCCACAGCATCCGGGCTAGGATCTTAAAAGGGTATTAAAAGCCCCTGGAGCCTGACAACTGGGGAGACTGTGTAGAGGAGATGATGTTCTGTGCTCCCAGGACAAGGAGAGGCCCTGAAGAGGATCCCCGAGCCAAGTGTAGCAAACCTGGGCGACGTTTCCGACCGGCAGGCTGGTCAGTCTGGGCCAACAAAGTAAAGCGGGGCTTTATTCTTATCATTTTGCTTTTTGGGATACCATCAAATAAATCACAGTTTGCTGTTTCTGTCCCATATTGTCTCAGAGGACCGGGCTTAAGATCCCTAAACGTGGCATTTATTGCTCTCGTGCTACAGGGTTTGTCACAAAACAAACAGGGTGACATCGTCTCTGAGACACGAGTAAGGAGGCCCTTCCCGCTGGAGACTTTGATCTCAACCTCTTTAGTTCTGTGTACAACGTGATATAAGATGAGACTGACCTTTCAGTGTGACACCAAATGGATAGATATACTTACAATACAAACACGCATACATTACATAAATATAATAGATCCAAACAGTATAAATAAATATAATAATAAATACATTAATGAAAGTGGCTTTTCCACCACAGGGGGCCAAACCCTCAATATTCCCAAAACTGAAAAATACTTTACAGCCACTGGAGCAGAAACTGCAATAAATTAACAGAAATATAAATTAACTCAATATTACATACATAAGATACTGTGACAAACCCTGTAGCACGAGGGCCATAAATGCTACAGTTTGGGGTCTTAAGCAGAGTCCTCAAGGGCAATGAGAGTCAGGAACACCAGCTTGTGGCAAAAACAGCGCTTTATTTTTAACTGCTGAATCCCAAAACCAAATCATAAAAAGAAACACCTAGCTCCCATTTGGAGCCGTCTCTAACTGAACTATGCTGGCCCAGACGGACCGGCCTAATCACCCACTAACTCAACCTCCCTGCCAGACCCGGCTACGCCAGGCTCTGGAAAACCACCTCCCCAGACAGCACACAAAGGGTCCAGGCAGGTGATGCCTCACTTGGCTCAGGGATTGTCTTCTTCAGGGCCTCTCCTTGCCCTGGGAGCGCAGGGAGCTTCCTCTTCCCCCAACAGTCTCCCTGATTATCAGGCTCCAGGGATTTTTAATGCCCAGCACCTGTGTCTGATGCCGGCCCCATAGGAATCCCGGACCGTATCCTGCAGACTTCTAACCTCTTGGAAAAACTGGCACGGATTTTCCACTGAACGGGGGGGGGGGGGGGTTGCATTGGCCCACCCTGCTCTCCGATTGCTCCACCACCAGGGAACCATATATATGATCTTCACAGCACCTGCGCCAAAATGCCATGCTAATCATCTCCCTGGGGTTAACAGCCTCACAATACATACATACATTACAAACATACATTACAAACACATAAATACACAAATACAAACTATATTTCAAAAGTTCGAGGTCACTTAGAAATGTCGTCTTTTTTTTATACATTAAAATAACACAAACTGGATGAGAAATCCAGCGCAGACGGGTTAATTTTGTAAATGACTATTGGAGCTGGAAACGGCTGATCTTTAATTAAATCTCTTCATAGACATACAGAGGCCCTTTATCATTCCCGTCACTCCCATCTCTCCTATCCATACCTGGGAACTTCTGGGCTCCGGCTATGCGGAGCCTTCCCTTGCGGGACGTGGCCTGGACTGCCCACTGACATCAGCGGGTGGTCCCGTTACGTCAGTGGGAGGTCCCCACTTATGTCAGTGGGAGGTCCCGATGACGTTGGGGGTGTTCCCTAAGACGTTGGGGGGGGATCACCCCATTTAAAGGGAAAATGGGCGGGGCGGGGCCATGACCCAGTGGATTCAGGTCTTGACCCGGAGCACCGGAGCTTCACCCGGCAATCCCCGGGCAAGCCCAGAGAGTTCCCAGGTATGCTCCTATCGCAATAAACATAACGGTCAAAGGGCACAAGCCCAATACACAACCTAAGTGTGAATCTTTATATATATCTATCTATATCTCTCTCTCTCTATATATATATATATATATATATATACTTGCATAGAATATGGTTAAGACCTCTCTTCTAGTCCTGTAAATTGAGACACGGAGAGATCATAGTATAACCTATAAGTGCAGTTTGAATGTAAACGGGTCATAGGATTTTCACGGATCTGGATAGACCCGACCTTAGTCTGGGACTCACACTCTTTCCCCGGTTCCTCAGTCACTCGCCGAGACTCAGTGTCGGGTAAAACCAAACGAAGACTGATTTATTTCTCACACACAGGGCTGGATATATCCAGCAAAACATATATTATATATATATATATATATATATAAACACACACACATATATATACATACACACATTATATATATATATATATATACACACATTAACATAAAACAAGATATTGGGACACAAACCGCCCCTTAATCTGCCTCCCAGAGACAACAGGGGTAGTAACGGGACTAACAATACAATTGGGGGGGGACTGATTTATACAACATAATAATGTACCATGGGGTGGGGGGGTGATATTAAACAACCAATGGCGGTCTCTCCCTGGTGGCAGATCCTGGCTGTCAGCCAGTGATGAGATGATACTGCTGGGGGGGGGGCAGAAGTCTTTACAGACCCAGGGCCCGTAGTCAGTAGGGAGGAGGCCGTCAGTCAGTCATAAAATGAGGAGAACTGGGTATAAAAACCTACGTTTCTCCAAATATAAAAGTACACAACGTGTTTCGACTTTATGTCTCCCATCACTGATCCAAGCGAAGCGGCATACCAACACCTGGGAACTTCTGGGCTATCCGGAGCCTTCCCTTGCGGGACGCGGCCAGGACTGCACACTGACGGCATTTAAAGGAAAAATGGGCGGGGAGCGGGGCGTGTCAAGACCCCACGACCCGGAGGATTCGGGCATTGACCCGAAGAACAGGAGGAGAAGCGCTCACCCGGCAATCTACGGGTCAAACCCGGAGAGTTCCCAGGTACGGGTATATGGGGTAACAGGAGGTGTTATAGTGAGGGGTATATGGGGTAACAGGAGGTGTTATAGTGAGGGGTATATGGGGTAACAGGAGGTGTTATAGTGAGGGGTATATGGGGTAACAGGAGGTGTTATAGTGAGGGGTATATGGGGAAACAGGAGGTGTTATAGTGAGGGGGTATATGGGGTAACAGGAGGTGTTATAGTGAGGGGGTATGTGGGGTAACAGGAGGTGTTACAGTGAGGGGTATGTGGGGTAACAGGAGGTGTTATAGTGAGGGGTATATGGGGAAACAGGAGGTGTTATAGTGAGGGGTATATGGGAAAACAGGAGGTGTTATAGTGAGGGGTATATGGGGTAACAGGAGGTGTTATAGTGAGGGGTATATGGGGAAACAGGAGGTGTTTTAGTGAGGGGGTATATGGGGTAACAGGAGGTGTTATAGTGAGGGGTATATGGGGTAACAGGAGGTGTTATAGTGAGGGGGTATGTGGGGTAACAGGAGGTGTTACAGTGAGGGGTATGTGGGGTATACACAGACCCCCATTACATGAATCTAATATAATGCTCTGTATTAGTAGATGTGATGCGACTCCCGGTGGAGGTGGCTGCTGGGTGTGACTGTGTCCTGCTCTCCGTGTCACATTCCGCCTATGAGTTTCATGTCATTCTGACCCAACTGGTCCGTCCAGTTCCGGTTGCTGAGGGAACACATAGTAAAGCGGGGATTAAGCACAATGTTTTCATGACCTTTAGTTCCTGGTCAGACAGGGTGAGTGGACGCTGTTAGAGTCTGTGTGCTGTCAGAGGCTGAGGTAAATGGGTGCCGTTGGAGGCTGGGGTGAGTGGGTGCTGTTGGAGGCTGGGGTAAGTGGGTGCCATGTAAGGCTTGCGGTGAGTGGGTGCCGCGTGAGGCTGGGGTGAGTGGGTGCCGTGTGAGGCTGGGGTGAGTGGGTGCCATGTGAGGCTGGGGTGAGTGGGTGCCGTGTGAGGCTTGGGGTGAGTGGGTGCCGTGTGAGGCTGGGGTGAGTGGGTGCCGTGTGAGGCTTGGGGTGAGTGGGTGCCGTGTGAGGAGGAGGTTACACAAGGAAGTGAAATGTTTTTTTTCGGTTTGTGAAGTAACCAGGAAATAGAGCGACAGACGGAGAGGGAGGAGAGCAGCTCAGAGCGGAGGGAAGGTGAGGGGGACACGGACAGCATACCTGGAGCCAGCAGACGACATATCGCAGGTGAGTGCGGGGCGAGCGTGATGCACTGTGTGTGCTGTATAGAGTATGATTACTCCGCTTTTTACTATGGTCACTTTACACCATCATTTGTTTTTGTGATAATCCCTGTGGGCTTTAGTAGTGGTGTTTGTATGTTGGGGTTCTGTGTATGCGTGTCATTCCGCGTGAATGTTGGGGTCTCTGTATACGTGTCTTTCTGAGTATATGTTGGGGGGTCTGTGTATACGTGTCTTTCCGCATGTATACGTATCTTTCCACGTGTATGTTCAGGGTCTGTGTATACGTGTTTTTCCACGTGTATGCTGGGGGTCTGTGTACACGTGTCTTTCTGTATGTATGTTCGGGGTCAGGGTATATGTGTCATTCCGTGTGTATGTTGGGGGTCTATGTATGCATATCTTTCTGCGTGTATGTTGGGGGGTCTGTGTATATGTGTCATTCCGTGTGTATGTTGTGTTAGGGATATTAATGAGACAAAATAGGCAAAACCAATATTTCGTCACACACACAAAATAACGACGCTACCAAATATTGTAGAACCACATCCACAATATTAATTTAAGGAGATACCCTATATTTTATCTCCAATCCTAAATTCTTTCAGATTTCAAAAATGAATCAATTCAAATACAATATATTATCGATAGTTATCAATATGAATTAGTACTAGATGAGTCTAACACACAATTAATTTCCAGTCCACTCAGCAACCAAAAATTGATAATAATCCGGGCAGTAATAAAGATATCACTATTTCTCTTATATTAGTTTAACTAATATGACAAATTAAAAATAATTTGTTTGTGTCTAAGAGTATTAGTGAAGTTCCTAATAGATGCAAATAATGTCAAACTTCGTCTATAGGTAAAAATACCTTTTCATTATTGTTATTATCACGGGTTATAAGCTGCAGTCTCACAAGCCGTCATATACAATAATGCAATATACTATTTCCCCTAAACAGGGAATTCTATACGAAGAAGACAAAATTCATCTCTATTCAGAATAATAAAACAATTATAATTACCACCACTTGTTGCTGTTGTCCCACCGGTCCTTGTAGAAGTTAATCCAGGTTCATTGGCAAGAAATTAAGTGGAAAGAATATCACTTGCTACAAATTATATAGGTTAGGACTCCAAGTAACTCTAAGAGTGAAATATGGTGCCAGGATCTTAAGATTCCAATTCTCTGGGGTAAATTTGGTGAATAAGTCCGTCAGGGTCTGTCCATTTCAGGGTGCGATCTTTTTTTTTTATTAAAGACATAAGCTTTTAAAGACAGGGCTTATTATCATAGCCTCCACCTTTTGATTGGAATCCTCCAATCATAACGGTGGGTTTTACCCATTATAATTAGAATTTCTACTCATATTTACACCTTGTAATTTCTTAATTTACCTGTGAGAGACGCTCTTGTCTAAGAATTAATTTAAAACCATTACATATATTCCTAAGGATATGCAGTGTCTACTCCTTAACTTTCTCATGGAAGATAACGTTAATTGGATCATATACACTGAAACATCATTATACATGAATACTCCTTTGTTCTCAATTATAGAGGGAACAAAGAAAGAAATAATCATTATACGATTATATAAAATAAAATGGCTCTGACTCCATTTTGTGCTCATGTAAAATACAGAAGATATAGAATACATGTTTTCGATGATAAAATATCTGACAGTTGGGGGTCTATGTATGCATGTCTTTCTGCATGAATGTTGGGGGGTCTGTGTATATGTGTCATTCCGTGTGTATGTTGGGGGTCTGTGTATGCGTGTCTTTCTGCGTGTATGTTGGTGGGTTTGCGTATATGTATCATTCCGTGTGTATGTTGGGGGTCTGTGTATGCGTGTCTTTCTGCGTGCATGTTGGTGGGTCTGTGTATATGTGTAATTCCGTGTGTATGTTAGGTCTGTGTATGCGTGTCTTCCTGCATGAATGTTGGGGATCTGTGTATATGTGTCATTCCGTGTGTATGTTGGGGGTCTGTGTATGCGTGTCTTATTGCGTGTATGTTGGTGGGTCTGTGTATATGTATCATTCCGTGTGTATGTTGGGGGTCTGTGTATGCGTGTCTTTCTGCGTGTATGTTGGTGGGTCTGTGTATATGTGTCATTCCGTGTGTATGTTGGGGGTCTGTGTATGCGGGTCTTTCTGCGTGTATGTTGGTGGGTCTGTGTATATGTGTCATTCCGTGTGTATGTTGGGGGTCTATGTATGCATGTCTTTCTGCGTGTATGTTGGGGGGTCTGTGTATATGTGTCATTCCGTGTGTATGTTGGGTCTGTGTATGCGTGTCTTCCTGCATGAATGTTGGGGGGTCTGTGTATATGTGTCATTCCGTGTGTATGTTGGGGGTCTGTGTATGCGTGTCTTTCTGCATGTATGTTTGGGGTCTGTGTATATGTGTCATTCCGTGTGTATGTTGGGGGTCTGTGTATGCGTGTCTTTCTGTGTGTATGTTGGGGGGGGTCTGTGTATATGTGTCATTCCGTGTGTATGTTGGGGGTCTGTGTATGCGTGTCTTTCTGCATGTATGTTTGGGGTCTGTGTATATGTGTCATTCCGTGTGTATGTTGGGGGTCTGTGTATGCGTGTCTTTCTGCGTGTATGTTGGTGGGTCTGTGTATATGTGTAATTCCGTGTGTATGTTGGGTCTGTGTATGCGTGTCTTCCTGCATGAATGTTGGGGATCTATGTATATGTGTCATTCCGTGTGTATGTTGGGGGTCTGTGTATGCGTGTCTTTCTGCGTGTATGTTGGTGGGTCTGTGTATATGTATCATTCCGTGTGTATGTTGGGGGTCTGTGTATGCGTGTCTTTCTGCGTGTATGTTGGTGGGTCTGTGTATATGTGTCATTCCGTGTGTATGTTGGGTCTGTGTATGCGTGTCTTCCTGCATGAATGTTGGGGATCTGTGTATATGTGTCATTCCGTGTGTATGTTGGGGGTCTGTGTATGCGTGTCTTTCTGCGTGTATGTTGGTGGGTCTGTGTATATGTGTCATTCCGTGTGTATGTTGGGGGTCTGTGTATGCGGGTCTTTCTGCGTGTATGTTGGTGGGTCTGTGTATATGTGTCATTCCGTGTGTATGTTGGGGGTCTATGTATGCATGTCTTTCTGCGTGTATGTTGGGGGGTCTGTGTATATGTGTCATTCCGTGTGTATGTTGGGTCTGTGTATGCGTGTCTTCCTGCATGAATGTTGGGGGGTCTGTGTATATGTGTCATTCCGTGTGTATGTTGGGGGTCTGTGTATGCGTGTCTTTCTGCATGTATGTTTGGGGTCTGTGTATATGTGTCATTCCGTGTGTATGTTGGGGGTCTGTGTATGCGTGTCTTTCTGTGTGTATGTTGGGGGGGGTCTGTGTATATGTGTCATTCCGTGTGTATGTTGGGGGTCTGTGTATGCATGTCTTTCTGCGTGTATGTTGGTGGGTCTGTGTATATGTGTCATTCCGTGTATATGTTGGGGGTCTGTGTATGCGTGTCTTTCTGCGTGTATGTTGGTGGGTCTGTGTATATGTGTCATTCCGTGTGTATGTTGGGTCTGTGTATGCGTGTCTTCCTGCATGAATGTTGGGGATCTGTGTATACGTGTCATTCCGTGTGTATATTCCGTGTCCATATATTGTTATACCCAAATTCTCCACCCCTGAGGCCACAAATATTAACCCTTTAATAGCCCATCTCACAGACCCTATTGCAGTGACTGTTTAATGGCGGCAGCCAAATGATTTATGGAAACCCTGACAGGCGTTAAAGATATTCTGAGGGAGTCACCTGTATTCAAGCAGGGATTTCGGCTGTGATATACAGGGCCCTCCACTAATCTTGGTAAATATGCCATGGTAAAGAGGCTGTGAAAAAAGGTCTCTATTGTTTAACCCTTTAAACTTTTAATCAAACAATACACATGAATACTCTGCTCTCATGGATATCAGCGAAATCAGTGAAATATCCAGTGTGTGAAATATACAGCGCGTGAGACATACAGCGCGTGAGACATACAGCGCGTGAAATACGCTGTGCGTGCGACACAATTCCCGGCACTTTTAGTGGTACTTTGTGCCGCCCCCTTTGCCAGGATACCATCCGAGCCGTACGATGGCCGATGAGGTTGAAGAATACATTGGAGGGGATCGGAGACGGTTCCTCCGTACAGAACCCCTCCAGATCCCTCACATTTCCAACTCGATGCTGGTGGTCTCTCCAGTCCACCCCGCAGGTTTCCTATGGGATTCAGTCAGGGGACTGGGTGGCCACGGCAGGGCCTCGATTTTGTGGTCCGTAAACCATTTTGTGTTCATTTTGATGTATGTTTTGGATCGTTGTCCTGCCGGAAGATCCGAGGCCCGTTTTAAGCTTTCGGGCGGTCAGGAGTTCTTACCTGGTGATCTTTGATGCACCAATCCCCCCTCTGGTGTTCATTGCCAAAAAGCTCTGTTTTGGTTTCACTGTGATGAAGGGAATTTGACCTGTGTGTTACCTAATATTTAGTCCCCCGTGAAACAGGAAGTCACGGCCAAACAATTTCCTGTTCCAAGTCACCCAAGTGTACTAAAAAATGGAAAATATCACTGGGAATATACTGCAAATAGATTTTTCTCGTATGAATTCATATTGTGGCGCACATGCCGTATATTTAACAATTTTTATTTATTCCTATTTCTGGATAAACCTGTGTTGTGTTTGTAATTGTTCGACATCCATGAGAGCAGAATATTTTTTGTGTATTTTTGGAAGAAAAGATCAAAAACGCATTCTTTGCTCATATTTAGCAAGGCTGCCAATATTAGCGAAGGGCTCTGTAGAGGGGAGAAAACGCCAATCGGGAGGCTCAAATATCGTTAATTTAGAGAAGAATATGAAGTAGCCTAACCCAGAATCTGCCCCAGGAGGGGCAAAAACTGACACTTTGCATGTATCCTTACAATAATGGTTGACCTAAAAGACAGAACAGGGTATATCTGGGAGGGCTGGCAAAAGGAACAAAGGGGCAATCGCCCTCTGGGCTGCTTTAATTTGCAGATTTATGGCTACAAGCAGAAGCCTATTTTGTGTATTTCACTCGCAGTTCCACATAAAACCACCAGGGTGTCCAATGCAATCTTAGGTAGTGTTTACTCCTTGACTAGATCCATTCTCTGCGCAGTCCCTTTTGGTGAATGTATGTAGGGGAGGACAGAGTCCTGATAAGGGGTGCTTTATTAATGGGCCGTATCTTTTTGTTTGTGCGCCAGCTCTGGCTCGGTTTGTGCGCCAGCTCAGGCTCCGGCTCGGTTTGTGCGCCAGCTCAGGCTCCGGCTCGGTTTGTGCGCCAGCTCAGGCTTCGTCTCTGGCTCGGTTGTGCCCCAGCTCTGACTCCGGCTCTGGCTCGGTTGTGCCCCAGCTCTGACTCCGGCTCGGTTTGTGGCCCAGCTCTGGCTCGGGCTCGGTTTGTGGGCCAGCTCTGGCTCCGGCTCGGTTTGTGGGCCAGCTCTGGCTCCGGCTCGGTTTGTGGGCCAGCTCTGGCTCCGGCTCGGTTTGTGGGCCAGCTCTGGCTCCGGCTCGGTTTGTGGGCCAGCTCTGGCTCCGGCTCGGTTTGTGGGCCAGCTCTGGCTCCGGCTCGGTTTGTGGGCCAGCTCTGGCTCCGGCTCGGTTTGTGGCCCAGCTCTGACTCCGGCTCGGTTTGTGGCCCAGCTCTGGCTCGGGCTCGGTTTGTGGGCCAGCTCTGGCTCCGGCTCGGTTTGTGGGCCAGCTCTGGCTCCGGCTCGGTTTGTGGGCCAGCTCTGGCTCCGGCTCGGTTTGTGGGCCAGCTCTGGCTCGGGCTCGGTTTGTGGGCCAGCTCTGGCTCCGGCTCGGTTTGTGGGCCAGCTCTGGCTCCGGCTCGGTTTGTGGGCCAGCTCTGGCTCCGGCTCGGTTTGTGGGCCAGCTCTGGCTCCGGCTCGGTTTGTGGGCCAGCTCTGGCTCCGGCTCGGTTTGTGGCCCAGCTCTGGCTCGGGCTCGGTTTGTGGGCCAGCTCTGGCTCCGGCTCGGTTTGTGGGCCAGCTCTGGCTCCGGCTCGGTTTGTGGGCCAGCTCTGGCTCGGGCTCGGTTTGTGGGCCAGCTCTGGCTCCGGCTCGGTTTGTGGGCCAGGTCTGGCTCCGGCTCGGTTTGTGGGCCAGCTCTGGCTCCGGCTCGGTTTGTGGGCCAGCTCTGGCTCCGGCTCGGTTTGTGGCCCAGCTCTGGCTCCGGCTCGGTTTGTGGGCCAGCTCTGGCTCCGGCTCGGTTTGTGGGCCAGCTCTGGCTCCGGCTCGGTTTGTGGGCCAGCTCTGGCTCGGGCTCGGTTTGTGGGCCAGCTCTGGCTCGGGCTCGGTTTGTGGGCCAGCTCTGGCTCGGGCTCGGTTTGTGGGCCAGCTCTGGCTCCGGCTCGGTTTGTGGGCCAGCTCTGGCTCCGGCTCGGTTTGTGGGCCAGCTCTGGCTCGGGCTCGGTTTGTGGGCCAGCTCTGGCTCCGGCTCGGTTTGTGGGCCAGGTCTGGCTCCGGCTCGGTTTGTGGGCCAGCTCTGGCTCCGGCTCGGTTTGTGGGCCAGCTCTGGCTCCGGCTCGGTTTGTGGGCCAGCTCTGGCTCGTGCTCGGTTTGTGGGCCAGCTCTGGCTCCGGCTCGGTTTGTGGGCCAGCTCTGGCTCGGGCTCGGTTTGTGGGCCAGCTCTGGCTCCGGCTCGGTTTGTGGGCCAGCTCTGGCTCCGGCTCGGTTTGTGGGCCAGCTCTGGCTCCGGCTCGGTTTGTGGGCCAGCTCTGGCTCCGGCTCGGTTTGTGGGCCAGCTCTGGCTCCGGCTCGGTTTGTGGCCCAGCTCTGACTCCGGCTCGGTTTGTGGCCCAGCTCTGGCTCGGGCTCGGTTTGTGGGCCAGCTCTGGCTCGGGCTCGGTTTGTGGGCCAGCTCTGGCTCCGGCTCGGTTTGTGGGCCAGCTCTGGCTCCGGCTCGGTTTGTGGGCCAGCTCTGGCTCCGGCTCGGTTTGTGGGCCAGCTCTGGCTCCGGCTCGGTTTGTGGGCCAGCTCTGGCTCCGGCTCGGTTTGTGGGCCAGCTCTGGCTCCGGCTCGGTTTGTGGGCCAGCTCTGGCTCCGGCTCGGTTTGTGGGCCAGCTCTGGCTCCGGCTCGGTTTGTGGGCCAGCTCTGGCTCCGGCTCGGTTTGTGGGCCAGCTCTGGCTCCGGCTCGGTTTGTGGGCCAGCTCTGGCTCCGGCTCGGTTTGTGGCCCAGCTCTGACTCCGGCTCGGTTTGTGGCCCAGCTCTGGCTCGGGCTCGGTTTGTGGGCCAGCTCTGGCTCCGGCTCGGTTTGTGGGCCAGCTCTGGCTCCGGCTCGGTTTGTGGGCCAGCTCTGGCTCCGGCTCGGTTTGTGGGCCAGCTCTGGCTCGGGCTCGGTTTGTGGGCCAGCTCTGGCTCCGGCTCGGTTTGTGGGCCAGCTCTGGCTCCGGCTCGGTTTGTGGGCCAGCTCTGGCTCCGGCTCGGTTTGTGGGCCAGCTCTGGCTCCGGCTCGGTTTGTGGGCCAGCTCTGGCTCCGGCTCGGTTTGTGGCCCAGCTCTGGCTCGGGCTCGGTTTGTGGGCCAGCTCTGGCTCCGGCTCGGTTTGTGGGCCAGCTCTGGCTCCGGCTCGGTTTGTGGGCCAGCTCTGGCTCGGGCTCGGTTTGTGGGCCAGCTCTGGCTCCGGCTCGGTTTGTGGGCCAGGTCTGGCTCCGGCTCGGTTTGTGGGCCAGCTCTGGCTCCGGCTCGGTTTGTGGGCCAGCTCTGGCTCCGGCTCGGTTTGTGGGCCAGCTCTGGCTCGGGCTCGGTTTGTGGGCCAGCTCTGGCTCCGGCTCGGTTTGTGGGCCAGGTCTGGCTCCGGCTCGGTTTGTGGGCCAGGTCTGGCTCCGGCTCGGTTTGTGGGCCAGCTCTGGCTCCGGCTCGGTTTGTGGGCCAGCTCTGGCTCGTGCTCGGTTTGTGGGCCAGCTCTGGCTCCGGCTCGGTTTGTGGGCCAGCTCTGGCTCGGGCTCGGTTTGTGGGCCAGCTCTGGCTCCGGCTCGGTTTGTGGGCCAGCTCTGGCTCCGGCTCGGTTTGTGGGCCAGCTCTGGCTCCGGCTCGGTTTGTGGGCCAGCTCTGGCTCCGGCTCGGTTTGTGGGCCAGCTCTGGCTCCGGCTCGGTTTGTGGGCCAGCTCTGGCTCCGGCTCGGTTTGTGGCCCAGCTCTGACTCCGGCTCGGTTTGTGGCCCAGCTCTGGCTCGGGCTCGGTTTGTGGGCCAGCTCTGGCTCGGGCTCGGTTTGTGGGCCAGCTCTGGCTCCGGCTCGGTTTGTGGGCCAGCTCTGGCTCCGGCTCGGTTTGTGGGCCAGCTCTGGCTCCGGCTCGGTTTGTGGGCCAGCTCTGGCTCCGGCTCGGTTTGTGGGCCAGCTCTGGCTCCGGCTCGGTTTGTGGGCCAGCTCTGGCTCCGGCTCGGTTTGTGGGCCAGCTCTGGCTCCGGCTCGGTTTGTGGGCCAGCTCTGGCTCCGGCTCGGTTTGTGGGCCAGCTCTGGCTCGGGCTCGGTTTGTGGGCCAGCTCTGGCTCCGGCTCGGTTTGTGGGCCAGCTCTGGCTCCGGCTCGGTTTGTGGGCCAGCTCCGGCTCCGGCTCGGTTGTGCCCCAGCTCCGACTCCGGCTCGGTTTGTGGCCCAGCTCCGGCTCGGGCTCGGTTTGTGGGCCAGCTCCGGCTCCGGCTCGGTTTGTGGGCCAGCTCTGGCTCCGGCTCGGTTTGTGGGCCAGCTCTGGCTCCGGCTCGGTTTGTGGGCCAGCTCTGGCTCCGGCTCGGTTTGTGGGCCAGCTCTGGCTCCGGCTCGGTTTGTGGGCCAGCTCTGGCTCCGGCTCGGTTTGTGGGCCAGCTCTGGCTCCGGCTCGGTTTGTGGGCCAGCTCTGGCTCCGGCTCGGTTTGTGGGCCAGCTCTGGCTCCGGCTCGGTTTGTGGGCCAGCTCTGGCTCCGGCTCGGTTTGTGGGCCAGCTCTGGCTCCGGCTCGGTTTGTGGCCCAGCTCTGACTCCGGCTCGGTTTGTGGCCCAGCTCTGGCTCGGGCTCAGTTTGTGGGCCAGCTCTGGCTCCGGCTCGGTTTGTGCGCCAGCTCTGGCAAATTGTTTATATAAATTCTTCTTTCCCGTGAGGCCTCGTTAGTCCCCATTTCAGGGTAATTGCCCCTTCTCTTTATGTATAATAGTTGTAGTTTGTGTGTTTGCACTTCCTGTTCTGGATGATTTCCTCCTGGTGTCACCATTGTGTGTATCCTGTTTAGGTGTGTTCTGGCTGAACGCTCCTGCGCATGGACACAGCTACTTTCTTCTTTATTGTTGATTTTTCCGAGTGACGTGGATGACTCCTGTTTGTTTGCCTTAAATCAGGCAATTTGTTACCCTGGACCTGCCCTGATTAACAATTACTCCCATCCTACTAATACCCCAGTGCTTAGAACAGAATAATTCATGAAAGTGCTGTTAGAATGAAGTCAGTGGCTTCTCGGAGATGCGTGGAAGGTGACCACCGGTTGCCGATCACACAATGTCTTCCCCGGTTACATGAACCCGAAGTCAGGAAGCCATCTGTCGGCAGTGGCCTTAAGAAATTAGGTGATTGTATGGACCCTCTGGGGCAACATAAAAATATGCCCCCACAGGGTGGGGTAAGAAAGTCTGAGCTGTGATTGGCGGATTCCGTTCTTTACGGCCTTTACTGTGAGGTAGCCCTGTCCACGGGGGCAACATATTCTAAATGTCCACAAATCCCCCCCTGGGGGGGGCATTAAACAGGACTTCTTATATCAAAAGGCTCAATGGGGATCCAAAGGTGATGCGCAGCTCTGCACCCCATGAGCCTCCAGCAGATCTGGCCTCACGGGGTCCATGGTGTGTGTAATATTCCCGGCAGCAGGGCAGATGCATCAGTGCGATGGAAGCCACCACATGCCTTCCCGGACTATGGGGTCTACAGACAGCACCCCCACATGTCATTTCTCTCCACCCAAAAACACTTCACCCATCATCCTCCTGTCTAGTTAAATCAAAATGTCCACCCCTGCTGCCCCATACAAACACTATCAACCCTTTCTCTTCTCCCAGCAGGCCCCTCTGTCGGCAGGCCCCACGCTTTAAATGGCTGTTTTGCCCCCCGGAATCCGTCTGTTCCTCTCATTTTCCAGGGACCAGTGGTGAGTATGATGGAGGATGAGGGGCAGGAGGTTTAAACACAATATAAAATATTACCGGGTCACGGTATCACGAACTGGACACAAAAGTGCCCATGACCCGGCTACACTTCACACTAGCCTGGCCCTGTCACAGTTGGTACCCCCAGGGTAATACCAGGCATTGGCACAGAGGGGTCTCCTCTTTACTCCAAGGCCAGTCACCGCCTGGGGTTCTGATATGATTTGTTCCTGCGCAGGTTCCGGGCTCTGGTTCTGCTCCTCACCTACCTCCTGTACTGCAGCTTCCACTTGTCCAGAAAACCCATCACGATTGTTAAGGTGAGAAGCGGGCGAGTTGGGGGGGGGCTTCGGGGCGAGTTGGGGGGGGGCTTCGGGGCGAGTGGAGATGGCGAGTCGAGGACTGATGATGTCATTACGCCTTGTTACTCCTGGCCCTTTACCATTAACCTTTGTTAACCCAGACCATTAACGTCTCTTTGTTAACCCTTTGTTACCAGATGCTATATGTTGTCTCACCCAATGGATACTAATTATTCTAGTTGGAGCAATAGGATGATACTGGTTTCCAGTTAGTGTTACTGGTTAGAGGCCCGCTATACTAACAGGACCTTCGCTCCACAGGGAGAGCTCCACAAACACTGCGCCGACACCAATGAAATCGAGCTTCCCAGCTACAAGGAGTTCGTCATTTTGAAGCAGTCGCCTCTACACCCGGCACAGAATGCGTCCGCCTGCGGCTGGGCCCCGTTCGGTAACCCCATTTACCCCGCTTACATCCTAACATTTGCCACCCACGCCCTTTGTTTCCCTCACTTTTAATCAGTTTTAACCCTTTCTTCTCTGGTTTCCCTCCCCGTCTCCTCTCCCCGTATCTTTCTCGTATCCCTCCCGCCACGCCCTCTCCTCTCCTTCACCTGGTATCATTCTTTCAGATAAGAAGAATTATAAGCAGCTGCTGGGTGCGCTTGATTATTCCTTCCTGTGCGCGTACGCCGTGGGCATGTACCTCAGGTAGGCACAGGGAGGACATCTATGATTCCAGAGAGGTCTAGGAGGGGCAGAGGAATCCACGAGAGGAGGACAGTGTGGTGGGGGGACAGTTAGTGCATATGGCAGGGTAGCCAGAGGAAGGAGGGAAGAAAGGGGGCAGAAAGTGTTGGGAGTAGGCAGAGAGCAAGTAGACGGGGCAGAGCAGGGGCAGGGAGGTATAAGGGGGGCAGAGAGCAGGTAGACGGGGCAGAGCAGGGGCAGGCAGGTATAAAGGGGGAGGCAGAGAGCAGGTAGACAGGGCAGGGTAAAGGCAGGTATAAGGGGATAGGCAGAGAGCAGGTAGAGGAGGCAGAGTAGGCGCAGCCTGGTATAAGGGGGGGCAGAGAGCAGGTAGGCAGGGCAGAGCAGGGTCAGGCAGGTATAAGGGGGTAGGCAGAGAGCAGGTAGACGGGGCAGGGTAAAGGCAGGTATAAGGGGATAGGCAGAGAGCAGGTAGAGGAGGCAGAGTAGGCGCAGCCTGGTATAAGGGGGGGCAGAGAGCAGGTAGGCAGGGCAGAGCAGGGTCAGGCAGGTATAAGGGGGTAGGCAGAGAGCAGGTAAACAGGGCAGAGCATGGGCAGGCAGGTATAAGGGGGAGGCAGAGAGCAGGTAGAAGGGGAAGAGTGAAGAGAGGGAAGGCAAGTATAACAGGGCAGGCAGAGGTGGTAGGCAGGGGCAGGTAGACGGTGCGGTGAGTACCCTCTCCATACTTACCCCCTATCTCTGTGACGTTTTTTACCCTCAGCGGGATGATTGGGGAGCGGCTGCCCCTCCGATATTTCCTATCCTGTGGGATGTTGGCGAGCGGCTTCTTCACCATACTCTTTGGATTCGGCTATTTTTACAACATCCATGACCTGTCCTATTACATCATTATCCAGGTGTGTGTAACAGTCATTCCACAAATTACCCTAATCCCTAATTGCACCAACCCAGGACAAGGCAGAAGAAATCCTTTCAGATCGAGCCAGTTATACCCACACGAGTGTCTCGTGGGCCAGTCGGAGTAAACCCTGAATTAATGGATTTTACCAGCTACCAGGATATCACTGGATTGACAGACAGACAGGCAAGGACTGACAGACAGACACGCAGGCAGAGGAAGGGGATGATTAGTGGTTGTTGCCAAGTGCCCGTGACTCTCACCCTTAATGGGTCTTTTGGATTTTTTGCCATTTTGCCCCTTCAGTCCCTTTGTCCGGACTTGTCTCATTAGACTGATTCTCTCTCTCCACAGGTCCTAAACGGGTTGGTTCAGACCACCGGCTGGCCCTGTGTAGTGACCTGTATCGGAAATTGGTTTGGGAAAGGAAGGTGAGTGACGTATAGAACCTGTGAACAAATGACATCATACAAACATGACTGAGGCGAGAGCAGTAAATCTAGGATGTTGTGTGGCATTATAGCGGCATTAAGACCCCTTAAGAAGAGACACTTGGTTTGATTCCTGATCAGGGATCTGGAGTTACAGGAGGTGTCCGGGTTGATCCCTCATCAGGGATCTAGAGATATAGGAGATATCCAAGTTGATCCCTGATCAGGGATCCGCAGTCACAGGATGCATTGAGGGTCATTGGCTGTTTACCTCTGCAGGAGAGGGCTCATCATGGGAGTCTGGAACTCGCACACGTCGGTGGGAAACATCCTTGGATCTCTCATTGCCGGTTACTGGGTGTCTTCTTGCTGGGGGATGTCCTTCCTGGTACCCGGGATCATTATCTGCATGATGGGAATCGTCTGCTTCTTGTTCCTCATAGAACGTGTGTAAAAAAACGTCTTCTCGTGTCCATCGACCCCTCTGTCTCTTAGTTTGTCTATTTGTCTCATCTGTATTTTCTCTGTCTGTCTCTGTATATCTGTCCGTCTGTCCGCATGATTTTAGGTAGAATGTTAAGTTGCCTCTTTGTTTCCTTTTCCATCAGGACAGAACCCTCTCTTTTTTTAAAGTAAGCCCCCTGCCCCACTGATTATTTCTTATTGTTGTGTTTACAGGTTTGACTGAAACACAAATATTTTCACTCAGATCATGTTTGAGACCAAATGAATGAAACCCACACATTAACCCTTTAACTAAATTTTTAGCAAGTTCACTTACTAAAGTGCGGTGAGGGTTCACAATCAGGTGAGTTGCTCTCATGAGGGCAACAATCAGAAAGGAGCGCTCTGCGGGGGCAGTTCCAGAATCCGCGTGGCAGCCGCTGTCTGATCTCTGTCCTTATGTATCATTTATACGCATCTCTCAGATGCTCACTCTTGTTTCCGATACTATCTTTTCATCCCTTTTCTTGTTCCTGTCACGTACCGTAATCGTCTCGCTGTTTTCCCTGACGTGGCCTCTCATGTGTTTGTAGATCCGCGGGATATCAGGTCCGATGTGCCTCTCTCTCCAGTGAGTAGAGCTCAGAATACTTACACACATGCATACACTCACACACACATCCACACACTCACACACAGATGCAGACACTCACACATTCATTCACTCACACACATGCATACACTCACACACAATCACACACACCCATACACGTGCACACATTCACACACACATGCATACACCCGCACGCACGCATGCACTAACGCATATATATATATATATACTTGCACACACTAACACATATACTGGTTACAGCTTCTCTCATCCCTTCATTCTCATCATCCTCATCCTCTGATACAGCTTCTCTCATCCCTTCATTCGCATCATCCTCATCCTCTGATACAGCTTCTCTCATCCTTTTATCCAGATCTTCCACCATCCTCATCCTCTGATACAGCGCTCTCATCCCTTAATTCTCATCATCCTCATCCTCTGATACGGCTTCCTCCATTCCTCCGAGTCTCTTACTTAGTATGGTCTCCAGGGGTTTTAATGAATATTCTTTACCTTTTCTCCTCAGCCCCCATCCAGCTCCACGTGTAACGGGTTTAATATCCAGAATCAGGTCTTAAAGATCAGAGACTCGACTCCAGAAAAGGTACTGGGAAGACAGAAGTGAGTAGGGAAAGGTCACATCATGACCTGTGATAGATCCTAGCTTTTATTGCCGGATTCCAACCCCTGTCCAGGGAACC
The DNA here is from genome assembly GCA_029215755.1 of Spea hammondii. Lineage (NCBI taxonomy): Eukaryota > Metazoa > Chordata > Amphibia > Anura > Pelobatidae > Spea > Spea hammondii. The sequence goes on along the minus strand of JARDYJ010000002.1, from coordinate 149,746,859 downwards.
AAACACGATAATGGGTTTCAGGATGATACAGAACACATTCTATATGGGATGATCTGCGGCAGGTTCCGGGTTGTAACAGTTGTAAAAATGTTTCTTTGAAGTTTATTTAATGAGATTTGAACATTTTCATGAACCTCCAAACATTTCCGGCCCAGGACAGTGAGGTGCACCCAGCGGGGGTGGCACATAGCATTTGCTTAGCCAGCCACATGCAAATTACATGATTTTTGAGACCCAGACTACTCACCTGACTCCCCAGCCTCCTGCATCGGGCCCCGGGGGCCCCAGGAAGCTACAGGATAGTATTAGTCTTCTAAAGACTTTTCTGTTCCACTCAGGACTGGGAAGGTCAGGATATGCTGGGTCCGTCTCCCGTTTACCCCACACATCACGTTATCGTCCTACAGAAAGACACCAGCGTCGGAACAAGCGGATCTTCGGCCATCAGCTTCTTCGGAGCTCTCCAGATCCCGGTGAGAGAAAAAGGGGTATCAGGAGGTTTGTTCCGGGTAACAGCGCTGCCGGGGTTTGTGTCATTCTGTTTTCTTCCGCAGGGAGTCGTGGAATTTTCCATGTGTTTGTTATTTGCCAAACTTGTCAGTTATACCTTCCTGTTCTGGCTTCCACTTTACATCACTAATGTGGGTGAGTTCCATATGTACATACATTAAATACATACATATAGCATGTACCCTGTTACTCACTATAACCCCTCTTATTCCCCCGTATGCTGCTCCCCCACCTATTACTGTATATAACCCTCCTTATAACCCCTCCTATTACTGTATATAACCCTGCTTATAACCCCTCCTATTACTCTGCATAACCCCTTATAACCCCTCCTATTACTTCATATAACCCCTCCTTATAACCCCTCCTATTACTTCATATAACCCCTCCTTATAACCCCTCCTATTACTTCCTATAACCCTTCTTATAACCCCTCCTTTTACTCCCTTTAACCCTCCTGGTAACCCCTTCTATTACTTCATATAACCCCACCTGTTACTTTATATAACCCCTCCTGGTAAGACATTAACACCCTTCCCCTTCCTCTTCACGGACGTGACTTTTGTCCTCCTTACAGGCCATATGGACGTGCGTCAGGCTGGTGACCTCTCCACTCTCTTTGATGTTGGAGGCATTATTGGTGAGATGAGGGTTTCTTGGTGCAGAACGTGGTTTTGAGTCGTTTGTGTTACAGGACTGACCCAAGTTCCATCTCAACCTTTGGGTTCCCAGGACACCCTACTACTAAGTGACATCATTTGGGATCCACCCACACTTCCTTAGTGTGGTGTGATGTCATAGCATGGTCCACAAATGAAATGACAGCTTTATCCCCTTTTGGTTATGTTCTCACCCTGGTTAGGTGATTTATCTCGCTGGATCAGAAGCCATAACTTAGGTGAGGGGATCAGATTAGGGTCGGGACTGATTGGAAGAAGTAAAGGGGTAGTGCTAAGGGCGGATTTAGGAAGGCAATGAAGTTACAACCAAAGGTATGAATGGAGGTAAACATAGATGGGACTGAAAAAAAAATAGAATAAAGTATCAGACCCAAACATAGAAAGGCTCTGTTCTGTGCCGCCATCAAATAGGGGTCTTTTACTGTTACACCAAGATATGTGAACATCTTCATCTCCTCGCAGGGGGAGTACTGGCCGGGATCATCTCAGATAAATCTCACAAACGGGCAACAACCTGCGGCCTCATGTTATTGTTTGCCGCCCCCATGGTAAGTCTGGCGCTCACTCATATCTCCTAAGTGTCCCTGTTTAGTTTGGCCAGTCCCTTTTACCTTCCCTGTGCCCCTTTCTCCTCTCCTGATGCCCCTCTCTCCTCCCCGGATGCCCCTCTTTTCTAGGAGCTCAGAAAGTTTACTGGGTATGAGGGTATTGCAGGACTCTACAGCAGAAGAGACACACAGTGTCAGCGTTGTGTCGTTGACAGTTAGCCCCACAAGGTGTTCATATATGGACAGTGTTGTGCGCCCCACAGGTTCTCTCCAGAGGTGGACTGGATTACCCATCGCTGGAGTAGCAGGGCCATTTGGAGAGATCTTGGATCTCTCTCTAACTGGTCTAAAATATAGGAAAGAGAGTTCATACTGATATGTTTCACTGCTCCCTCGCAAAGTGTGTCAGCAATTGATGCTGAGTGACAGGATATGATGTCATATCCCAGCTCTCAAAACTGAAGCTATATGCACCACAAGGGGGCGCTGAAGCAGAGGTCTCTATAAACAAACCTCCAGAAAAGGAGAGGGCGATAAGGTAAGAGATGAAGAGAGATAGTGTGAAAGGGGAGAGAAAGTGATAAAGTGGGCAGATAACGACAAAGAGGAAAGATAAATAAAAACGTGAGAGATAGTGTGTGGTTAAGCCAGGATGTTTGTGTGAAAAGGCAGGCGTGAATGTGTGTGTATGTATGTGTGTATGGACAGGCGTGTGTTTATGGGCAGGCATTTGTAAGGGCCGTGTATATCTGACAGTCTATCCATTTTTAGTTTTTGGCCTTAAGGGTATAGACTATAGAGTGATTCGCTCTGACGTTTAACCGAGGGGGGGCTCTTTAATAATGTTTCCATCTGTAACAAACTATGTCCGTGTCTATCCCTGGCCCACCCCCTCAGCTTGTTTTAGCCCCACCCCTCCATGACAGTGTGTTTGTATTAGACCCGCCCCTCTGTAATAATGATCACTGCCGGGATTGTCAATTTTTGGCAGGGCCACGTGGTCCTTCCGTCTCCTTTTCCTTGTATGTTACTGTCTGGTGGCCACTATTAGCCTCCTTTACAGCTAAAGGACTGCCTGATGGCTATTGAAATGACCTCGATCTCTTTTGCAGCTTTACATCTTCTCCGCTGTTCACCAGACCGGACCCGTGCTCACTGCAGGTGAGTCTCCACAGACATGGCATCTTCTGACTGCCTGTGCCGTCCAAATCACATAAAACCACTCAAGGTTCACCAAACACCAAAACTATGTGCCGAAACTCTCTCATTAGGCTTGGGCACTTGCCCTCTACTAGCTTTGCTGCCGGCGAATGGATACATTTGAATTTTTCTTTGTCAATGTAACATTTTTAACCCTATATATGCCCCTGCTTTCCTGGCCAAGCATGCACCTAGTAGGGTAAGGTAAATCACTGAATATGTTGGCTCTTTCGACTGTCTCTAACCGGGACGTCTCCCTCTCTTCCAGTGATGTTACTGGTGTGTGGAGCCCTTGTGAATGGTCCGTACTCTCTTATTACGACTGCCGTGTCTGCTGATCTGGTGAGTAATCTAGTAGCCCCATCATCCTCTCATCCACCCACTCACATTAATCAACTGTCTTCTATGAGACATCTTATACCCACTCACTCTAACACCATAAGCTAACATGCACACTTACTTTTAGCATATACTAAAACACACACTCATATATTAACACACTATCACTCCAACCCTGTACACTAACACACACTTACTCTAACACCATACACCAACACACAGACACTCACTCTAACATTGTATACTAACACACTCTCACTCCAACACTGTACACTGACATACACAGGCTGACTCTAGCATCATACAATACCACATACTCACTCTAACACCATTTACTTATACATACTCACTCTAACACCGTATACTTATACATACTTACTCTAACACCATATACTTATACATACTTACTCTAACACCGTATACTTATACATACTTACTCTAACACCGTATACTTATACATACTCACTCTAACACCGTATACTTATACATACTCACTCTAACACCGTATACTTATACATACTCACTCTAACACCGTATACTTATACATACTCACTCTTACACCGTATACTTATACATACTCACACTTACACCATATACTTATACATATTCACTCTAACACCGTATACTTATACATACTCACACTTACACCGTTCTCTCTCTCAGTTCTACCTCTTACACAGCTTTCCCTGCTCACGCTGCCGGCACAGTCTGCTGTGTGTGTGTCTGCTGCAGCGCTTGCCCTGTTTTAGTGTGTCTAATATGTCATATGTGTTTCTGAACAGGGGACACACAAATCATTGAAGGGGAATTCGCATGCCTTGTCCACTGTCACAGCCATTATTGATGGCACTGGATCTGTTGGTGAGAAACAATGATTAGTTTCACTCTCCTGCCCACCCGTCCCCACCCAGCCGTAGAAACTCCCCGGCCGTAGAAGCTGCTGGTTTTCCAGAAAGGACTCCATGTAGAAACATTATTGCAGTTAAAATTATCCTCAAGATTTGCCTGATCTTTGTTTATGCGGGGCTCTCCCCTGTGCCCCCAGCTTCACCCGATGCCCCTCTCACCCCCTCTCGTTTGACTCGCAGGTGCGGCTCTGGGTCCTCTCCTGGCCGGTCTCCTGTCCCCGTATGGCTGGCACAATGTCTTCTTCATGCTGATGGTCAGTGACGGCTGCGCGCTGCTGGTGAGTGATTGTATGTAGAAGGCCCGTGTCGGCAGTCGGTTACTCCCGGCGGGGGGGGGCATGCTGATTGGAAGAGCATTAATACTGATGCTAGCAGATAGGGTACTGTCGGGATTATTATCCAGTCTAATCCAGTGTGCAATCTTCTGAGGGATAAAGCGAGACCCCCTCTTTGGGGCGGAGAGGGTTAATGTGTGAGACCCCTGAGGCTGCCATTTTTCCTGGGCCTGAGGACTCCTCCAGTGTTATATGACCGATGAAGAGTAAGGGTTCGTGGCCCTGGGTATACCCGACGTGTCCTTCTGGGTTTTAATTAGTTTTCATGATTTTATTTTTCAGTTTTTGTTGCGTCTTATAAAGAAGGAGATGACCTGCCTCCGGTGCAGTGGAACCGCGCAGTATGTACCACAGCCACGTGCCCCCTTATTACATTTACCACCACGTATGCCCCGAGCCTCCTTATTACATTTACCACCACGTATGCCCCGAGCCTCCTTATTACATTTACCACCACGTATGCCACGTGCCCCCTTATTACATTTACCACCACGTATGCCCCGAGCCTCCTTATTACATTTACCACCACGTATGCCACGTGCCCCCTTATTACATTTACCACCACGTATGCCCCGAGCCTCCTTATTACATTTACCTCCACGTATGCCCCATGTCCCCTTATTACATTTACCTCCACGTATGCTCCATGTCCCCTTATTACATTTACCTCCACGTATGCCCCGTGCCCCCTTATTACATTTACCTCCACGTATGCCACGTGCCCCCTTATTACATTTACCTCCATGTATGCCCTGTGCCCCCTTATTACATTTACCTCCACGTATGCCACGTGCCCCCTTATTACATTTACCTCTATGTATGCCCCGTGCCCCCTTATTACATTTACCTCCACGTATGCCACCTGCCCCCTTATTACATTTACCTCCACGTATGCCACCTGCCCCCTTATTACATTTACCTCCACGTATGCCCCGTGTCCTCTTGATACATGTCCTTGTTGGTATTCCCCATCCGCCACCGCATACCACCCTCGCCGTCTCACGTGTCTCTCCCTCACAGCTCTCTCTTCCGTGTCTCACTCTTTGCAGGTTTAAGGAGCACTGAGAAGTTTTCTCACCAAGACACGGGATGTATCTGCGACCAGCTGCGGGTGCTGCATGTGTCCGTGTGCACGTGTGTGATTATGTCATCCACGTGTGTGTAAACACCTGTATATATTGTACTTTACGTGTACACAACACTTACTGTATATATGATAGTGCCACGGATACCTGTATTTATTGATACGTTGTTACTATAGGGACTGATCGCGGTATCCGAGGGACGTGATATATTGATGATTAGCTCACGCTTTACAGTATATGAAGTCACGGAAGACTTTATTTTATAGATTATTTAAATATTTATGCATTCAGGGAAATGTGTGCGTGTCATGGAGTGAGTGTGTGCATCATTGTGAGTGTGCGCGTGTGTCACAGAGTGAGTGCGCGTGTGTTACAGAGTGAGCGTCTGTGTATTGTGTGTCTAGGAATCTCGCTTTTACCTGGGAAGAAAAATTTACAAGAAGCCTCGGGCCTCTGACCAAACGCTGCCGGGTTATGACATCACGGCGAGCTCATCCCGCTGCCGCCTGGGTCGCTGTGGCTGAGGGGCTCACGCAAGGTTAATCCATAAAATGAAGGAATTTCAGGTCAAAGACGGGCATTAAAGCGTGTTTGTGAATCGGTGCCTTTATGGAGATTTCTGGGAAATAAATAATGAATTCTAAAAAAAATTGGTGTATGTGTTTTGAATTGCGATTAATCCAATGGCCGAGGGCCACTAGAGTCACTTCTCCCATAAAGCCCGACCCTCTATGGCAATAAGGCTCAGGAACTGCAATATTTATGGCAAATAGCGGCACAACAAACACCCCAAAACGCAATAAGCCGCCTCTGTCTGCCCGGACTCACCGGCCTGAAACGTCCTCTCACTTCCTGTCCGACCCAGCTTAACCTATCCCAGGCGACACACAGGGGCCGACAGGTAATGCCTCACCTGGCTCCGGGGTTTATCACTTGGGGCTTTTCCTCTCCCCTCAGCAGCCTCCCTGAGTCCGAGGACTTTAAATCTCCTTCACCTGCTGCCAGCATCAAAGTCTCGGATCATCAAAACCAGCACCGACTTCCAGTCTCCTACCCCTAGGAGCTTACAATCTATTAAGAGGTTGAGGAGGAATGAGACTGAAGGAGAGGTGACCTGGGTCCCAGGGGAGGCTCCGTTGCCATCACTCTGTGTAATAAAGTAATATTATAGCCCTCTTATGAAACTGCGTATCCCACCACGACTAGACGAAACGCGGATACACGGCACTAGGCAAAAAACACACAGATTTTACATGGAACAATGAAACAAAGTGATCGTTCGACTCGGGCATGGAAAGAATAAACATAAATAACAGCTTTAAATACCTTCCTAGTTCTGCCTCAGCTTGTGCAGCCAAAGTGGGCATCAAGTGATTTGACTCCTAAAAAAAGAGTCACGTTTGGAGGCCGAGGTGGGCTGTCGGTTACTATAAAGTCCAAACCCCCACCAGGTTAACCTCATCATCATGCAGCGAGGAAGAAATGTACCGGTGATCGAAGTGAACGTCTCAGCACACGGAGACCCTCGAATCCTCCCGGCGCAGGCGCAGGTTTAGAGGGACATGCAGTTGATCCAGGTGCAAATACTGGCCATAGAGGTCTCTGTCCTGTAAGTCCTGACCCGATGGAGAGTAAAACCACACATAGACCCCCTCCCAAAATGCAGGCGCCCCAAATCTGTGTCCGAACCCCACAGTCTTTAGAGTCTCTGGTACTTGGAGAAACGTGGCACTTCATAGCAGGGGGAGGAAGTAGTCCTAAAAGACTTCTGTACAGTCTGCGGTGTCTCTGGATGTTCTGGTTACGTTGTATCTGTACAGTCTGCAGGGTCTCTGTATGTTCTGGTTACGTTGTATCTGTACAGTCTGCGGGGTCTCTGCATGTTCTGGTTACACTGTCTCTGTACAGTCTGCGGGGTCTCTGTATGTTCTGGTTACGTTGTATCTGTACAGTCTGGGGTTTCTGTATGTTCTGGTTACGTTGTATCTCTAAAAGTCTGCAGGGTCTCTGTATGGTCTGGTTACACTGTATCTGTACAGTCTGCAGGGTGTCTTTATATTCTGGTTACACTGTGTCTGTACAGTCTGCGGGGTCTCTGCGTGTTCTGGTTACGCTGTCTCTGTACAGTCTGCAGGGTCTCTGTATGGTCTGGTTAAGCTGTATCTGTACAGTCTGTGGGGTTTCTGTATGTTCTGGTTACACTGTATCTGTACAGTCTGCGGGGTCTCTGCATGTTCTGGTTACGCTGTATCTGTATAGTCTGTGGGGTCTCTGCATGTTCTGGTTACTTTGTATCTGTATAGTCTGTGGGGTTTCTGTATGTTCTGGTTACGCTGTATCTGTACAGTCTGCGGGGTCTTTACATGTTCTGGTTACACTGTATCTGTACAGTCTGTGGGGGCGCTACATGTTCTGGTTACGCTGTATTTGTATAGTCTGTGGGGTTTCTGCATGTTCTGGTTACGTTGTATCTGTACAGTCTGCGGGGTTTCTGTATGTTCTGGTTAAGTTGTATCTGTACAGTCTGCGGGGTGTCTTTATGTTCTGGTTACGCTGTATCTGTACAGTCTGTGGGGGCTCTGCATGTTCTGGTTACGCTGTATCTGTAGAGTCTGAGGGGTCTCTGCATGTTCTGGTTACGTTGTATCTGTATAGTCTGTGGGGTTTCTGTATGTTCTGGTTACGTTGTATCTGTATAGTCTGTGGGGTTTCTATATGTTCTGGTTACGTTGTATCTGTACAGTCTGCGGGGTGTCTTTATGTTCTGGTTACGTTGTATTTGTACAGTCTGCGGGGTGTCTTTATGTTCTGGTTACGTTGTATCTGTACAGTCTGTGGGGTTTCTGTATGTTCTGGTTACGTTGTATCTGTACAGTCTGCGGGGTTTCTGTATGTTCTGGTTACGTTGTATCTGTACAGTCTGTGGGGGCTCTACATGTTCTGGTTACGCTGTATCTGTACAGTCTGTGGGGTTTCTGTATGTTCTGGTTACGTTGTATCTGTACAGTCTGTGAGGGCTCTACATGTTCTGGTTACGCTGTATCTGTACAGTCTGTGGGGTTTCTGTATGTTCTGGTTACGTTGTATCTGTACAGTCTGCGGGGTGTCTGTATGTTCTGGTTACGTTGTATCTGTACAGTCTGCGGGGTCTCTGCATGTTCTGGTTACGCTGTATCTGTATAGTCTGTGGGGTCTCTGCATGTTCTGGTTACGTTGTATCTGTATAGTCTGCGGGGTGTCTTTATGTTCTGGTTACGTTGTATCTGTACAGTCTGTGGGGTCTCTGCATGTTCTGGTTACGCTGTATCTGTATAGTCTGTGGGGTTTCTGTATGTTCTGGTTACGCTGTATCTGTACAATCTGCGGGGTCTTTACATGTTCTGGTTACACTGTATCTGTACAGTCTGTGGGGGCTCTACATGTTCTGGTTACGCTGTATTTTTACAGTCTGCATGTTACAGTTGGGTTGGGTTGAGGGGTTTCTGTATGTTCTGGTTAAGTTGTATCTGTACAGTCTGTGGGGGCTCTGCATGTTCTGGTTACGCTGTATCTGTAGAGTCTGTGGGGTTTCTGCATGTTCTGGTTACGTTGTATCTGTATAGTCTGCGGGGTGTCTTTATGTTCTGGTTACGCTGTATCTGTACAGTCTGTGGGGGCTCTGCATGTTCTAGTTACGCTGTATCTGTACAGTCTGCAGGGTCTCTGTATGGTCTGGTTAAGCTGTATCTGTACAGTCTGCGGGGTCTCTGCATGTTCTGGTTACGCTGTATCTGTATAGTCTGTGGGGTCTCTGCATGTTCTGGTTACGTTGTATCTGTATAGTCTGTGGGGTTTCTGTATGTTCTGGTTACGCTGTATCTGTACAGTCTGCGGGGTCTTTACACGTTCTGGTTACACTGTATCTGTACAGTCTGTGGGGGCTCTACATGTTCTGGTTACGCTGTATCTGTACAGTCTGTGGGGTTTCTGTATGTTCTGGTTACGTTGTATCTGTACAGTCTGTGAGGGCTCTACATGTTCTGGTTACGCTGTATCTGTACAGTCTGTGGGGTTTCTGTATGTTCTGCTTACGTTGTATCTGTACAGTCTGCGGGGTGTCTGTATGTTCTGGTTACGCTGTATCTGTACAGTCTGCGGGGTCTCTGCATGTTCTGGTTACGCTGTATCTGTATAGTCTGTGGGGTCTCTGCATGTTCTGGTTACGTTGTATCTGTATAGTCTGCGGGGTGTCTTTATGTTCTGGTTACGTTGTATCTGTACAGTCTGTGGGGTCTCTGCATGTTCTGGTTACGCTGTATCTGTATAGTCTGTGGGGTTTCTGTATGTTCTGGTTACGCTGTATCTGTACAGTCTGCGGGGTCTTTACATGTTCTGGTTACACTGTATCTGTACAGTCTGTAGGGGCTCTACATGTTCTGGTTACGCTGTATTTTTACAGTCTGCATGTTACAGTTGGGTTGAGGTCTCTGGATTTTGGTTGCATTGGGTGTTCTGTTGTTGTCGATTATCTTGCGGTTTTTCTTGATCTGTCACTTTTAACACGTGAACTGAACAGGACACAAGGGCGGGAGAGGAATGAAGGGCGACTTGTTTGTCCCTGGTAACGGGCAGTGTTTACAAAAAAGGGACCAGTTAGTGACACAGACTGAACAAGACAGTTAGAGAGAGTCGCATACTGACAAGGGCCACTACGGGCATTTGAGAAATTTATTCCCTCAAATCAGGATGGAAAATACAACAGAAAAAGTCAGGTGAGTTACCGAGAATATAATCAGTAGCCCTTCAAAATTGAGGAGTCATCACGGGGACTCCCATGGTGACCCCCATTTCTAAACAAAAGCTAATGATGCTAGCGTAGGTTTCTCTAATGTGATTCGCGCTCTATCCTTATGTGTGTTCTCCAGAACAACTCTTATCCGGCGGCCCCACTGTATAACCAGTTTCATTCTAAAACCCACTGTAACACAAACTGTCTATTCACTGTCTATTCACTAATCTGCCTGATGCTTAAAAATGTTTTCAGCGGGAGATGCGAGCGAATACAAGCTTAAAAAGCAAGCGACTCGCAGATTCAAAACTCCCCCAAAATAGTACCTCTCGTCCCTCTACATTAAAGAAAAACAAAATGGGGGTCCTCAGGACCTTCTAGTAACCAAAGGGGTGTCAAAGATTTCCCCCCTATTCCACAACTCTGTGCACAGTGGGGGGTTCGGACAATTAGAGTACCTGGGGGCAATGTATATTGACCTATATATCCCCCTCTCCCCCCCCTCGGCTGCTAATGGGGGCTTAAATAATATTTTTTTCCAAACTATAGAAGGCATGGATTCCCAGCTGTGCCTCCCCATCACCCTCATCCTGTCCACAGTGGAATGTGGAAGTTAAAGTAAGACTCATGCCCTCGCCTGAAACTCGCAGGCCGCCGGCATTCACATGCACTCGCACAAATTTTAGTTTTTAGTGAATAGATAGAAATGTGGGAGCCAATTATCTAAATCACATAAAGGCTCGACCCTAACTCGCCCGGATGTGCAAAATCCATCCAACCAACCCACGAGCCACGTTCCTTCCCACCATTTATTACTGCGGGAAGTGTCTTAAATCTTTTAAAGATTTGTTACTGAGAGGAGATCCACTGGATCCCAATGTGTGACCCCCGGTTTGTTGAAACCACACCAACCGTCTCCTAAACTGATATGTAGCCTCACGCTGTGATTTGTGGTATGAGAGTCGAGGACGCAAAGAAATCACATAAAAACCCAGGGCAAAAGGCTCTGGATACAGAGATAAAATTGATTGTTTTAATTAAATAGGAAAAAACAGATATTGAACCCAATGCCACCCCCACCCCCCTCGGGGTAGTTACTGGATCACATGGGGCTTTTACACATGATAATGGGGTATACGGTCTATGTGACTCTCTGAATTTTCTTTACAGTGAACATTCACTTAACCAAGTATCATCTCAGAGTGACAAGAATCTCATACAGGTACAAAGTCAGGATGCCACAGGGTGTCAGTGTCCCACGTGGCCCGGTGTGAGAGGGAGTGCTGAGTGGCGTTAGGTCAGGGTCCCACATGGCTCAGTGTGAGAGGGAGTGCTGAGTGGTGTTAAAGTTGGGGGTCAGGGTCACACGTGGCCCGTGTGAGAGGGAGTGCTGAGTGGTGTCGGAGCTGGAGGTCAGGGTCACTCCCAAGGTTAGTCCTAATTCTCCTAACAGAGCTCAGTGGGGGCCCAATGGTAATAGGTAATAGCACAGAAGAGAGTATAGGCACAGATAGGTAAGTGGAAGTGGAAGATAGGTTCCAGACAAGGTAAGTGTGATGGAGTGAGTGTAAGAATGTTAGCCTGAGTGTGTAAGTGTTAGTATGTGTGTCTGCTAGAGTTTGTGTTAGAGTGATAGTATCTTAGTTAGTGGTGGTGGGGAGCAGGGTCCAGGGGGCCACTCAGCCTCCCAGGCCAGAATGTGCCAGACCTCAATGGGTAGCATGTTGTCATATCTCGTGTCACATCTCTGTGTTCGGTATATTTTTTACTCCAGTTATCCGACGAGATCAGACTTGGTCTGAAGAGACCCTCGCTGAACGTGTGGAATATACAGGACAAGCAGGTGAGGCCAGGGGACATGACTTATACTACAGACAATGCGTGTGCAAGCCGGGTGGTCTGGGAACTGAAGAGGGAAAGGAATATGACGCAGATCCAAGGCTCAGAGTCCCTAAACCAGGAGACATACATCTCGTCCATAATGCTGACCAGCACAGGTAACGTGCTCCCCGCAGTGTCTGGAAGGAGTGACTGATTCCTCTCTATGGTTTTATACACCCTACATACTGCACGGGGCAGCACTTTACATGCGTCTGGCAGTAACATGTGGAATGTATATGTGTGCCCTAGAACATGGCCAGCATGGTCACCCTGATCCATTGGGGTTAGTAGAGGGATGGAGCTTGGAGAAAGACTTGTGGTGTGATTCCCATGGAGTGAGTATGATCGGGGCGGGTTATCTTGGAGAATAGAGTGGCCATAATTTTCCATTCCTCCAGGCTGAGGGGACCATAACATATGCTTCTCTCCGGCAGATGCTTGATCTCCTGGAACACATGTTTCATGACCTGGGCCTGGTGACAGAATTCAAGATAGATGACAAGATCCTTGAAAACTTCCTGGTGAGTGAGGGCTGGGGGTCAGCTAATGCTAACTCTAAGGGTGAAGGTCCTGTATCAAATGGTGGCCATTTTGTCCAAAATGACCTGAGCGGCCACGGACAATCACAGATTTTCTTCATATATATTTTAAGGATGTGGCTGTGTGGGGGGGCACTGGCTAAAGCCTCTCTGTCCCACGACAGCACCACAGTGTCTTCTTATTTCCCTCCTTTCTTTCATTTCCTCTGTATGCGTCTCTTTCCTTTTCTTTCTTCACTCACAGGGCGCCATGTTCTAGCCCTGTGACAGGGCCAGGCTAGCTGGCTCATGTGTCATATGAAGTTTAGCCGGGTCACGGAGCACTTTTGTGTCCGGTTCTGTATACTGTGACCCGGTAATATATTATATTGTGTTTATTGTGTAACCGACCCAGAGACTGATGTGGATTCAGCCCCAGCCTTCAAAGAGACGATCCTATAATCTGGCTGGGGCTCTTAATCAGCCAGCACAGCCCTGTCTGCCCAGACGGCACCCGCACTACAGGGGGGATAACACAGGTGGGGGAACCCATTGTATTCTGTAATCCCCTCACCTGATACATCCCCTGTATACTGATGGGATTTGTGATGGGATGTGGTTGATGGGATTGGGGGTTGGGTTCGGTACACATTGCATTGAGATTGTATAAAGTTCTGTGTGTTTGTAATAAAGAGAGTTCTTCTTGGTTTACTACGAATGGTGGTCTGGATGATCCGTGGATAGCTGAGTGCGATCCGTATGAGGGACTGACTGGTGATTCCTCAGCCCTCAAACAGGGGGACCCAGCCTTGGGTATGGTGACCCTGTAACAAGCCCTACCTCATACGTTGGTTATGGCTCACCTCAATATGATATGTCCTCCTCCTCTCCATTTCTACCCATCTGCCCCTACTACAACTGAACAGTTATCCTGAGGATGTAGTGAAAGGGCATGAAATAGACGGGAGGTTGTTACGGTTTGGGCGAAGAAGGCTTTGCGAGCCTGAGCTTTATGGTTCTTTAGCTCGTAGGGAAGATGACGAGGGTTTCAGGATCAGAGAGCAGCAGTTAATGTGTCATTTGCTTATTTGATGAAAAATGTATCTATTTTTTATTCATTTTTATTTATTTTGCTCTCAGTGCCGCGTTCAAAATAATTATAGAGCAAATCCTTTCCACAACTTCAGACACGGCTTCTGTGTCACTCAGATGATGTACAGCGTTATCTGCGCATGTCGGCTGCAGGTACGCGTGCAAATTATTCTTCTAACCCTCGTAACATGGCTTGTCTTACGCACGCGTGCTGTGTTTTCCTTATTGTGTCCCCTGATGGCCTCCATCTCCTTCACTCTGCTTCCTCACAGCCTTGCTCTCCTTTTCTCCCCTTCCTCATGGCCGCCTTCTCCTTCCAACCTGTGGCGTCCCTCACCTTTGATTTTCCTCCTCATTATCTTATTCCATTTTGCATCTTCACAGCCTCCATCTCCTTTGCTCTACCTCCTTATGGCCTTCTTCTATATGCGTCTTCATGGTCTCCTCTCCTAAGCTCTGCCTCCTCATTGCTTCGCTCTTTTTACATCAGCATCCATGTGGCATCCCTTTTGTATCCTCCTCATTCACTCTGCTTTCTCGTAGCCAACTTTTGCTTCCATTTGCCTCCTTGTGGCCTCCCCTTCACTCAGCCTCTTTGTGATGTCCTCTTCCCTCGCTGTTGCTCTGCATGGCCTCCCTCTTCTTGGCAGTGGCTTCTCCCATGTTCTGTATTCAATTATCTCATACCTTCTCAGTCTCTTCCATGAGTTATTATTTACTGACTTCATTTTTCTTTCTCTGCTCGTGTTTCAGGACAGGCTGCCTCCTGCGGATATTGTAGGCCTCATTGTAGCTTCTCTGTGCCACGACCTGGATCATCCTGGCCTTAACAATGCGTAAGTTTACAGTGATTTTGAGTCCATGTTTTAGGCCGAATGCAGGCTGTCATGGAAGCAGAGATCGTTCTACCATATAACCATTAAGAATTGCTTAGGGCCCACAGTGGTCCAAGGGATCCAAAACAGAGGCTGTTAAATCAATATAATGTGTCTTAATGAGCATTATGTTTGTTATCTTACATATTATCAGAGAACTTCCGAGAACTTCTATACCTTGGGGTTCCAAATTCTATAGATATTTTTATCGAGAGAGAAATCAGAGAAATCAGTGTATGTATGAGAAGATCTCTGCTGTGTGTGTGTGTGTGTGTGTGTGTATATGTATGTATGTATATATATATATATATATATATATATATATATATATATATATATATATATATATACTTGTATATACGCAGTTCAGAACAAAAGGTGGCTGTATACCACTGGAAAAGTACAAATTGCAACATCTTATCCTATCTCCACATTCCTTAGCATAGGCAAAACTTTGTTTCAGACGATACCATGTGTATGATACTCTATACCAAATAAAATTACATAGCAAGGACAAGATGTGTTCCTTCACAATATAATTATCCTTTTCACCAGTATCAGGCTGGGATTGTGTGATGATTCAAGTGGACCTTCCTCCTCTCCCCAGCCATCTCTTTCCTGCATGGACCTTCTGCCTCTCCCTGGCCTTCTCTTCCCCGCATGGACCTTCCTCCTCTTCCAGTTCTCTCTGCCCCACTGTTCTAACACCCACATGGTCCTTTCTCCTCTCCTGGTTCTCTCTGCCTCGCATGGTCCTTCCTCCTCTCTGGGTTCTCTCTGCCCCACATGGTCCTTCCTCCTCTCTTGGTTCTCTTTGCCCTACATGGTCCTTTCTCCTGTCCTGGTTCTCTCTGCCTCGCATGGTCCTTCCTCCTCTCCTGGTTCTCTCTGCCTCGCATGGTCCTTCCTCCTCTCTGGGTTCTCTCTGCCCCACATGGTCCTTCCTCCTCTCTGGGTTCTCTTTGCCCTGCATGGTCCTTTCTCCTCTCCTGGTTCTCTCTGCCTCGCATGGTCCTTCCACCTCTCCTGGTTCTCTCTGCCCCGCATGGTCCTTCCTCCTCTCCTGGTTCTCTCTGCCCCACATGGTCCTTCCTCCTCTCCCAGCCATCTCTGGAGTCGGTCTGGAACCCAAATACAGGAATAATTTCAGCATAATGATTGGTTATTATTTATTCTGTGTCCAGATATCAGGTTAATGCCGGCACTGAACTGGCCGCTCGGTATAAGAACAAATCGCCTCTGGAGAACCATCACTGGGCAGTCACCCAACAGATACTGAGCCACCCACAGTCCAACATATTCTGCAACACGGACCCAGGGGACGCCACGCGCATGCAGGAGGTGAAATAGAATTAGTGTTCTAGATCAAGAACTTGCGTGGCCGGGGGAAGGAACCCAATTGGCCAGAGAGTCTTCACTTTTTGTAGTTAGGGGCAGGGATGGAGGCGGCGCTTTACTTAGACTCTGTGACCTATTGCCATCTATTTGTATAAATGGGTGGGGCATTTAGAAGAAGAATAATGGAGTTTATTTACCCGGTTTAATTTACAAAACCATTCCTGCTGTTTCTATACACATTATCAGGGCTGTGATACCCTCATACCCAGCAAACATTCAGAGCTCCTAGAAAAGAGGGGCATCAGGGGGGGAGGAAAGAGGGACTGGTCACGATAAACAAGGACATTTGGAAAGCATGGAAAACAGACATGCACATCATGAGGAAGATGGAGGGGTTAGGGAGCAGCAACAGGCAGCATTATGGGTGGCATTGGGGTTACAGAACGATGTTGAAAACGGATCCTATTTCAGGAAATTAAGGAGTTAATCCTAGCGACAGACATGATCAATCACGGCCATGTCCTGCGATGCCTGCAGGAAATACATGGCATGGATCCATCCAACAGAAAACACGTGAGCGTGGTGAGAAAAAACATCAACTGCCCCCCAACTTATAACCTTATGCACCAATCACTGCTGTTACACCCCCAATAACTGTATGCACCAATCACTGCTCTGTCACACCCCAATAACCTTATGCACCAATCACTGCTCTGTCACACCCCCAATAACCTTATGCACCAATCACTCCTCTGTCACACCCCCAATAACCCACCCCTATAACCACATCTACCAATCACTGTAGTTAGAGACCCGCCCCTATACCCGCTGCACCAATCGCTGATGTGTTAGTGTTTTGTTGTCTTGTCGTCCCTTCTTGTCTTCTCCTCGTCGGCCGGAAGCTGAAGAAAGGACTCATTAAGTTCTGCGACATCTCCAACGAGGTTCGGCCTGCGGAGCAAGCGGAGATCTGGGCGGACGCATTATTAGAAGAATACTTCCTGCAGGTGCTTCCCGCGTGTGTGACGTGTTTGTATCACATGTGCGATGTGTGTGTGTGTCACGTGTGTGACGTGTGTGTCACGTGTGCGACGTGTGTGTGTGTGTCACGTGTGCGACGTGTTCAGAAAGAGTTTTCCTTTATTTAGATCATGCGCAGAATCGAGACAAGGCACACAACACACATACATCGAAGCATTGTCTGAATACATGCTTGGATTACATGGTTTATATAACCTCTTATCTACTTCTAATAGCATGCATCATTCTGATTGGTTACTTTTCAAGCAGGTTACACCTCTTTAAGTTGCATAATTAAAAATGGCCCAGACTTGACCCTTTGCACATATATATAGAATAACATAGAGTAGGCGTGTTGGCGGGAACTCGTGCATTTATCACAGACTAGACATTTTCTACTTCCTTATATAATATTTACGATAACATAAGCATTTTTCCAACATTTCCCATCTCACACATTAGCGCATCACGTTTCCTAACCATAGAGAGGTCTCAAGGGTCTAACTCTCAGGGGTTAGTGGTAACGCCAGACGTCATCTGGTAACCCGGTGGAGTCCCTTCTATGCCGAACAACGCTGGAGTCTACCAACCCCAACCCAGAAGGTCTTAGAACTCGAATGTTTAGTTTAGACTGTTAGCCAAGCGCAGGTAAAGCTGCACCCGGCTAAGGCAGCAGAGACTGTCGCACCCCTCACGGGATCCACCAATGGGGTCCACATTCCCAAATTTTCACAAAGCCGGGGCAGACCAGGAAGAAGGTTGCCGGGGAACGGCAGAGAAGAGAACATGAACGGGAAACATAACTCCTGCCTGTCCAAACTGAAGCCATGTCTCCTCATTTCAGAGCGACCGCGAGAAGGCAGAGGGTCTCCCCGTCACCCCATACATGGACCGGGACACAGTGACAAAAGCCACCGCTCAGAGCTCCTTCATCGACTCCCTGCTTCTTCCACTGTGTGAGGCTCTGGGCAAGGTAAATGTGTGATGGAGGTCACTGGGTTGGGTTGGAGGAGCAGTATGAGCTCACTGCATTGGGGGGGCAGTATGAGCTCACTGCATTGGGGGGCAGTATGAGCTCACTGCGTTGGGGTGGAGGAGCAGTATGAGGTTACTACATTGGGGTGGCGGGGAAGTATGAGGCTACTGTGTTGGGGTGGAGGGCAGTATGAGCACATCATGGGGGAGTTGACGGTCCCAAGAGGGATGGAGTGAGGCCAAAGTTCCCAGGAAAAGGTTAGTGGGGTCCTCATGGGCTGGATTAAAAACTCTGCAAATGTACTCTAATCTGTTGAGGGCGCAGATTGGGGTATAATGACATCATAGGGGCAGGTCCCGAGAAAAGATGAACATATAAGAACCAATTAAAAAGGTGAAGGGTTCAGCCTCCTACTCATTATCTGACTCTAAACTGTTACTTCTACCCCAAGATTTTACCCCAGATGAACAACCTGGCGCTCAAACCCTTGGCAGAAGCTAAACGGTGCTATCAGCGTCAGATGAAAAAGGTAAAGGGAGCGGCGGCTCTATTTACTGATGTGCGCGTGTTTGCGTATTGGCAGCTACTTGGCCCTATAGTCATGACTGCAGCAGAAGCCACGGCAGGCTCTCCTGAGAGCGGTCAGGCTGCTTGGGTGGTATCCGGGAGTCTGGGCTTACAAAACAAGGGTAACCGAGTGAGGCCTGACGCTCCACGGAGCTGTAATACAAATAGTGGGCACAAGATGGCGCCATCATATTACATATTTATTCACATAGCGTCACTACATTACGTGGCGCTTTTACACAATTTACAATGACATCATAAACAGATGTTGTGACATACTGAGTACGCACTCTATGCATAGGCCTGGTCTGTGGACAGAACCCAGGAGGAATGTGCCCTGCATCGAAAAGGGGCAAATAAGCCTCTTAACAGAAATTTAAAAACTTGCACCGACTCCAGACATGACAGACTGTGGCCCGAGTTAGCTGTGATGGAAAGAGCGCCTCATTCAGTACACCTGTGTCTTTTTTCCTCTATCTGCCCCTCTCCCCGTACACTCTCTGCTTTCCTCCTCTGCATGTCACCCTGCCACCCCCTCCCCTCTGCTTGCCCCTGTGCCTGTTGCTTCTGCCCCATAACCCTGAGGTCTCCCCCTTTATGTTTTCTTTCTGCAGACTCACCGGACAGACTTGCCAATTTATTCCCCATCTGTGTGAAGACCAGGCGATCCACTGCAGGGGCGGGGCAATCCACTGCAGGGGTGGGGCAATCCACTGCAGGGGCGGGGCAATCCACTGCAGGGGCGGGGCAATCCACTGCAGGGGCGGGGCAATCCACCAGGTTTTATAAGTTATTAGAATAATGAGACCGTATATTAAACCCTCTCAGGTAATCGAGTCTCTCAGACTGATCTGTGGGGGGGGGGCATCTCGCTCTCTCCACGGCCACGGAGGTTATAGAACATTGCTGTCCTCCACTTACAGGTGTCTTAACACGGCAAACACGTTAATGCGCAGAAAACAAACCCTCAACACCCCCCCCCCCCCGCTTTACCCTCAACACCCCCCCCGCTCTACCCTCAACACCTTCCGCAGCAGCAGTGAACATGCAGCGGGGGCTTTAATTGGGAATAAAAATTAGAAGTCAATGTTCAGAAATCTTTTCTAATCCAAAATGTAAACAGCGAGGATTATCCACCAAACAAAACATTTCATGGCAGCCACCTCCTCCTGGTCTCAGGACAAGTCTCTACTACTGAATATACACAAGATCGGGGGGGGGGCTCGTCGCGGGACCACCTTAGAGCTTTTTCTTCTTCGTCCATCATTCAAAGTAGAAGCTGGAGGCTCTGGCCGCAGATCCTCTCTTCTGAGCATAACCCCCCCTCATCCGTGGGGTATCTACGGTTCTTTCAGTGTCGGGCCCTGGCTGAGCCCTCACAGGTTTGGGGCCCCGGCCCTACCGCTCGGTCTTCTGTATTTTACTGGCCGACACAGCTGAGGCCGTAGAGACTTTGCGCTTTTCTGCCTCGATCCGCGCCTCCTTTTTGCGCAGGTAAGAGGACATGTTGTCACACACCGCTTTGTAGAGGCTGGTGAAGGGACTCTCAGGGGTCTCGGGCCCTGCGGGAAGAGATTGGGGAAAGGACACGGCGGTTAAAGTGTTGCAAGAAACGTTAATGGTCGGGGCTAGGGGCAGGTTCCAACACGGGGGGGTTCGCACTGGCTCCAACACGAGTGGGGGTTGGGGTGCGGGGTCGTGCTGGTTCCAACACAAAGGGGGGTGGATAGGTTCCTGCACATTGGGGGGGTTGATAGTGGCAGGTTCCTGCACATAGGGGGGGTGGATACTGGCAGGTTCCTGCACATGGGGGGGGATAGTGGCAGGTTCCTGCACATGGGGGGGGGGATAGTGGCAGGTTCCTGCACATGGGGGGGGGGGATAGTGGCAGGTTCCTGCACATGGTGGGGGGAAATAGTGGCAGGTTCCTGCACATGGGGGGGGGGGGAATAGTGGCAGGTTCCTGCACATGTGTGGGGGGGTGGATAGTGGCAGGTTCCTGCACATGTGTGTGGGGGTGGATAGTGGCAGGTTCCTGCACATGTGTGTGGGGGGGGGGGTTAGTGGCAGGTTCCTGCACATGTGTGTGGGGGGGGGGGTTAGTGGCAGGTTCCTGCACATGTGTGGGGGGGTGGATAGTGGCAGGTTCCTGCACATGTGTGTGTGGGGGGTTAGTGGCAGGTTCCTGCACATGTGTGGGGGGGTGGATAGTGGCAGGTTCCTGCACATCGGGGGGGGTCAGACTCACCTTCCAAACGCTCCCAATTTTTCCTGATCGCCTCCGAATGTCTCTTCATAGAGGGGTCTTCTGGTACTGGCTAAGAAAAAGCAGCACATGGTCTGTCTCTCCACGTCCCAAGAGCTCACCCTCTGCCCCACAGCCTCTTCACCCCGGGCTCCCTCTGCTGCCTATACCACCACTTTGCCTTCTTGCCGGGTGCCATTCAGCGACTCACCTGCCAGCGTCCATCTGTCTGTCCATAACACACGAGGGGCCTCTCCGCATCTCTACATAAAACCCAAAGGGAAGAGGAGTCATCGAAATCCAGATCGAGGGGGGTAGAGGCGACCGAGACAAACCGTGACGTCTCCAGCCGTGGAACAGAAGAGACCGAGAACACGTAGAAGCCGCACGCCCTGCAACAAGATGGATGAGTACGGAGCCCCCAATAATACCCCCGGGGCAGGATGGCAATGATCCCTACTCGCCTCCTACGTGTCAAATCACAACACAGGAGCCGCATGTCCACCGGTCACAGACAAAGCTACCCCTCCACCAGTTACATCAGTCATCACCTGGCGCCCCGACACCCCGTCGCCCAGAAACACAAGAACCCCCGACACCCCGTCGCCCAGAAACACGAGGCCCCCGACACCCCATCACCCAGAAACACAAGGCCCCCCGACACCCCGTCGCCCAAAAACACAAGGCCCCCCGACACCCTGTCGCCCAGAAACACAAGGCCCCCCCGACATCCCGTCACCCAGAAACACAAGGCCCCCCGACACCCTGTCGCCAAGAAAAACAAGAACCCCCGACACACCGTCGCCCAGAAACACAAGGCCCACCTACACCCCGTCGCCCAGAAACACAAGGCCCCCCTACACCCCATCGCCCAGAAACACAAGAACTTCCGACACCCCTTACCTGTCACACAAGATGGCCACGTGCTCTCCACGAGGACAACAACTGATCCTGGAGACGGCCAATCTCTGTGAAATGAACGACCACGATTAGAAACGTTCTGAGGACTCGGAAGGGATTTATCCGGCACTTTGGCCTCCGGCGTCATGAGGAGACTCACCTGGGACTCCGGGGCCCCACAGGCAGTACTCAGGCTGATGCTGTGAACCTCTCGGCCCGTCTCGTACTCCCAGAGCCGCACCGACCCGTCCTGGAGAAGAAGACAAATTACAGAGAGGCTGAGAGGAGGGAGGGGAACCGAGGAGGCCGGAGACACGAGGACAGCAATAACAGGCAGCTCAGAGAACAGGCCTGGGAGACACCTACACCCCCCTTCTCCTCGCCCATCACTGGAGACACCTATCCTCCCCCACTCTCCTCGCCCATCACTGGAGACACCTATCCCCCCCCCCTCCCCTCCCCTCGCCCATCACTGGAGACACCTATCCTCCCCCACTCTCCTCGCCCATCACTGGAGACACCTATCCCCCCCCTCCCCTCGCCCATCACTGGAGACACCTAGCCCCCCTTCCTCCTCCTCACCCATCACTGGAGACACCTACCCCCCTTCCTCCTCCTCACCCATCACTGGAGACACCTACCCCTGATCCAGAGAGAAGCAGCTTGCGAGGTCCTGGAAGAACAAGCAGCTTTGACACAAACCTTTGGGGAAACGAGATCACAAAACATGACGATCACCACTGGTTGCCCCATGCCTGACACCGCCTGCCCTCACCCCCACACCCCCTTACATTGCCCCACGCCTCTACACCTCCTGCCCGTCCCCCCCATACACTGCCCTGACACCGCCTGCCCTCACCACCACACCTAGACCCTGCCCATCCCCCATACACTGCCCCAGGACCCGACACCTCCTGCCCGCCCCCCCATACACTGCCCTAGGACCCGACACCTCCTGCCCGCCCCCCCATACACTGCCCCAGGACCCGACACCTCCTGCCTGCCCCCCCCATACACTGCCCCAGGACCCGACACCTCCTGCCCGTCCCCCCCATACACTGCCCCAGGACCTCCTGCCCCCCCCTACAGTGCCCCAGGACCCGGCACCTCCTGCCCGCCCCCCCATACACTGCCCCAGGACCCGACACCTCCTGCCCGCCCCCCATACACTGTCCCAGGACCCGACACCTCCTGCCCGTCCCCCCATACACTGCCCCAGGACCCGGCACCTCCTGCCCCCCCATACAGTGCCCCAGGACCCGGCACCTCCTGCCCGCCCCCCCATACACTGCCCCGACACCTCCTGCCCGTCCCCCCCATACACTGCCCCACGACCCAACACCTCCTGCCCGTCCCACCATACACTGCCCCGACACCTCCTGCCCGTCCCCCCCATACACTGCCCCGACACCTCCTGCCCGTCCACCCCCATACACTGCCCCAGGACCCGACACCTCCTGCCCATCCCCCCATACACTGCCCCGACACCTCCTGCCCGTCCCACCATACACTGCCCCGACACCTCCTGCCCGTCCCCCCCATACACTGCCCCGGGACCCGACACCTCCTGCCCGCCCCCCATACACTGCCCCAGGACCCGACACCTCCTGCCCGTCCCCCCCATACACTGCCCCAGGACCCGGCACCTCCTGCCCCCCCATACAGTGCCCCAGGACCCGGCACCTCCTGCCCGCCTCCCCATACACTGCCCCGACACCTCCTGCCCGTCCCCCCCATACAGTGCCCCAGGACCCGGCACCTCCTGCCCGCCCCCCCATACACTGCCCCAGGACCCGACACCTCCTGCCCGCCCCCCATACACTGTCCCAGGACCCGACACCTCCTGCCCGTCCCCCCATACACTGCCCCAGGACCCGGCACCTCCTGCCCCCCCATACAGTGCCCCAGGACCCGGCACCTCCTGCCCGCCCCCCCATACACTGCCCCGACACCTCCTGCCCGTCCCCCCCATACACTGCCCCACGACCCAACACCTCCTGCCCGTCCCATCATACACTGCCCCGACACCTCCTGCCCGCCCTCCCCATACACTGCCCCAGGACCCGACACCTCCTGCCCACCCCCCCATACACTGCCCCAGGACCCGACACCTCCTGCCCTTCCCCCCCATACACTGCCCCGACACCTCCTGCCCGTCCCCCCCATACACTGCCCCGACACCTCCTGCCCGTCCCCCCCATACACTGCCCCGACACCTCCTGCCCGTCCCCCCCCATACACTGCCCCAGGACCCGACACCTCCTGCCCATCCCCCCATACACTGCCCCGACACCTCCTGCCCGTCCCACCATACACTGCCCCGACACCTCCTGCCCGTCCCCCCCATACACTGCCCCGGGACCCGACACCTCCTGCCCACCCCCCATACACTGCCCCAGGACCCGACACCTCCTGCCCTTCCCCCCCATACACTGCCCCAGGACCCGGCACCTCCTGCCCCCCCATACAGTGCCCCAGGACCCGGCACCTCCTGCCCGCCCCCCCATACACTGCCCCGACACCTCCTGCCCGTCCCCCCCATACACTGCCCCGGGACCCGACACCTCCTGCCCGCCCCCCATACACTGCCCCAGGACCCGACACCTCCTGCCCGTCCCCCCCATACACTGCCCCAGGACCCGGCACCTCCTGCCCCCCCATACAGTGACCCAGGACCCGGCACCTCCTGCCCGCCCCCCCATACACTGCCCCGACACCTCCTGCCCGTCCCCCCCATACACTGCCCCACGACCCGACACCTCCTGCCCGCCCCCCCATACACTGCCCCGACACCTCCTGCCCGTCCCCCCATACACTGCCCCGACACTTCCTGCCCGTCCCCCCATACACTGCCCCGACACCTCCTGCCCGCCCCCCCCATACACTGCCCCAGGACCCGACACCTCCTGCCCACCCCCCACCCATACACTGCCCCAGGACCCGACACCTCCTGCCCGTCCCCCCCATACACTGCCCCGACACCTCCTGCCCGTCCCCCCATACACTGCCCCGACACCTCCTGCCCGTCCCACCATACACTGCCCCGACACCTCCTGCCCGTCCCCCCATACACTGCCCCGACACTTCCTGCCCGTCCCCCCATACACTGCCCCGACACCTCCTGCCCGTTCCCCCCCATACACTGCCCCGACACCTCCTGCCCGTTCCCCCATACACTGCCCCGTCACCTCCTGCCCGTCCCCCCCATACACTGCCCCGACACCTCCTACCCGTCCCCCCCATACACTGCCCCACGACCCAACACCTCCTGCCCGTCCCATCATACACTGCCCCGACACCTCCTGCCCGCCCTCCCCATACACTGCCCCAGGACCCGACACCTCCTGCCCACCCCCCCATACACTGCCCCAGGACCCGACACCTCCTGCCCTTCCCCCCATACACTGCCCCGACACCTCCTGCCTGTCCCCCCCATACACTGCCCCGACACCTCCTGCCCACCCCCCCATACACTGCCCCAGGACCCGACACCTCCTGCCCTTCCCCCCCATACACTGCCCCGACACCTCCTGCCCGTCCCCCCCATACACTGCCCCGACACCTCCTGCCCGTCCCCCCCATACACTGCCCCGACACCTCCTGCCCGTCCACCCCCATACACTGCCCCAGGACCCGACACCTCCTGCCCATCCCCCCATACACTGCCCCGACACCTCCTGCCCGTCCCACCATACACTGCCCCGACACCTCCTGCCCGTCCCCCCCATACACTGCCCCGGGACCCGACACCTCCTGCCCGCCCCCCATACACTGCCCCAGGACCCGACACCTCCTGCCCGTCCCCCCCATACACTGCCCCAGGACCCGGCACCTCCTGCCCCCCCATACAGTGCCCCAGGACCCGGCACCTCCTGCCCGCCTCCCCATACACTGCCCCGACACCTCCTGCCCGTCCCCCCCATACACTGCCCCGGGACCCGACACCTCCTGCCCGCCCCCCATACACTGCCCCAGGACCCGACACCTCCTGCCCGTCCCCCCCATACACTGCCCCAGGACCCGGCACCTCCTGCCCCCCCATACAGTGCCCCAGGACCCGGCACCTCCTGCCCGCCCCCCCATACACTGCCCCGACACCTCCTGCCCGTCCCCCCCATACACTGCCCCACGACCCGACACCTCCTGCCCGCCCCCCCATACACTGCCCCGACACCTCCTGCCCGTCCCCCCATACACTGCCCCGACACTTCCTGCCCGTCCCCCCATACACTGCCCCGACACCTCCTGCCCACCCCCCACCCATACACTGCCCCAGGACCCGACACCTCCTGCCCGTCCCCCCCATACACTGCCCCGACACCTCCTGCCCGTCCCCCCCATACACTGCCCCGACACCTCCTGCCCGTCCCACCATACACTGCCCCGACACCTCCTGCCCGTCCCCCCATACACTGCCCCGACACTTCCTGCCCGTCCCCCCATACACTGCCCCGACACCTCCTGCCCGTTCCCCCCCATACACTGCCCCGACACCTCCTGCCCGTTCCCCCATACACTGCCCCGTCACCTCCTGCCCGTCCCCCCCATACACTGCCCCGACACCTCCTACCCGTCCCCCGATACACTGCCCCGACACCTCCTGCCAGTTCCCCCCCCATACACTGCCCCGACACCTCCTGCCAGTTCCCCCCCATACACTGCCCCGACACCTCCTGCCCGTCCCCCCCATACACTGCCCCGACACCTCCTGCCCGTCCCCCCCATACACTGCCCCGACACCTCCTGCCCATCCCCCCATACACTGCCCCGACACCTCCTGCCCGTCCCCCCCATACACTGCCCCGACACCTCCTGCCCCCAACATGCTGCTCCCCGCCCGTCACCTGGTCCCCACTCACTCTCGGTGTCCCAGGCAGAAGGCAGCGATCATGTGTGGGGAGTTCCAGGCGCTGACACGGATTTTCTCATCGCGATCACACGTGATGACATAGTCACCGTCGTCACTCACGACCTGCATAAGGGACACGTAAAAAGCTGGTGACGTGTGTGTAACATGTGTTACACGTGTTCCCAGGACACAGCGCTGCGCTGGAGACCGGGATGTAGAAAGGATTTTTGTAATGTTACCATTAGAGACAGAAACTGCCCCCCTGCAGGGCATAAAGGAAACGCCGTGATGCAAAACGACTTCACCGCGAGCCACTGACAACCACACGCGGGGGGCCCCATTCCACCAACATGCAACTCCCAGCCGCTCTTCCACCCGTCCCCCTACACCTAATAGATTGCAAGCTCCTAGGAGCATTCTCACCACGTCCAGTAACATGGATAAATGCCCCAGTTCCAGGCGTCCTTCCTCCTGCGCACGAGTAACCGAAAACGAGAAGACGTCGCCGGACTTATCTGCCACCAGGACACGCTTCCCACACGCTGAGAAAGCTAGAGCCGTGCAGCGCCGGGAGACCCCCCTGCACACGGGACACAAGACTCAGATACCGGAGGTAACGGGACCCCTCATTTAAAGGGCCAATCACCACGCAGACTCGGGTGCCACCACCAAGACCCTCGACATTTGCCCCTCACCTGGTGCTGATTTTCTCCCACGTGGGGTTAGTCTGGAAGAGGACGAGTCTTTTACTGTCATCGGTCAACGCAAAATAATCCCCCGCGGGGGAGAAAGACGCGGCCAGAATCCTGTCGGAACCGGTCGGGGGGTCGACTGAGGAATCCTGCCTGCAGTGGGGTGGGGCATAACGGAGAGAGGGGAAAGAGATGGGGGAGGCATAACGGAGAGAGGGGTAAAAGGTGGGGGGGCATAACGGAGAGAGGGGTAAGAGATGGGGGGGGGCATTACGGAGAGATGGGAAAGAGATGGGGGGCATTACGGAGATAGGGGAAAGAGATGGGGGGGCATTACGGAGAGAGGGGTAAGAGGTGGGGGGGCATTACGGAGAGAGGGGTAAGAGGTGGGGGGGCATTACGGAGAGAGGGGTAAGAGGTGGGGGGCATTACGGAGAGAGGGGTAAGAGGTGGGGGGGCATTACAGAGAGAGGGGTAAGAGGTGGGGGGGCATTACGGAGAGAGGGGTAAGAGGTGGGGGGGCATTACGGAGAGAGGGGTAAGAGGTATTATGGATAGGGAAGAGATGGGGGCAGAGAGAGATCAGAGACAAAAACAAATAACAATACTGTTACTGACCGGGTCCCTAAGGGCCAACATCAAGGGCCCGGGGACTAGAGAGGAAGATGAGCTTACAGCCCCAGATAATGCCCTCGGGCCCCTCACTCACCCTGGAGTTGGGATTGGCTTCTCCAGGGAGCTGCTGTCAAACAGGAAGGAACCGCTGGGATCCCTGCAGGAAAAGCACATCAGTCAGTGACAGCACGACCAGGAGAGACGGATGGGGGCCACAGGAGGGCCCCCTGCAACATCACAACTACTGGGGGGTACGTGGGCCCTGCAACATCACAACCACTGGGGGGTTAAGGGGGCCCTGTGCAGTAACATTTCCACGGGGGAACAGGGGGCCCTGCAACATCACAACCACCAGGGGGCGCAGGGGCCTCTGCAACGTCACCACTGGGTTTCGCGTTAAACGAGGGACCCCCGGGTACGGAGGGGGTGAATCTGGTCCAATAAACCTCAGTATCGGTAAATTAATGACATCACTCCAAGCGTCACCCCGGATACCTCGCGCTATCACTCAGCAGAATGCTGCCTCCTATCACGCTCAGCCAGCCTGCCCGGAGCCGCAGCATGGTTGTGGGTTCTGGTTGCTCACAGACTCCACGTGGGTTTGTGTCGCTGTCGCGCTAAAATTGCGTCATCACTCGGCGCGATCACGTGACTCAACCTCTCAGGGTCAAAATGGCGGCTCTGGGTTTGCGAGCTCTTCGGGGACTGCAGGTACCGGGTGACATCATAGCTGGGCTGAGGACAGGTCGGGTAGTGACTTCGGTATGACGTCATGGGCAATAAGGGTGATGATGAAGATGTTACTGCAGAGAGAGGCTGGTTTGTAATGATGTAGAGGGACAACCAAAGGTTTGTCTTTAATGGTGTCATGGCGTAGACAGTGGCCGGTCTGTGATGATGTCATGGGGTAGACAGTGGCTGGTCTGTGATGATGTCAGGGTTAGACACTGGCCAGTCTGTGATGATGTCATTAGTGACAGCGTTTTCTTCCTGTAGGTTGTCCGGTGGCAGTTGATGAGCACGAGACCCTTCCAGTCTCAGAGAGGTAAGGTGCTCTCGCCGAGACAGCCTCGTGTTTAACGCAGGGTGGACTCCGAGGTCTGGATCCCTAATGGAGGTTTCGTCCTCCACTCCGACCGTTATCGATAGACTACGAAGCCCGCGCTCTCGCACCTGCGCAGTGACTGCCCTCCGGCAGCCGCTCCTTGTGGACTCCAATACGGGGCCGGGGTGTGACCTTTACACGGGATGGGGGGCCATTAACGCTCTCGTCTTTTTCCTCAGCCTCCCAGGCCAGAGACAGCAAGACTTTGGTCTCTTTCCCAGAGAGGGTCTCTGATGGCTCCAAGGATTCAGTGAAAGGTGAGGACATTTACCAGACGACCCCCCCACTTGAGGAGATTGTGGGCCGCGCACCGGGCAAGAACCTGGGGTCAGAGAGGGCCATTCACATAGGACCCGGCGCGTCACTCAGAGACATGCGCGGCGAAGGCTCAACCGCTAAACGAGAAGACGAACCATCGTCGTCCTCCTCTTCCTCCAGCTCTGATTCCGACTCCGAGGAGGAAGAACCGGCCCCAGGAGGATCGATGCCCAAGGACGCGAGTGGGGGGCACGGCGGGGATGTTGGGGGCCCACGGCCTCTCCCAGAACGAGGGTCTCTCCCGACACCAGGGGGCCAGAGCAGGGAAGAGCCTCGTTCCTCGCCGGCTCCTCAAGGAACGAAGGCCCCCGAGGAAGAGATCCATGACGGGATGGCTCCGGCGGATGGGGCACCACGGGCCCCCCAGCCAGGAAAAGAACCCGTAAAACCCACCCCCGCTGCCACCCTAACCTCACAGGAGGAGGGGCAGAAATCTCCAGCTGACGTTTCTCTGTTACCCGAGAGAGAGGGGCAAATAGAAGAGCCGCCTGTGTCTGACGGAGTCGGGGAGCGGGCAGGCCCCCCGTTATCTGCGGAGGCCCCAATCCCCACTGAGAGCGCGCCCGAGGAGACTCCACCTGGAACCACAGAGGAGCTTGCGGGGCCACGTGAGCAGAGATCTGTGAATTGCCCCTATCCCTGTCCATCTGCCTCTTCCTTTTTTCCACCCCGGCTGCTTAGGAAACTCTTTCCTCTAATCCCTCTGCACGCGTCTCGTGTTCAGTAAATGATTCGCTGGCGGGAAGCGGCTGCTCCGATTGGTCAGAAAAGAAGGTTGAGAAGCGCTGAATGGTAGCAAGTAGAAGCAGCCCCGCTCCTCCTCGTCTATGTTCCCTTAGAGCCCCGGTCAGAAGCACTCTCTTGCTGTCTCTCGCAGGACACGGCTCCGTTGGCTCTCTCGTGCCGGTGCTCTCTCGTTGTTCACACTGAATGCTACCTAGTAGGTCTTGCTTTGCGCCCCAAAGGCTCTCTGCTGCCGCTTTTGATGCCCGTCACATCTTGGTACGCCCGGCGCAGACACGCGTGTACAGGACGTGTTCTCGCATGCTGTACCGGCTGATTTTATAGCTCTGCGTGGATCGTACGTTTCCTCTGAAGAAGTTTTCCCTGCCGCGTCCTGTCGGAGGCATCGCGTGTGGCCCCTGCTGCCACGTGCTGTCACTGTCAGGGTCACGTATGTTTTTTTTCTGCGCTTAACACGGTTGTTTCTGGCTCAGGAACATGCGCGGTCTCTGCTGCTGACGCCATTTATCTCTCATGCTTGTGATAGTCACTGTCCGCGTGTCTCGGTAACGCTCTCTCCCCCCCTGTGTGTCGGTTAATGTTCCCGACGGTCTCTGAGCTCTCCTCTTTCTGCTCTCTCCTCAGCGGCCCCGGAGCCCCCAGCGGCGGATCGGCCCTTCGATAATTCTCGGTACCAGAACCTGCAGCATCACTCCTACGACCCGTTCACCTTCGTGGACTACGACGTGGAGCTTGCGCGCTTCCGCCTCCCTCAGCCCTCCGCGGGAAGACCGTCGCCTCGTCACTGAGACCTCTGCGGTGCGAGAGCGCGGAGCGCTGCCACGGAAACAATAAATCTGTATATATCTGTACACCGTGACTCCTTTCTGTGTCTGACGGCCGGGGTACGAGACGGCGGCCCTCGTCTCCTGCCACGTCACGTCGCTGTTGATTTAACGCGCGTTGAGTTAGACACCGGCTCGCTTGCGCTCCAGTGGAGTTACCGCACGTTGAGTTAGACACCCGCTCGCGCCGCGCTCCCGTAGGTTTATCGCTCGTTGGGTTAACAGCTGCTCGCTCGCGCTCCCGTGGATTTACCGCACGTTGAGTTAGATACCCGCTCGCGCTCCCGTAGGTTTATTGCGCGTTGCGTTGGACACCAGCTCGCGCGCGCTCCCGTGGATTTACCGCACGTTGAGTTAGATACCCGCTCGCGCTCCCGTAGGTTTATTGCGCGTTGCGTTGGACACCAGCTCGCTCGCGCTCCCGTGGATTTACCGCACGTTGAGTTAGACGCTCACGCCGCGCTGACGTGGATTTACCGCACGTTGAGTTAGACGCTCACGCCGCGCTGACGTGGATTTACCGCACGTTGAGTTAGACGCTCACGCCGTGCTCCTGTGGATCTACTGCGCGTTGGTTGGACACCCGCTGGACCTGCGCAGTAACAATGTTACCCGCGATAAGGTATAAATACTGACACGGTGGTCGCTCGCTGGGTCCGCATGCGCGCTCTCCAGTACTAAGAACCTCTGCCGGGGGTCAGGAGACATCCCGCCGGCCGCACGAGAGCACAGAAGACGAGGGTTTCGAAGGAAGCTGAGCCCGCAGAATACCGGCGATCGCTCTACAGGAAAGCTCTTGGTATCGTGTGATGGATCCTCCATGTGGTCGTCCTTCTGGAGTTCTGTGGCGTCTCGCTCGGGCGTGGACTTCCCCAAATTCTAGCAGCCAAGAGAACCCCGAGCTGTACAGGAGACCCGGATGAGCTCTGGATGGGGACGGGGTGAGAGACCCCCGTAGTCTGGCACCTCAAACATCACCTCAGGCCTTATCCAAGGCGATCAGCAGCTGCGGGACCATCCCTTCCGGGTGGCGAGACATTTCTCAGTAACTCTCGCGGTGGGTAACACGGCCAAGTCCGCCGCTTCGTGGCTCCGCCAGAGCGCTTCTGAGCAAAATCGTACAGGAATTGACAAAGGACCTAGAACAGCACCCAGGGGTCCATGGGCCCCCTCATGCAAACACTGGACTCGCCTCGATGGCCGCTCGCGAAGAACAGGAGTTTCCCTCTGAGGTTCTGGAATAACGTCAGGAACCGGCGAGTCGGAAGAAGACCTTTGGGCTCCACATTAAGGACCTCGTACCAACGATCGCGCATGGTGACCACGGGGTCGTGGGATTAGCATCTGGCCAACTTCCCATCACTGAAGGGGCCGTGAAAGCCGCTGCATGGATTCCTCGGGAGATGCCGGGCCGTCAGATGAAGTGTGACAATCCAAGACGCGGCGGCAGCTACGCATCAGAACCAGCGAAGCCCAGACCCAAACGGCACCGAGAGGCTGCGTCCGGACGCGAAAGGAGCTCAAACACCACAAAGCGGTTCTGCGTGGAGTCGGCCATAATTCCTCCCCGGGAAGCTGCCTAGGGGAGTCTAACGGGTGCCGGCCGTTGGGTAGCGCATCCGTTTCTTTAATAAATCTGGTGCTAAAAATATATTTTATAACACAGAAATCAGAGAAGATGCATCTTCACGCGGCGGCGCATGCGCATCCCCGGCTTCAACGCAGCATTTCCTGCCACATATTATAATCAGCATAATACAGCAATTAACCCTTTCAGGGCGAAGGCATTTCCAGCGCATTTCCCCCTCTCTGCTGCACCATCACTCTAATATTTATTAGATAACTTGTATTATTCTATATTATTATATATTAGAAGTTATTTTATTATATTATACATGCCAACATATTATATATATTGTGAAAATGTATGTTTTTGGAACATCTTCAAATCTAGGATTTTAACTTATTTTGTTAGTTACAAAGCAAATACCCATGATGGATGCCCCCTGCTGGTTACTACTGCCCCCACCCCATAGGGGCATATACTGTTAATGCCCCCTGCTGGTTACTACTGCCCTCCCCCATAGAGGAATGTACTGTTAATGCCCCCACCTCCACCCCCTGAGCCAGTAATAACCAGTAGCCCGGGGTAGAAAGCACCGCAGCCGTCTCTCTGCCGTATAAATCGCCTTTTTCATAGATATTTTTTGCTTAATTTAAAAAAAAAGAATTGATTTTAGAACTCAATGTTTACCGAATCCGCCCCAGGACGGCCAGAAGATGCGCGCTTTCCGAGGTTATAACCGCAGAGGGCACTCAGAGGAGTGAAAGGGGTTAATTCGGGAGCTAACGGCGCCCCCTACAGACCCCGATGATCTGCCTCGCAGCAGATTTCCTCCCCAGCGCCGGTTCACAGAGCTCACCTCTCCACAGCAACGGAAAACATTATATTTGCAAAACACATAAAAAGTATAATACACGAAAACATCCACACGCGTGTGCTGGCAGCCAGTCCCACCAGTAACCGGAACCGAGCATCCCGTCCGAGGGAGACGCCGCCATCGTTACGGGCATTTCCAAGGTTTATTCTCTCACAACGCTACAAAAATACAGGTCTATGATTGGGGAAGTAAAACATCACTCGTGTGCTCTGTGTGACCCTGCACGGCCCCCAAGACAGAGACCCCCGGGCCGGAGACCCTGGCATCAGATTTCCGACTGGAAGTCGGCTTAATATCATAAAAAATCATGATCCCGTCTGGGCTCCTCCCCCCTTGTCAGAGTACCTTGGCTCTGTTCATGGTGGGCTTGCCGGCGGCTTGTGGAACGGGGGAGGGGCTCTGCTCGGCAGTCAATCCTTGGAAGCGACTTGCAGTCATGTTTTAAGGTGCAAAAGATTTTGTTGCCAGTGAAAGGTTGACAGCGAGAGGCGCCAAGAAGCTGCCATACCGAGCGCGTGGCACCGAAACCACAAAGCGCCGCCGTCAGACCAGCGTCCGTTCCACCGGCTCAGTAACATGCGCGGCCGTGCACGGAGCCTGGCTCTGTCACTGCAGCCCCCCACCGCTCAGCACCAGTCCGCGCAGGTCCCGAGCGCTCAGCCCCGTGTCCGTCTCCTCCTGATCCGTGTCCAGAGAGTCCTCGTCACTCTGTCCTCCTATCAACACCTGCTGGACGGCAAACGTGGCTCCATCTGACGTAAGTGACTGCAGGCTGTCCGCTCCAAGGGAGCTGGGGGCCGACAGCGTCACCACCTTATCTGAAAGAGGACACATTGCTCGTGCGTTAGGGGCCAGCAGAAGGTGTAAACGGATGCTGCTAAGCATGCGCGGCCATAGCTAGCCACAATAGGCTCATACATATCACACCATGCCGAGGGGCTAAAAAAGGGCTTTGTGCAGGTAGAAGGGGCAGGAAGCGGACCTCAGGCCTACAGAGAATAAGGGCGGAGCAGGGTACATGAGGGCGGAGCAGGGTACAAGGGGCGGAGCAGGGTACAAGGGGCGGAGCAGGGTACACGGGGGCGGAGCAGGGTACACAGGGGCGGAGCAGGGTACACGGGGGCGGAGCAGGGTACACGGGGGCGGAGCAGGGTACACGGGGGCGGAGCAGGGGCGCGGAGCCAGGCCGAGCATAAATGTTTTAGTGGTCCGAGTGATAATACTTACCCTCAGACATACTCATGTCAGCCCCAGGCTGAGATCCACCTCCCGCGATGGAGTCCGGCCAAAATCTCTGCACAGGACGACTCTGGCCGCTCTTCTTCTTGGTTTTTGGGGTATCGGTGCTGCTGGAGTCCAACATGGGCTGAAGGATCCTTCTTCGAGCGTTAATGAACCTGGATCAGTAAGAATTCAACAACATGAGCCACGGAGGGAAGCAGAGCGAGAGAAGAGCCAGGGGGGCAAAAGAGATGGAGGAGCCAAGAAGGCAGGGCAGGCAAAAAGATGGAGGAGCCAAGGAGGCACGGCAGGGGGGCGGCAAAGAAATGGAGGATTCCAGCAGGCAGGGCAGTTGGGGGGCAAAGAGATGGAGGAGCCCAGGAGCTAGGGTAGGAGGCAGGGCGGTGGGGGGGAAGATGGAGGAGCCAAGGGGGCAAAGAAATGGAGGATTCCAGCAGGCAGGGCAGTGGGGTGGGGGGGAAAAGAGATGGAGAAGCCAAGGCAAGTGTGTTGGTTGAATTAATGGTCGAATTCTCCTCAGAAAGAGTTTTCCTTTATTTAGATCATGCGCAGAATCGAGACAAGGCACACAACACATACATCGACGCGTTGTCTGATTACACGTTTGAATTACATGGTTTATATAACCTCTTATCTACTTCTAATAGCATGCATCATTCTGATTGGTTACTTTTCAAGCAGGTTACACCTCTTAAGCTGCATAATTAAGAATGGCCCAGACTTGACCCTTAGCACACATATATATATATATATATAATAACATAGAGTAGACGTGTTGGCGGGAACTCGTGCATATATCATAGACTAGACATTCCCTGCTTTCTTATGTCTTTGTCAGCAATAATATTTACGATAACATAAGCATTTTTCCAACAAAGTGGTGAAGCTAAGCTGAGCTTAGAAGAAGAGGTAGACGGGCAGGGGCCGGACGTGGCACTCCGGTACTCACCAGTTATTAACCTGGAGCAGGGTGAGGTTGGTCTGCGCAGCGATCTGTTTCTTCTCGTCCTCGGTGGGGTAGGGGTGCTGCACAGGGATACAAACCGTTAGCTGAGCGGTTGGAATTTGATGCCCTTTTCATGCCCGTATCATGCGCGCGTGGGACGTAATTATCACACATCAGTATCAAGCACCGACCGCAGGGGATGGGGGCATCAAAGTGAACGTGGGGCTAAAGGGGCTAGTGATTTATCCCTAACAACCGTCTCTTACCCCAGCGTGTATTCTGGGCCCATATCATCCATGCAGTGGGGCATTACATGTATGTGTATATAGGTTAGCCATGCAGTGTAATGAGTTAACCCTTTGCCAGCTCAGCGATGTCAATCCGTTGTCCTAAATCATTCCCGATGAAATGTTTGCCGTTCCCCGAGAAGTAATGGAATCAGGCAGAGTAAATGGGTTTCCCCAAGAACATGCGCAGACTCAGAGGATGCGGCCTCCGAGTTCATTTCTCACATAAGCGTAAATAAGAGCGTAACTCACCCCGATGTGCTGGAAGAGCCACGACCTCATTACGTTGGTGGCTTGTTTCGGGAGGACGCCCCGCTTGTTTTTTCCGGAGCTGTCATCTGAGTGCAGGAGCCCCAGGTCCTGGCTGAGCTGTAACTGGAGCTGCAGAGAGACAGAGGGTTAGAGAGCACGGAGCCGGGCCGAAAGGAGCGCGGAGCCGGGCCGAAGGGAGCGCGGAGCCGGGCCGAAGGGAGCGCGGAGCGGGAAGCCGGGCCGAAGG
This sequence comes from Spea hammondii, assembly GCA_029215755.1. Classification (NCBI taxonomy): domain Eukaryota; kingdom Metazoa; phylum Chordata; class Amphibia; order Anura; family Pelobatidae; genus Spea; species Spea hammondii. The sequence continues at coordinate 149,710,512 of JARDYJ010000002.1, read as the reverse complement.
GGGAGCGGGAAGCCGGGCCGAAGGGGGAGCGGGAAGCCGGGCCGAAGGGGGAGCGCGGAGCCGGGCGAAAGGGAGCGCGGAGCCGGGCGAAAGGGAGCGCGGAGCCGGGCGAAAGGGAGCGCCTCGAAGTCACACAGACACACATGCAAGTCCCATCGTCACCTGAGAGTTCTGGATCCGAATGGTGCCGGGGGACAAAGCCTGAGCGACCACTTGTCCCTGTGGTGTCACCACGGTGACCGGCTGATACACGGTACCGCCTAAAACCAGCGAAAGGGGAGAGAGCGTTAGGAATTGGGAGAGAACACGGCGGATGCAGCTAGAGAGAGAGCTGCGTTACAGGCTTTAGGGGACACGGGCTGCTTCCCATACCTGACACGGTGGCCACGGCCACATTTCCTTGCTGCAGAGCAGTCGCAGGAACCATGATGCCCGGAGAGCTGAGAGCCCCACCGAGTCCACTCTGTAACGACAAACATTACGCATTAATGACAGCGGGGAGGAGAGAGTACAGGGGCAAGGAGTCAGGAGGGGCACGCGTCTCAGGAGGGGCACGCGTCTCAGGAGGGGCAAGCGTCTCGGCAGGGGCACTGAGTGGTGGGGAGTAACAGGGGCAGGTGTCTCAGGAGGCACTGGGTGGTGGGGAGTAGCAGGGACAGGTGTCTCAGGAGGCACTGGGTGGTGGGGAGTAGCAGGGGCAGGTGTCTCAGGAGCCACTGGGTGGTGGGGAGTAGCAGGGGCAGGTGTCTCAGGAGGCACTGGGTGGTGAGGAGTAACAGGGGCAGGTGTCTCAGGAGGCACTGGGTGGTGGGGAGTAGCAGGGGCAGGTGTCTCAGGAGCCACTGGGTGGTGGGGAGTAGCAGGGGCAGGTGTCTCAGGAGCCACTGGGTGGTGGGGAGTAGCAGGGGCAGGTGTCTCAGGAGGCACTGGGTGGTGAGGAGTAACAGGGGCAGGTGTCTCAGGAGGCACTGGGTGGTGGGGAGTAGGAGGGGCAGGCGTCTCAGGAGGCACTGGGTGGTGAGGAGTAGCAGGGGCAGGTGTCTCAGGAGCCACTGGGTGGTGGGGAGTAGCAGGGGCCGGTGTCTCAGGAGGCACTGGGGAGTAGCAGGGGCAGGTGTCTCAGGAGGCACTGAGACGGTGAGGAGTAGCAGGGGCAGGTGTCTCAGGAGGCACTGGGGAGTAGCAGGGGCAGGTGTCTCAGGAGGCACTGAGTGGTGAGGAGTAGCAGGGGCCGGTGTCTCAGGAGGCACTGGGGAGTAGCAGGGGCAGGTGTCTCAGGAGGCACTGAGTGGTGAGGAGTAGCAGGGGCAGGTGTCTCAGGAGGCACTGGGTGGTGAGGAGTAGCAGGGTCAGGTGTCTCAGGAGGCACTGGGTGGTGAGGAGTAGCAGGGGCAGGTGTCTCAGGAGGCACTGGGTGGTGGAGGGTAGCAGGGGCAAGCGTTTCAGGAGGCACTGGGTGGTGGGGAGTAGCAGGGGCAGGCGTCTCAGGAGGCACTGGGTGGTGGGGTTGTAGCAGGGGCAGGCGTCTTGGGGGGTCTGGCAGGTACAGGCACGGGGTTGTAGGAGTTACCTGTACTGGGGAATATGCCCCGCTGGGTTCTCCACTCAGTAGCGTCTCGCTGTTCATCTTGGTTTTCAGGCAGGAGATGTAGCGGCTACAGAAGTCCTTGCAGAGCTCGTTCACTTTCTCCAGCTCCAGCAGGTGAATCCGCAGAACCTGGATCGCCTTCACCATCTGCGGACAGGAGCAAAAATATCCACAATGCCACCTGCCGAGATACCCGCTGCCCCACAAGCAATCATCTCAGCCGCTGACCCTCCCGTCCTTTATCCCCTTATGTATTTAAAATGTCTCTTCCATCCCCATCACTCTCCCATCCCCATCACTCTCCCATCCCCATCACACTCCCATCCCCATCACACTCCCATCCCCATCACACTCCCATCCCCATCACACTCCCATCCCCATCACACTCCCATCCCCATCACACTCCCATCCCCATCACACTCCCATCCCCATTACTCTCTCTCTCTTCTCTCCCCCAAGCCCGTCATATAATAATAATAATAACGATAATAATGATAATAATAACGATGATAATGATATCTGCTACTGTAACACAAACAGACCCCCACTCATATCTTATTAGGTGTTCTGAGGAGCTGTCCCAGTATTCTAACCCCCCTTACCTCCAGCAGTCTCCTGGGGGGCTCTCTTAAAAAGACCCCCCCACATATAATCACAAACCAAAGCCTCTTAGCGTCAATAATCCTGAACTAGAATGTGAGGCGCAGGACGCGTGGACCGGACCCAGAACCGCCAACGTCACAGAAACCCGGGCTGCAGTCCTTTAGCCTGAACTACCAGAAGAGCGTGGAGCGGATCCACAGCCGGCGACTTCACTCACTCACCCACCCACTCACTCACTCACTCAACCACCCACCCACTCACCAGACTGTCTGTCTCCGGGTCCTCCGAGAAGAAATCCTTCCCCTCCTTGTGCTGTCTCCTCACAAACGTCTCAATGTCCAGGTCAAAGCTGGCCGAGGTTGTGCCTTCGGAGCCCTGAGTGCAACCCTCACACTTCTCAAAGAGCAGAGCCAGGAGAGGGAAGAGCGGGTGCCTAGCCAGGAGATAACCGGAACGTGAGAGAGCGCGCCAGAGAGACAGCACGCGCCAAAGACGCGACAGTGATATACAGAGAGACAGAGACAGCGGACTGACAGTGATATACAGAGAGACAGAGACAGCGGACTGACAGTGATATACAGAGAGACAGCGGACTGACAGTGATATACAGAGAGACAGAGACAGCGGACTGACAGTGATATACAGAGAGACAGCGGACTGACAGTGATATACAGAGAGACAGAGACAGCGGACTGACAGTGATATACAGAGAGACAGAGAGAAAGCGGACTGACAGTGATATACAGAGAGAGAGAGTGGACTGACAGTGATATACAGAGAGACAGCGGACTGACAGTGATATACAGAGACGGCGGACTGACAGTGATATAGAGAGAGAGAGCGGACTGACAGTGATATAGAGAGAGAGAGAGAAAGCAGACTGACAGTGATATACAGAGAGAGAGAGAAAGCGGACTGACAGTGATATACAGAGAGAGAGAGAGAGTGGGCTGACAGTGATATACAGAGAGACAGCGGACTGACAGTGATATACAGAGAGACAGAGAGAGCGGACTGACAGTGATATAGAGAGAGACAGCGGACTGACAGTGATATACAGAGAGACAACGGACTGACAGTGATATACAGAGAGACAGAGAGAGCGGACTGACAGTGATATACAGAGAGAGAGCGAAAGCGGACTGACAGTGATATACAGAGAGACAGCGGACTGACAGTGATATACAGAGAGAGAGAGAAAGCGGACTGACAGTGATATACAGAGAGAGAGAGAGAGAGAGAGCGGACTGACAGTGATATACAGAGAGAGAGAGAGAGAGCGGACTGACAGTGATATACAGAGAGAGAGAGAAAGCGGACTGACAGTGATATACAGAGAGACAGCGGACTGACAGTGATATACAGAGAGACAACGGACTGACAGTGATATACAGAGAGACAGAGAGAGCGGACTGACAGTGATATAGAGAGAGACAGCGGACTGACAGTGATATACAGAGAGACAACGGACTGACAGTGATATACAGAGACAGCGGACTGACAGTGATATACAGAGAGAGAGAGAGAGAGAAAGCGGACTGACAGTGATATACAGAGAGACAGCGGACTGACAGTGATATACAGAGAGACAGAGACAGCGGACTGACAGTGATATACAGAGAGACAGAGACAGCGGACTGACAGTGATATACAGAGAGACAGCGGACTGACAGTGATATACAGAGAGACAGAGAGAGCGGACTGACAGTGATATACAGAGAGAGAGAGAAAGCGGACTGACGGTGATATACAGAGAGACAGCGGACTGACAGTGATATACAGAGAGACAGCGGACTGAGATGGAGAGAGAGACGGCGATGTCTCTGGTCAGGGCCGGTACTGCAGCACTCACCGGTATATGGCCTGCTTGTCGGCCTCCATCGGGTTGTCTCCGCTCGCCGGACCCTGCGGAGTTGGCTCAGAACACGAAGGGTCTTGTTCGGTCTTAAACTGGGTCACCACTTCGATCTAGAAAGAGACAGGGTCAGTACGGGGCGAGAGGGTCACACCCTGGAGGCATTTCCTATAACCCCGCCCACGGGAACCGATACTTACCCCAACCAACGGGGGCAAGAGAGGGGCAGTAAAGCACAGCTAGAGGTTACCGGCAGACACACAGCCAGAGGTTACCCCAACCAACGGGGGCAAGAGAGGGGCAGTAAAGGACAGCTAGAGGTTACCGGCAGACACACAGACAGCCAGAGGTTACCAGCGGACACAAAGCTAGAGGTTACCGGCAGACACAGAGACAGCTAGAGGTTACCGGCAGACACACAGAGACAGCTAGAGGTTACCGGCAGACACACAGAGACAGCCAGAGGTTACAGGCAGACACACAGAGACAGACAGAGGTTGTAATTTCAATAAGCGCCGTGAGTAACCCAGTAAATGTACACCTGAAGAGCATATACACAACTGCCCCATGTGTGGGGGGGGTATATACACAACTGCCCGATGTGTGGGAGGGTATATACACAACTGCCCGATGTGTGGGAGGGTATATACACAACTGCCCCATGTGTGGGGGGGTATATACACAACTGTCCCATGTGTGGGGGGGTATATACACAACTGCCCCATGTGTGTGGGGGGGGTATATACACAACTGTCCCATGTGTGGGGGGGTATATACACAACTGCCCCATGTGTGGGGGGGTATATACACAACTGTCCCATGTGTGGGGGGGTATATACACAACTGCCAATGTGTGGGGGGTATATACACAATTGCCCCATGTGTGTGGCGGGTATATACACAACTGCCCCATGTGTGTGGGGGGTATATACACAACTGCCCCATGTGTGTGAGGGGGTATATACACAACTGCCCCATATGTGTGAGGGGGTATATACACAACTGTCCCATGTGTGGGGGGGTATATACACAACTGCCAATGTGTGGGGGGGTATATACACAACTGCCCCATGTGTGTGGCGGGTATATACACAACTGCCCCATGTGTGTGGGGGGTATATACACAACTGCCCCATGTGTGGGGGGTATATACACAACTGCCCCATGTGTGGGGGGTATATACACAACTGCCCCATGTGTGGGGGGTATATACACAACTGCCCCATGTGTGGGAGGGGTATATACACAACTGCCCCATGTGTGGGGGGGGTATATACACAACTGCCCCATGTGTGTGGGGTATATACACAACTGCCCCATGTGTGGGGGGTATATACACAACTGCCCCATGTGTGGGGGGTATATACACATCTATGTGCCCACGGGGTAGGGGGAAGCAGAACCGTACCTCCTGTTCTTCGGTGTAACTATCCATGGTCAGTTGTTGAGAGGACATCATTGTGAGCTACACACGACCGTCACATAATGGTGAGCCGTGTCAACCTGCAGGAAACATACCACACGTTACATGACATGACCACAAAACCCTCATTCTTACGCGAAGGATAGCTATACGGCCATTGCCAGCCCTCCTCCACTACTTTCTGTGCCATCCGCACTGGAAGGCTATTCCAGGTATCTAGTACACTAAAAAACAGTGCATTTTAACCCTCGCTCTCCCAGCATCAAAGCCCTCCGTGTATGACAGGCTGTTGCTCGCACATTATTATGGATTTGGCCTCCGCACCCCGTTAACTACAGCCGGCCACATAGAACAGCCAATCGTGCCGCGTTACATACCACGGGACACATGACAGATACCTATCCTTTGAACATGTGATTCCAAACCACACGCAGGTTTCTGTAGCAACCTCATCCATAACTTTATTTATATCATGCATTTCCACGCACGCGGACGAAACTCTGAGGACTTCTCTGCTTTTATGTCTCTCCACGCCAATGGAGCAGCGCAGCGTCCCCTACAGAACTCCCAGGGGCCGTCTCAGGGCCCCAATCATCAAAGTGGCCCCAAGGAAGAGCTTGGAGGCTTTTGGGTGTAGAGTAACGGGTGTTGCAGCGGCACCGGCAGGCCACAGATACCCTTTAACAGAGCCACGGTGCACATGTAACACGCGTGCCGGGGGCAGTAACACCTCTTCATTGGATGAGATTTGGACTTTGACACCATTTCGCAGCCACTGGAAATACCCCAATGGGGCTGGGCCCCTGGATGCTTTTTGGTGGCTCCCATCTTTGGGGATTGGAGGGCAACAAGAAGCTCCAGCCCTATTGCTGTCCTTTCAGCTGGGGCGAGAAGGAAGGGGCCCCGAATGTATATGACATGTATGTTCTGTCTTGGAGGGCGCGCGGCTGGGGTGATTGCTCTGCCTGCCGCAGGCCCTCTGGGAGTCAGAGGTTAGAGTGGGTTAATGGACATGTGTATTTACATGAACATATTCAAGGTGTGTATGTATACAAGTGTCACGCGTGCAGACGTGAATCAGCGTATAGCGAGTAAACATGTACACGTGCATTTATCTGTCTACAAGTCAAGGTAAGGTTCCTGCAGGAACACGTGACATCCCTATGTGCCATCAGACACGTGACATCTTTACATGCCGTCAGACACGTGACGTCCCTACGTGCCATCAGACATGTGACATCCTTATGTGCCAGACAGGTGACGTCCCTATGTGCCAGACACAAGATTTCTGTGTCCATTCACAATATCGATCTGTAACACATGACGTCCCTCCGCATGTAGACATGTCTCTCTAGCTCTATCACACACTCTGTATGTGATGTCTGACCCATGAGAGTTCTCTCTCTATCACACGTGATGTCTCTCCCGCTCTATGTTCTATCAGACACGTGACATCACTCTGTATGTGATGTCTGACCCATGAGAATTCTCTCTCTATCACACGTGATGTCTCTCCCGCTCTATGTTCTATCAGACACTTGACATCACTCTGTATTTGATGTCTGACCCATGAGAGTTCTCTATCACACGTGATGCCTCTCCCGCTCTATGTTCTATCAGACACGTGACATCACTCTGTACGTGATGTCTGACCGGTGAGATCTCTCTCTCTCTCTCACGCACGTGATGTCTCTCCGCATGTAGACATGTCTCTCCCTCACTATCACACACACCCAGCTGTTGCCCTGCCTACACCTCCACCCCTCAGCAAGACCCGCCCTAAACCTCCCGAGACTCCCTCCAGTCCCTCTTCTCTCAGACTCAGCAACAGGATCTTAGAGTTGCGATTGGCTGGGCGATCCAGCAGCCGCGTGTGATTAGCTGGCAGAAAAAGCGCGCGACGGCGGGGGAGGTGCGATTCCTTTGAGGGGAGGGTGGGTGCGGGCGCGCGCACTAGGAGGGGGAGGGTCCGGGGGCGCGCGCTGTTTGCAAGACGAGGGCCCGGGGGCGCGCAGCTCGGTAACGGGGGTCCCTGGCGGCTCCCGTGGGGCACTAGGGGCGAGTGGGGGTGCGAGGAGGCAGCAGGAGGGCTATGGGAGCGGTGCAGGCCGGCGGGCGGGCGCTGTGACTGACAGCTTACCCGGTGCCAATCTTCGTCACACTGACAAGCGGCTGCAGCAATCGGGACCCGCAGGGGCGCCTACGTCATCACGCAGCACGCTGCTAATTAGCATAGGGATGGAGGGCGTGGTTACGGCGTCACGTACAGCCGCCTCCTCTTTAATATTGATATAACTTTAAAGACGAAACCTACTGTGGTTATTAATATACATAGTTGTCTCGGCCCCTTTCGGGCGTAGGTACGCCTACTGAGCGATCCGTCTGTGGGCATGCGCAGTGGTCTCACAGCTGTGTGGTAAATGCTCGCAATTACACGCTGAAGGGATGGGGATACGCAGTCTCTATGGGGACATACACAGGCGATGTATGGGGGGTGATAGGCAGGGGGGTCTTATTGGAGGGGATATGGAGACAGTCCATCTGAGGTCTGGGGGGGATACAGAGACGGTCCGTGTGCTGTATTGGGGGGAAACGGTGACGGTCCGGGCTCCGTATTGGGGGATACAGAGGGGGTCCGGGCCCCGTATTGGGGGATACAGAAGGGGTCCGGGCCCCGTATTGGGGGGGATACAGAGGGGGTCCGAACGCTGTATTGGGGGGATACGGAGACGGTACGAGCTCTGTATTGGGGGATACGGAGACCGTCCAACATGGAGAGGGTTGACACCCCCTCTTATTGGTCACTGTTGTAAATAGGTACTTTCGCTATTGGCTGCCAACACACTGGTTACTTTATTAGAATATTCATCAATAACCTCCCGGGACATGGCAGCAGGAGGAAAACTGATCAGAGAGGTCTTGGTGCAAACTGTAGGGGAGAGCACTGCGTAGAACCCCAATACAGTGGAACCACAATCATTCCGGGAAAATGTATTTATTTGTAAAAAAGTTTACAGGCCAACCATAGGTTTATGGTATCCAGATTGTAGGGGCCCTCTGAATGTATTGGTTCACCTCGGTCTGTCAGACCCTTTGAATGTATGGACTGTAAGAAGCGTTGTGTATATTGGTGGCCCTTTCTGATAAGGTATGAAAAAATAATAGCTGTCACGCCAACTTGCGTAGCGCATATATGGACTAGAGATGATATGGCCAATTTCAGTATGAGAGGGGTTAATTCAATTGTATAGGCATGTGGTACCAAAAGGTCTTACAACATGAATTTGTCTTATGAAGCCAGACCATCTGCAAGGTGTGAAATGTTACGGAAAAAGGTGCCGCTACGTCTAGCTCCAATGTAAACTGACCATAAATTCACCATAGATAGTGAGTTCTTTGATACTTCTTCCAGGGTCATATCCAACACATACATCCGTAATAACCCATAGATTCATAATCATACCTCTTTTTTGTGCGGGGAAAGCACACCCTACAAAAAAATACAAATATGGTGGCGCAACTCAAACTGGAAGAAATTTAGGAGTCCGTGGTATTCATTCATAAGCAGCGAGTGTGACATATCCATGGACTTCATAATTCACAAGGAATTCATAAATGTAAGTATTATTGCTTGGCCCAGGGTGCGTCGTGACAATAGTGAGCAGACTAGAAGGAAAAGAACAACCTACCTACGTTCCGATATGGTTGGGGTTCCAGTTGTAGGGCTGTCTCTGGTACTGATGGCCTTAAAACATCACTGGAATGGGTCAAAGGTCATGGGACAGCCTTACCTGCCACCTTGCATGGGCAAATGTATCGATTGCACATAATGAAAATAACTAAACCCCCTCAGCTATGGCCAGAACTCGATACATTTGCCCATGCAAGGTGCCGGGAGCCTCGATGTGAAGCAGTAATGCCACAGCCCCATAGCTCAGCAGGTGCCAGTATGTGGGGCAGAAGAGCATGCACAGCAGCTGCCACTGGTGCAGGGATGCAAGGCTGTAGATCCTCATGGAGCAGCAACGTAATTTAGTGGGACCCGAGTGGAGAGATCCCCGTGCTGAGCTGGGGGCGCATGGGCTGTGGCTACAGGACACTTGACAGGGATTTATTTTCAGAAGAGCCATGACAAAGCCAGCGCTGCAGCACTGCACAGTCCTCGTTTAGGATCTTGTCATGACGTTTGTCACTCTGGTTAGGCGAGAAATGTAACAGACTGGGGGTGATGGGAGTGAGACAATCACTACAATGGGATCTACATAAGATTGCCAAAATGTTTAATTTTCATATTCAGCTTCTTTATACAGAAGGGGGCGCTAGAAACCCCAGGACCAGCCCTGCATTCAGAGAAGTTCATCATAGGACAGTTCCTATTTCCAGAATATAAAGAATGGCGAGTGTAACACATCTGCAGAGTTGGATCTTATTTTATTGACCATGTAACCAAAGTAAAGTGATCATGTAACAGCCAATCAGAAGTGACCTAAATAACAAAAATTCCTTCTCATCTGATAAACAAGACACACGAAGATGGATGAGGGGACAGACAACACAGGCAGGAGTTTGACGCATCAGACAAGCGACGATCCTGTGCGAGGTCTTCCTAGTAGACTGTTTAGGAGGCACTGAAATGTCTCACTCTCTCGTTCAGATCGCGATCACTGGATTCACTGACACGGCGCTCACGCTCTCTGGTCACAAAGTTTAGAAGATCGATGGCCGTCACCACACCAAACACCATCTGCTTCTTACTAGAGGAGCCATCATTGTGATCTGCTGAGAGACAAGCTGACCGGTTAGATGGTTCTCTGGAAGGGGGAGCATGGCCGGGCAGGAGATACCTGATACAGGTAAGGTTAGGGGTTCAGTAGGTGATGGTGATCAAATGATGGGGAAATAAGGAAAGAGAAGCAAGATCAAGGTACAGACAAGACGCATAAAATACTCACACTGAATCTGCTCATGAACCACAAGAGCAAAATGATCGGTCTCCAGAATCCGGGAGAGCTTCCCCAGGTTATCCATGAGATGCACCTGAAACACCAAATGGATTAATAGCCTGGGGGGGGGTGGAATAAGGGGTCTGCACCAGGAATGAGTATCCCCAGGGAAGGTATGCATACTTCAATTTTATTAAAAAATAAAAACACTTTTGGACCTTAATATCTCTTCCTGCTTCCAGGCATGCGCAGACATTACTCTGTCAGCGAGAGCCACTTTGAGCCGCACACCTTGGTTGATGAGGTGAAAGAGCGCAAACCCTGACCTCCCCTCCAGCAGACAGAATGGGGTGTAAATACAGCCCTTCCTCCTCGCCCAATACCTGCGTAAACTGCTTGTAGATCACTTTGGAGACCGGGTCTGATGGCTTCACCTTTCCAGCCAGTACAGAGGACAGCATGTTACCCAACGTGACCATTCCGAGGACAAGCCTGTGAGACAGAGAAATGAGCGTCCTCAAATGTAACCATCGAGAGGACTGGCCTATACTGTGTGCCCAGGGAGGGGTATTGGCTGCGTGTATAGGGTGCAGCATATGGTGTGGGTTAGGGTAGTCTAGTATGGCAACAATAATCCTAACAGACGATAGGGATGTGATGACGAGTCGCCTGCATTCCCTCTACACCCCAGAACAGCCTTAAACAGATACAGAGAAGACACGGTGCAAATTATGACTCAAACAACGAGCTTCACTCACCCAGCCTCGGACACGATGGGTACCTGGTCGAAGCCCTTCTCTCGCAGCAGCTGGATGGTCTGGTCACAGCTTACAGATGGAAGGACAGTAAGCGGTGCAGACAGAGTGAGAGATGAGACCTTCACATTCCACCACCTGACAGAGTGGAAGAGATTGTCGGATGTCGCCGTGCACTATCCAGGGTAAGAAAGGACTCCACTGCATCCTCAACAGGGCAGAGGGGCAAGGAGTGGACTTACAGAAACAAATGGTTCCAAGATCTTACCAAGGTTTCCTCCCCTCCAGATCCTCCACCTTTAGGAACTGTTTCTGCGTCATCCACTTGTCACTAAGAAACTTGGACCTGGGAGAGAGATGAGAATCAGAGGGACCATTACTCAAGGAGCCATCGAGAGAAAACAACCAAAGTAAGCCACCGGGGCACAAAGAGAAAGAAGCAAGAAAGACAATGAGATCTTCCACCATGTGTGTGAACTGACTGGTGCAGCAGATCCAGAATGCGGGGGGGGGGGGGGGAGACCTCTGGGGGTCTCTGCTGATGATACGCAAGCCAGCTGGAGCTCCTTGGATCGACAGACAGTCTTAGTAACATGAATCCAGCTTCCCCCCAACAAGGTTCACCCTACAAATCAGATCATCCTCAGGGAGGGCTCTCATAATGCTCAAGGAAAACAGGGAAGTGAAGCCCACCATAACTCTCTGCTTAGTGAATAAACTCTTTAGTCAGATTCTATACTTATAGCTTATGAAGTGAAGTGTCGTGGCTCTGAGGGCCCCTTCAGAGATCTGTAACTCACATGTAGTTGCGCACGGAGTCTGGCAGGATCACCACACACCTCTGCCCTTCTTTCAGTTCTCTAGCGGCTTCTACAGCTGCATACATAGCACTGCCAGAACTGCCCCCTGCAGGGGCAAATACCAAATATTAACACCCAGTAGCCTATCTTTATACTTTCAGGAGCAATTGTGGAATATTAAATAAAAATATTGTTTGGCCCACAGCTGGGGAAAAAAAGCTTATAGATACCAAGGGTTATTATTAGAGATACTTCTAAAAGAGGCAACAGAGTAAAAAACATCCTTTACCGCACAATAGACCTTCTTCTCGGATCAGCATACGTGCCATGGAGAAGGAGTCCTCATCATTTGTCTTAAACCATCTGTCAACCACCTATAGCAGTAACAGAGGAGTCAGAGAGTGACAGAGGGTAATGGAGGGCAGGGAGTGACAGAGGGTAATGGAGGAGTCATCAGACTTTTTTTCTCCAAACTTCTCCAGGATTTCTACCCCCCTCGGGATCTCACCGATCGATCCAGAACCGTTGGAATGAAGTCATATCCAATGCCTTCCACCTCATACCCAGTCTTGTCTGTCTGATTCAGCTCCTCAGGTTCTGCCAGGATAGAACCTTCTGGATCCACGGCAACTACCTGAATCAAGAAGGTAAACAAGATTTCTAACACGTCATGGACTCCAGTGCATTTTACGGCATGCGAGTCGCTGCAGCAGTTCTTTAGTTACAGGCTGAAGAACGACGCTTCTGTCTCATTTAGCTCCTCCACCAGCTGCCTATACTTCAAGCAGGAAGTGTACTTCAATATACCTCCTGCACATGCTCAGTAGCACTCAGATTTGAGTCTTAAAGAAGGAGTCATTTGCAGTTGGGCCGAAGCTTTCCTTTAATATCAAGGAAAAGGCGATACTTGATATCGATGTTTTAGGAGAACCTGCCCTAAATATGAACATGTTACCCTTGTATGACCTCTGACCCCTCAGTCTGCGTGACCTGCTCACCTTGCACTCTGGACATTTCTCCTTCAGTTTTCTCGCTATTCCAGTAATTGTTCCTCCAGTTCCAGCGCCAGCCACCAACATGTCCAAGCGGCCTGCAGGAAACAAGGGGTGATCCTCAGACACGCCAGTAACAGACACCGACATGAGCCGGTCCAAATACACAGGGGGGCACACAGTCGTTCCTGCTCGGACCCCACGCCGCACGCTCACTGGACACTCACCTTCACACTGCGCAAGGATCTCTTCTGCTGTGGTGTCATAGTGAGCGAGGGGGTTACTGGCGTTCCGGTACTGAGCGGGGGGGGGAAAACGAGACAGCGTAAGAACCGGCCAGCAGATCAGAGCCGCCCGTCTTATCTGCACATTTCTGTCCCTGCCGTTAATATCTCGGACCTTAATCAGTCGTTGGTCTCATCTTAGATTCAGGAGCCGTATGTCTATCCCATGTGTGTTTAATGTCCTTTACAGATTTAAATGCCGCCTCCCCCCCCTTCTCTCCGCATGTTCTCCTGCGGTCCCCGGTACCTGGTCCAGGATGTGCGAGTTAGGGATTTCATTCTTTAGCCTCCAGGCGACTCCGACGTGGGACTCTGGGGAATCGAAGCGAGCGTTGGTCGGAGTGCGGACAATCTCAGCACCGAGAGCCCGCAGCACATCCACCTATGGCAGAGGAGCCCGTGTTACCCCCGCGTACAGAAAATGGAACCTTCTCCCACTCCTGGCTGAGGTTATAGCTGCACATCCCCTCTCCCGCTCACCTTCTCCATGCTCATCTTCTCCGGCATGACAATAATGCAGCGATAGCCCTTCACCGCAGCCGCCAGAGCAAGACCAATGCCTGCGGAGCAGAGGGGGGGTTAACGGGACAGATGTGGCTTCCGTTACACGGAGCGCGCACCGCCCAGTCCTGCCCTCCCCCGCAGCGCACACCATGTAGGCCTGCCCTCCCCGCATCTATTCACAAGCACAGTCACATGTAAAGTGGGGCAAAAAAGTATTTAGTCAGCCACCAATTGTGAAAGTTCTCCCACTTAAAAAGATGAGAGAGGCCTGTAATTTTCATCATAGGTACACTTCAACTATGAGAGACAGAATGGGGGGAAAGAATACAGGAAATCACATTGTAGGATTTCTAATGAATTCATTGGTAAATTCCTCGGTAAAATAAGTATTTGGTCGCCTACAAACAAGCAAGATATCTTGCTTTCACAGACCTGTAACATCTTCTTTAATAGTCTCCTCTGTCCTCCACTCGTTACCTGTATTAATGGCACCTGTTTGAACTTGTTATCAGTATAAAAGACACCTGTCCACAACCTCAAACAGTCACACTCCAAACCCCACTATGGCCAAGACCAAAGAGCTGTCGAAGGACACCAGAAACAGAATTGTAGAACTGCACCAGGCTGGGAAGACTGAATCTGCAATAGGCAAGCAGCTTGGTGTGAAGAAATCAACTGTGGGAGCAATTATTCGAAAATGGAAGACATGCAGGACCACTGATAATCTCCCTCGATCTGGGGCTCCACACAAGATCTCACCCCGTGGTGTCAAAATGATCACAAGAACGGTGAGCAAAAATCCCAGAACCACACAGGGGGGACCTAGTGAATGACCTGCGGAGATCTGGGGCCAAAGTAACAAAGGCTACCATCAGTAACTCAAATCATGCAGTGCCAGACCTGTCCCCCTGCTTAAGCCAGTACATGTCCGAGCCTGTCTGACGTTTGCTAGAGAGCATTTGGATGATCCAGAAGAGGATTGGGCGAATGTCATATGGTCAGATGAAACCAAGGTAGAACTTTTTGGTAGAAACCAAAAACTCGTCGTGTTTGGAGGAGAAAGAATGCCGAGTTGCATCCAAAGAACACCATACCTACGGTGAAGCACGGGGGTGGAAACATCATGCTTTGGGGCTGTTTTTCTGCAAAGGGACCAGGACGACTGATCCGTGTAAAGGAAAGAATGAATGGGGCCATGTATCGTGAGATTTTGAGTGAAAACCTCCTTCCATCGGCAAGGGCATTGAAGATGCAATGTGGCTGGGTCTTTCAGCATGACAATGATCCCAAACACACCGCCCGGGCAACGAAGCAGCGGCTTCGTAAGAAGCATTTCAAAGTCCTGGAGTGGCCTAGCCAGTCTCCAGATCTCAACCCCATAGAAAACCTTTGGAGGGAGTTGAAAGTCCGTGTTGCCCAGCGACAGCCCCAAAACATCACTGCTCTAGAGGAGATCTGCATGGAGGAATGGTCCAAAATACCAGCAACAGTGTGTGAAAACCATGTGAAGACTTACAGGAAACGTTTGACCTCTGTCATTGCCAACAAAGGGTATATAACAAAGTATTCATATGAACTTTTGTTATTGACCAAATACTTATTTTCCACCATAATTTGCAAATAAATTCTTTAAAAATCAGACAATGTGATTTATGGACTTTGTTGTCTCATTCTGTCTCTCATAGTTGAAGTGTACCTATGATGAAAATTACAGGCCTCTCTCATCTTTGTAAGTGGGAGAACTTGCACAATTGGTGGCTGACTAAATACTTTTTTGCCCCACTGTAGAAAGAGATATATATAGAAAAGGCTCTCGTCACCCGTGTTCCCAGACGTCGGTTCTATGATGGTGTCTCCTGGTTTGAGGATTCCATCTTTCTCTGCATCCTCCACCATGCGCAGACTGATGCGATCCTTCACGCTGCCGCCCGCATTGAAGAACTCGCACTTTGCCACTGGGAGAAACACAACATGGGGTCTGTAACCACGGGCGGAAAACTGCCCCGGGCAGCCGGGTGATGGGGTTCAACAGACAGGAAGATTCAGAGACAGGGGCAAAGAGACAGCCCTGGGGGGGGGGCAGAAAGCAGCCGATACTCACAGAGCTCACACTTCAGCCCATACTTCTTCCCGATCTGGTTGATGCGGACCAGCGGAGTGTCGCCGATCCTGTGCAGGATGTTGGGAAGGACGTGTGGACTCGGCGTCCTGCGGGGGCACGAGGAAGTCTGCATCACGTATGTGCTGAGAATGACACGTTACTATGGGGCACAGGAGAGGTGGGTGGAGGCAGCGCATGCACCACACCTGCTCCCTAAAGCAGCCCGTCATTTATCCCGCGCACCCAACCCGCGGCCGGCCCTCAGGGGTAACACGCAGTAGTCTGGAGCCGGCGCACTCACACTTCCACGCGGCGATGCGGAGAGTCAGTCTGGGGTCTGCCCGGGGCCCACGTGCACTTGCTTGCAAGGTCCGGCCGAATCCACTTCCGATCAACCCCAAGGTCGGCTGCCACGTTGCCGTTGGTCACGTGGTTCTCGGCCAGGTGGGGGCAGGTGGCAGAATCTGAGCTGGGGGGCACAGAAGGCATGACGACCTGCGAATGAAAAGAGGAGATTAACATACAGCCTGCTCTTTGCCGGCTTCCCGCACCCTGACACTCTGCAGCCGGCTCTTTGCCCGGCTCCCCGCTGTTGGTTGAATTAATGGTCGAATTCTCCTCAGAAAGAGTTTTCCTTTATTTAGATCATGCGCATAATCGAGACAAGGCACACAACACACAAAAGTCGAAGCGTTGTCTGATTACATATTTGAATTACATGGTTTATATAACCTCTTATCTACTTCTAATAGCATGCATCATTCTGATTGGTTACTTTTCAAGCAGGTTACGCCTCTTTAAACTGCATAATTAAGAATGGCCTAGACTTGACCCTTTGCACATTATATATATATATATATATATATATATATATATATATATATATATATATATATATATATATATATATATATATATATATATATAAAACAACATAGAGTAGACGTGTTGGCGGGAACTCGTGCATATATCATAGACTAGACATTCCCTGCTTTCTTATGTCTTTGTCAGCAATAATATTTACGATAACATAAGCATTTTTCTACAGCCGGCTGGCACTCTGCGGCCCGCTCTTTGCCGGTAGGACAGGAAGGGACAGTTTTCATACTAAAGACGACAGCCCCGGGGCAAGCCTGGCTGGAAACGGCTTCCCTGGATAAACAGGGGATCTGGCAAAGCTCAGATGGTGCGTCTGGGATTGTCTTCCCCCTCCGGCACTCTGCACATAACCCGTGTGAATTGGTGATCTCGCTAAACCCGACGTCTCTGGCCCGGCACTCGCCGTCTCCTCTGTCACTTCTCCCCCGCCGCGCTCTCACTGCCCCGGGGTCAGTCCTGGGGCCCCGTCTGAAATGTAATCTCTCTATGCCGACCTCTCGCCCTCCCTCTGAAATCTCATCCTGGATGACTTCTCACTGGCTGAACGTCGCTCTCCCGTTTGCTACCGCTCTGTGCCGGTCCCTCCGCTGCGGCCCCTATAACTCTGCTAACTGCCCCCGGGGCTCTCCTCTTATAATCTCCGGTGACCATCTCCTCCACATCCCCCTCACTGTGCTGGCGCTATATAAACACAGCCCGGAGCTCCGTGTGCAGGGAGGGCAAACAGGGCAGCGGATGAGGGGCTGTACCTCCTCCATGTACCCGACACATGGGTAGGGAGGGGGTATTTAGGCAGGGCAGTAAAGCTCAGGCTGCAGCACCCCCCCTTCTAATGACACGTCCGCCTGTATGTCAGCAGCTGCACGGAACACACGACACGCAACACGTGGAATATTCCCGTAAACACACCTGCAGTTCCCAAACAAGGAGCGGCCCTGAACCTGCGCTGATAACACACAGAGGGGCAGCTGGCGGGGTCACAGAACATCTCACCGATTCATATACAGGTGGCAGGCTCGCTGATTTATCTATAAATTATACAGGGGGCCGGCTCGCTGATTTATCTATACATTATACAGGAGGCCGGTCACTGATTTATCTATACATTATACAGGGGCCGGCTCACTGATTTAACTATACATTATACAGGAGGCCGGTCCGCTGATTTATCTATACATTATACAGGAGGCCGGCTCGCTGATTTAACTATACATTATACAGGGGGACGGCTCACTGATTTATCTATACATTATACAGGTGGCCGGCTCGCTGATTTATACATTATCATCTTAGTACGCAGTAAACGCACGTTATTCCTCCCCGAGGTTTGCACACGCATGAAGCATGACATAACGTGTACACAAAACTAAAGTCAACTGAATTGGGTTTGAAAACAAACAGCATCCAAAAACCCCTTGGGGCAAAGTCCGGCCTCCGCAGCCTCCGGCCAATGCCGGCCCCTGAGCCGCAGGTGACACTGATGTAGCAGGCAATCTGTGCACCATAGCAGATATACACTCCATGGGGCCCTTGGTAAGGCAATGTGGCCCCTAAAACATACATGTACAGCCGGACCCCCAAAATGCAAGTCAGGCCTCAGGCACTGTGTACTCACTGCTGTACAGCTGGTGAGACCCAGGACCCTGTATACACATTCACCCCACAGGACAGGAACACAGGGCTCACTCACCCCTAGGACAGGTGTACAAAACTCACTAATCTCTACAATAGATAGTATGGGGGCTCACTCACCGTCTGGACAGGTAGAGAGGGGGTCGCTAACCTCTAGGGCAGGTAGAAGGGGGGGGAGGCTCACTCACCGCCTGGACAGGTAGAAGGGGGGGTCGCTCACCTCTAGGACAGGTAGAACGGGGATTCACCGCCTGGACAGGTATCCTTCCAAAAACCAGATTGCAACAGCTGCCTCTGCAGCACGCTGTCAGCCCGGGCGCAATAATTGGTCTGAAAGGACGGTGGGTGCGACCGGGATACGCTATTGGCTGGCGGGAAGGCGGTGGCACTCAGACCTTTCCATGATTGGCTGAATGAACAAGGGCGAAGTGTCGCTAAGATACAAGCCCAACAAATCAGAGCCAAGCAGCTCAATCAGTGGGAGGAGCAGAAAATACTGCTGCGTTATGTGAGTCAGGGCGGGGCCTTGGACACACGGACACACGGACACACGGACACACACACACACACACACACACACACACACACACACACACACACACACACACACACCCCCCCCCCCCCCCCCCACACACACACACACACACACACCCCCCCCCCCCCCCCCACACACACACACACACACACACACACACACCCCCCCCCCCCCCCCCCTTTCCAATCACTAATTCTACCATCAGCCTTTAGCTAACTTTATTTGTTTTGTCACACATTTTACTTCAGGTATGAATAAACAGGTTCTGGTATATGTCACTATCATAAACCAATATGTGTTTAGCAACATCTCCTGAGTACAGCGATACCTCACATGAATGATTTTGCCTGGCTGTTTGGGGTCAAAAGGGCCACATTTGGGACATGCGCATTTTTCAATGTTGAACTTTGGCATTTGGGGATCCACTGCCCATGCCCTATTTGGTACATCTTTGAGCCGGGCCATTTCAGTGTGCCCAATAAAGCCATATTTTTTTGAAAACTAGACACCCCAGGGTATTTTAAATGCTGGTATTTTAACTGTTTGCATGCACACATTTTACCACCAGAATGTTTTCAAAGTTTGCAGTAGTATTCTTTTGTGTGTATTTTTCCCCCACACACCTATGTTATGTATGAATTTACAGCTCCTGGTATATGCCGCTGTCACACGACACCCCAATATGTGTTCAGCAACATCTCCTGAGTACAGCGATACCCCCATGCATGGGTTTGTCATTTTTGGGGGGAATTAAAAGGCCACATTTGGTACGTGTGCATTTTTCTAATTGGAAATTAGATGTGTGGCCATCCCCCCCCCCGTGTTAATTGGGACATTCTTGAACCCGGCCAATTCAATTTACCCCATCAACCCATACATTTTTTAAAAGTAGACACCCAATGGGCATTTAATATGCCAGTATTTTAACTCTTTCCATGCGAGAATTGTTTTAAGCTAATGTGCTAATTTTAGGACTTGCTCACAAAAATATTTTTTATATATATATTTTTTTTGCCTTTTTTAAATTTAAAAAATAAATAAATTTCAACTTGAAGGTTCCCCTGATAGTGACATCAGTGGGAAATTATTTTTACATTTTACTGATTTTTTACTATTTCTTTCTAATTATTAATTTTATTTTTTAATTTATTTTTACTAATCACACTGTGATTAGACAGCTAGGCTCCATTGACTTGCATGGTTGAATACAGTACCTGTATTCAACCTGCAAGTGGAGCCAGAGTTCCCTAGAGGGTCTGGAGACCCTCTAGCGAACTTTTTCATCTTTATTGTTTTTTTTCCCGGGCCGCCGCCATCTTGCTGATGGTGAAGATCACTGGCAGCTGTCACAGTCCATCCTGGGGTGAGTGTTTGGTGTCGCTGGATGCCTCCTGATCGAGGCATTCCAGCGACACCATTTAAGTTTAGGAGGTGATCGTTGATCGCCTACTAAACGCTTTTTAAAACGGGCGCTTTTTAAAATCGATCACGGATGTTGACGCCCCGGGGAGGGGCCAGACATGGTGCCGATCGTGGCGTTGCTGAATGCCTCGAGGTCGAGGCATTACAGCAACGCCGTTTGGGTGAAAAAAATCGATCACGGATTGATTTTTTTTCACCCATTTTAACAAATGACGGTCCTGGCACGTCATTTGTCGTAAGCGACTTGTTTTTCCGTGACGTGCCCAGACCGGCAATTGTCGTCAAGGGGTTAAAGTGAGAATACTAAACAAACTCAAAATTTACAAATAAACTTTTGTGACGTTTCCAAATAAAAATCAGCGAGCGATAATGTATAGCCCCCTTCTGTCCAATAACAGACATAAGCCTTCCATTTGTGGCGTCGGTCGGTTTCTGGATCTTTTGGCCTCCCAGACGCTGTGCAGAGAGGTTACTTCAGCGTAAATCTACCGTTTAAGAAGTGTCCCAAGTGCGTCATTTTACATTTATTGGCATCAAACTGCAGCCGCGGCACTCACCTCCATTCCTCTAACATTAAACTGCAGCTGTCGCTCTCTCCCCTATTTAACATTAAACTGCAGTTGCCTCTCTCCCCTATTCGTCTAACAAACTGCAGCCGCCGCTCTCTCCCCTATTTAACATTAAACTGCAGCCGTCGCTCTCTCCCCTATTTAACATTAAACTGCAGCTGCCTCTCTCCCCTATTCCTCTAACAAACTGCAGCCGCCGCGCTCTCCCCTATTCCTCTAACATTAAACTGCCGCGCTCTCCCCCATTCCTCTAACATTAAACTGCAGCCGCTGCTGTCTCCCCTATTTCTCTAACATTAAACTGCAGCCGCTGCTCTCTCTCCTACTCCTCACATTATACTGCAGCCGCCGCTTTAGTACCTCACTTGTAACATTAGGGGCCAAAATGGACTCCTCTGAGTTTTACGTGAAACTCACCAGAAAGTGGACGGGTGGGACTCATTTGGAGGAACGTGAAGCGATATTCTGTCCTGTCCGGAACCTTCCGCTCATTCTTCATGATGTGCGCTACACCAGTAAGGGGTAAACGAGAACCCTGACGCTCGGATGGAGGGGCTTCTCAGTGACTTTATTTATTTTAAGTGCAAACTCTGGCCCCCGGTCTTAGCCAACCAGACAAGATGGCCTCCAAAAAACACCTACAAAGCAGGAGACCGATGGAGAGACAGCAACAAACGGCACCCTGATTTTAGGAGCGAGGACAGGAATCCAACGTTCCAGCAGTAGGTGATCTACCGGCAGTCCTCACCCGTCCACCTTCCTGTACCGGGATTCTGGCGGTGAGCTCTGCAAAATAACTGAACATTAAGGGGTAGTAGAAGCATTATTATTACGCTCCTCTACAGACACCAGACAGGCCAGAAGGCTTGTTTTCCCGCTCGGCAGCATGAGGTTGTGATACCGGCTTAATACTCGAGGCTTGGGGGAAGCACGAGAAATACCAATAACCAACCTCGTGCTACCGAGTCCCATCAAGGATGAAGCCGCCGTCCATGCGCGGTGATCTGGCTGCTGCACCTCTTTTATGCAAAGGCTGCCCTGTACAGCAGGCGATTACTTTACAGGGATCCGTGTATAAAGTGGATCTAGAGGCAAAAGGTGATCATTGTTGACCTTATTTGCATGCGCCTACCCAGAATCCCCTGTGTTGCAGCAGCATGAGATTTCTGTCTGTAGATGAGTGTTTAATAATAACAATAGCGCTTCTACGTCCCTCTTAATTTTAAACGGAAGGATTTTCCATCACCTTTACCTGCCATGACTTGTGTTAAATAAGCTAACTGCAGCAGCAATAATACAAATAGCCACTAGGCGGCACTCCTGGGGGCCAAATCATCCGATCAGCAACCTTCTCTTTCCTGCCTTGGCAGACGTCTCACGCGATTCCAGCGGATTCTATTAACCCCTTAATGATCTGGGGTTTTCCCCCTGGTCAGGAGAGTTTCCCGCACTTTTCCTGTGAGGTGAGCGAGCTAGAGAGAGAGCGGAGATTTCAGCTCCTTGACTTACTATATTTCAGAAATGGCCAACCCAGTGAGCTTGCCTGGACCTGTATAATGTATAGTTAAATTGGCAAGATACCAGGCCCCTGTATAATTAAATCGGCAAGATGCCTCTAGACTGTAAGCTCGTTTGATCAGGGCCCTCCTCACCTGTTGTCTCTGTTAGTAAATTTGTTATGTTACAAACTACTTGTTATGTCCTGTCTACCCATTGTACAGCGCTACAGCATCTGATGGCGCTATATAAAACAAAAAATAATGCCGGCACCCCTGTATAATGTATGGTTAAATCAGTGACCGAGGGGCGCACGAAGCACCACGACACACACAGCTGCGCAGTACTGGAGAACTACAAATGTTTAATCAGAAGCCCAGCTTTTTTAAAAAAAAAAACAAAAAAAAAAACCATCAAAATACATTAAAAAAAAAAAAAAAACACTCCCTGGACCGCTAATCACAGATCCCCCACCATCCCCCGAAATGTCCCAGAACATGGAATAAAAACGGTGGCTCAGAAACGCCCCGATCTCTCCCGGTCTCTGGACCTCCGACGATCCCTGTCTCTGCCTCCTCCAACGCCGCCACCCCGGCCGCGGTCTCTGGAACGAGATCGGCGCTCACGAGATCTGGAGCGAGAACGATGCCTGTAAGAGAGCAGACAGCCGTGAACTGGCCGGCAAGGGAGAAGGGCCGGGACTAGAGGAGGGAGAAGGGCCGGGACTGGAGGAAACATTCTGTCAGCTCCAATTAATTCCAGGGGAACGGGATTAATGCCTGTCATAACACAATATTTTGCCGGCGGGCTCAAAGCGCATGCTCGTACATGGAACCGTTCCATGTGGTCTCAGCTCCCTAAACCCCCCCAAAAAATGAAGATGATACTCACTTGTTCATGTCTCTGCCTGGAGGTCTGTCCCTGGAACACAGAAAGAAGTTTAACAATCTGTCCCTGTAACGAAGCCCCCCAGCGCCAAGAGACCCCCCTGGCGTGTACTCACTTCTTCCTGCGCCGACCGTACAGCTCCCTGCGCAGCTCCCGAGAGATCGGCTTGAGATGCATGAAGTTACAGAAGCCCCCGCGCGTGCACTCCCTGCGGAACAAAGACCAGTAACCCCAACTGGACTGGACACCCGGAAACCCAGAGGCCAGGGCCCCAGAACCCATAACACTCACCCCATCTCATACTGGCGGCAGCAGGCCTCCCGGAAATCGGTGACAGGGGACAGCTCCGCGTGGATTGGCTGCCCGTTAAACCAGCGGTTATTCAGGTCTTTCACTGCCTTTTCTGCATCTTCTTCCCTGCGGAACTGCAGAGACACAGAGAGACATGACTCCAGGCTTGCGCGACAGAGACATGACTCCAGGCTTGCGCGACAGAGACATGACTCCAGGCTTGCGCGACAGAGACATGACTCCAGGCTTGCGCGACAGAGACATGACTCCAGGCTTGCGCGACAGAGACATGACTCCAGGCTTGCGCGACAGAGACATGACTCCAGGCTTGCGCGACAGAGACATGACTCCAGGCTTGCGCGACAGAGACATGACTCCAGGCTTGCGCGACAGAGACATGACTCCAGGCTTGCGCGACAGAGACATGACTCCAGGCTTGCGCGACAGAGACATGACTCCAGGCTTGCGCGACAGAGACATGACTCCAGGCTTGCGCGACAGAGACATGACTCCAGGCTTGCGCGACAGAGACATGACTCCAGGCTTGCGCGACAGAGACATGACTCCAGGCTTGCGCGACAGAGACATGACTCCAGGCTTGCGCGACAGAGACATGACTCCAGGCTTGCGCGACAGAGACATGACTCCAGGCCTGCGCGACAGAGACAGGCCTGCGCGACAGAGACAGGCCTGCGCGACAGAGACAGGCCTGCGCGACATTTGGGTCC
Source organism: Spea hammondii (assembly GCA_029215755.1). Lineage (NCBI taxonomy): Eukaryota > Metazoa > Chordata > Amphibia > Anura > Pelobatidae > Spea > Spea hammondii. Next base: position 149,686,223 of record JARDYJ010000002.1, on the reverse strand, counting down.
TGGAAAGGCAGAGGACAGCATGGAGGTTGGAAGAGACATGCGTGGGCGACGCAATTGCATTCAGAAGGGGCTCTAACCCCCATAACGAAAGAGGCTGGAAATGACAATAACTTCGGCCAATAAAAGGAACACAGAAGGTGCCGCTCACCATTAGAGCCACGCCCCCCAACACCACCACAGAGCCCCCCCCGCATCCTCCCTGACATACCTTGACATAGACGTTTCCAACAAGATGATCTCCCAAATTATCACAAACGTTCATTTCTTCCACCTCCCCGTACTTCTCCTCCATCTCCGTGAACACTTCCTGAGAGAAAAGAACCGGCCACTCGTCTCAACGCTCTGACAACCTGTACCCAACCGGCACAGGAACCCCCCCCCCCCAACCGGCACAGGAACCCCCCCCCCCGCACACACACACCAACCGGCAGAGCCCCCCCACAGGCACAGGAACCCCCACCACCACCAGTACCAAGCGCTGGAGCCATTACAAGCCACATACCCCTCCGGTAACCATCGCTTTTTACAGCAAGAAAACCATGGGGCAAACGGTTTTTATCCATCTGCCCCGCGTTACAGGCGGCAAGGCGACTACGGCATAAACTCCACGACATCACAAAGAAAGACGCGGCCCTCGGCTTACCTCAAAGAACTCATCGTAATGTTCCTGCATCTCCACATCGCTCACAGCACCTGGGGGCCAGATATCAGAGAGAGATCACACGGGGGGCACCGAGACATCAGGCGGGGGGGGGGGGGGACCGAGACATCAGGCGGGGGGAGGGGCACCGAGACATCAGGCGGGGGGAGGGGCACCGAGACATCAGGCGGGGGGAGGGGCACCGAGACATCAGGCGGGGGGGGGGAGCACCGAGACATCAGGCGGGGGGGGGGAGCACCGAGACATCAGGCGGGGGGGGGAGCACCGAGACATCAGGCGGGGGGGGGGGGAGCACCGAGACATCAGGCGGGGGGGGGGAGCACCGAGACATCAGGCGGGGGGGGGGAGCACCGAGACATCAGGCGGGGGGGGGGAGCACCGAGACATCAGGCGGGGGGGGGGGAGCACCGAGACATCAGGCGGGGGGAGGGGAGCACCGAGACATCAGGCGGGGGGAGGGGAGCACCGAGACATCAGGCGGGGGGGGGGGAGCACCGAGACATCAGGCGGGGGGAGGGGAGCACCGAGACATCAGGCGGGGGGAGGGGAGCACCGAGACATCAGGCGGGGGGAGGGGAGCACCGAGACATCAGGCGGGGGGAGGGGAGCACCGAGACATCAGGCGGGGGGAGGGGAGCACCGAGACATCAGGCGGGGGGAGGGGAGCACCGAGACATCAGGCGGGGGGAGGGGAGCACCGAGACATCAGGCGGGGGGAGGGGAGCACCGAGACATCAGGCGGGGGGAGGGGAGCACCGAGACATCAGGCGGGGGGAGGGGAGCACCGAGACATCAGGCGGGGGGAGGGGAGCACCGAGACATCAGGCGGGGGGAGGGGAGCACCGAGACATCAGGCGGGGGGAGGGGAGCACCGAGACATCAGGCGGGGGGAGGGGAGCACCGAGACATCAGGCGGGGGGAGGGGAGCACCGAGACATCAGGCGGGGGGAGGGGAGCACCGAGACATCAGGCGGGGGGAGGGGAGCACCGAGACATCAGGCGGGGGGAGGGGAGCACCGAGACATCAGGCGGGGGGAGGGGAGCACCGAGACATCAGGCGGGGGGAGGGGAGCACCGAGACATCAGGCGGGGGGAGGGGAGCACCGAGACATCAGGCGGGGGGAGGGGAGCACCGAGACATCAGGCGGGGGGAGGGGAGCACCGAGACATCAGGCGGGGGGAGGGGAGCACCGAGACATCAGGCGGGGGGAGGGGAGCACCGAGACATCAGGCGGGGGGAGGGGAGCACCGAGACATCAGGCGGGGGGAGGGGAGCACCGAGACATCAGGCGGGGGGAGGGGAGCACCGAGACATCAGGCGGGGGGAGGGGAGCACCGAGACATCAGGCGGGGGGAGGGGAGCACCGAGACATCAGGCGGGGGGAGGGGAGCACCGAGACATCAGGCGGGGGGAGGGGAGCACCGAGACATCAGGCGGGGGGAGGGGAGCACCGAGACATCAGGCGGGGGGAGGGGAGCACCGAGACATCAGGCGGGGGGAGGGGAGCACCGAGACATCAGGCGGGGGGAGGGGAGCACCGAGACATCAGGCGGGGGGAGGGGAGCACCGAGACATCAGGCGGGGGGAGGGGAGCACCGAGACATCAGGCGGGGGGAGGGGAGCACCGAGACATCAGGCGGGGGGAGGGGAGCACCGAGACATCAGGCGGGGGGAGGGGAGCACCGAGACATCAGGCGGGGGGAGGGGAGCACCGAGACATCAGGCGGGGGGAGGGGAGCACCGAGACATCAGGCGGGGGGAGGGGAGCACCGAGACATCAGGCGGGGGGAGGGGAGCACCGAGACATCAGGCGGGGGGAGGGGAGCACCGAGACATCAGGCGGGGGGAGGGGAGCACCGAGACATCAGGCGGGGGGAGGGGAGCACCGAGACATCAGGCGGGGGGAGGGGAGCACCGAGACATCAGGCGGGGGGAGGGGAGCACCGAGACATCAGGCGGGGGGAGGGGAGCACCGAGACATCAGGCGGGGGGAGGGGAGCACCGAGACATCAGGCGGGGGGAGGGGAGCACCGAGACATCAGGCGGGGGGAGGGGAGCACCGAGACATCAGGCGGGGGGAGGGGAGCACCGAGACATCAGGCGGGGGGAGGGGAGCACCGAGACATCAGGCGGGGGGAGGGGAGCACCGAGACATCAGGCGGGGGGAGGGGAGCACCGAGACATCAGGCGGGGGGAGGGGAGCACCGAGACATCAGGCGGGGGGAGGGGAGCACCGAGACATCAGGCGGGGGGAGGGGAGCACCGAGACATCAGGCGGGGGGAGGGGAGCACCGAGACATCAGGCGGGGGGAGGGGAGCACCGAGACATCAGGCGGGGGGAGGGGAGCACCGAGACATCAGGCGGGGGGAGGGGAGCACCGAGACATCAGGCGGGGGGAGGGGAGCACCGAGACATCAGGCGGGGGGAGGGGAGCACCGAGACATCAGGCGGGGGGAGGGGAGCACCGAGACATCAGGCGGGGGGAGGGGAGCACCGAGACATCAGGCGGGGGGAGGGGAGCACCGAGACATCAGGCGGGGGGAGGGGAGCACCGAGACATCAGGCGGGGGGAGGGGAGCACCGAGACATCAGGCGGGGGGAGGGGAGCACCGAGACATCAGGCGGGGGGAGGGGAGCACCGAGACATCAGGCGGGGGGAGGGGAGCACCGAGACATCAGGCGGGGGGAGGGGAGCACCGAGACATCAGGCGGGGGGAGGGGAGCACCGAGACATCAGGCGGGGGGAGGGGAGCACCGAGACATCAGGCGGGGGGAGGGGAGCACCGAGACATCAGGCGGGGGGAGGGGAGCACCGAGACATCAGGCGGGGGGAGGGGAGCACCGAGACATCAGGCGGGGGGAGGGGAGCACCGAGACATCAGGCGGGGGGAGGGGAGCACCGAGACATCAGGCGGGGGGAGGGGAGCACCGAGACATCAGGCGGGGGGAGGGGAGCACCGAGACATCAGGCGGGGGGAGGGGAGCACCGAGACATCAGGCGGGGGGAGGGGAGCACCGAGACATCAGGCGGGGGGAGGGGAGCACCGAGACATCAGGCGGGGGGAGGGGAGCACCGAGACATCAGGCGGGGGGAGGGGAGCACCGAGACATCAGGCGGGGGGAGGGGAGCACCGAGACATCAGGCGGGGGGAGGGGAGCACCGAGACATCAGGCGGGGGGAGGGGAGCACCGAGACATCAGGCGGGGGGAGGGGAGCACCGAGACATCAGGCGGGGGGAGGGGAGCACCGAGACATCAGGCGGGGGGAGGGGAGCACCGAGACATCAGGCGGGGGGAGGGGAGCACCGAGACATCAGGCGGGGGGAGGGGAGCACCGAGACATCAGGCGGGGGGAGGGGAGCACCGAGACATCAGGCGGGGGGAGGGGCACCGAGACATCAGGCGGGGGGGGGGCACCGAGACATCAGGCGGGGGGGGGGGCACCGAGACATCAGGCGGGGGGGGGGGCACCGAGACATCAGGCGGGGGGGGGGCACCGAGACATCAGGCGGGGGGGGGGGCACCGAGACATCAGGCGGGGGGGGGGCACCGAGACATCAGGCGGGGGGGGGGCACCGAGACATCAGGCGGGGGGGGGGCACCGAGACATCAGGCGGGGGGGGGGGGCACCGAGACATCAGGCGGGGGGGGGGGGCACCGAGACATCAGGCGGGGGGGGGCCACCGAGACATCAGGCGGGGGGGGGCACCGAGACATCAGGCGGGGGGGGGCACCGAGACATCAGGCGGGGGGGGGCACCGAGACATCAGGCGGGGGGGGGCACCGAGACATCAGGCGGGGGGGGGCACCGAGACATCAGGCGGGGGGGGCACCGAGACATCAGGCGGGGGGGGGCACCGAGACATCAGGCGGGGGGGGCACCGAGACATCAGGCGGGGGGGGCACCGAGACATCAGGCGGGGGGGGGCACCGAGACATCAGGCGGGGGGGGCACCGAGACATCAGGCGGGGGGGGCACCGAGACATCAGGCGGGGGGGGCACCGAGACATCAGGCGGGGGGGGGCACCGAGACATCAGGCGGGGGGGGCACCGAGACATCAGGCGGGGGGGGGCACCGAGACATCAGGCGGGGGGGGCACCGAGACATCAGGCGGGGGGGGCACCGAGACATCAGGCGGGGGGGGCACCGAGACATCAGGCGGGGGGGGCACCGAGACATCAGGCGGGGGGGGCACCGAGACATCAGGCGGGGGGGGGCACCGAGACATCAGGCGGGGGGGGGCACCGAGACATCAGGCGGGGGGGGGCACCGAGACATCAGGCGGGGGGGGCACCGAGACATCAGGCGGGGGGGGCACCGAGACATCAGGCGGGGGGGGCACCGAGACATCAGGCGGGGGGGGGCACCGAGACATCAGGCGGGGGGGGGGCACCGAGACATCAGGCGGGGGGGGGGCACCGAGACATCAGGCGGGGGGGGGCACCGAGACATCAGGCGGGGGGGGCACCGAGACATCAGGCGGGGGGGGGCACCGAGACATCAGGCGGGGGGGGGGCACCGAGACATCAGGCGGGGGGGGGCACCGAGACATCAGGCGGGGGGGGGCACCGAGACATCAGGCGGGGGGGGGCACCGAGACATCAGGCGGGGGGGGCACCGAGACATCAGGCGGGGGGGGCACCGAGACATCAGGCGGGGGGGGGCACCGAGACATCAGGCGGGGGGGGGGCACCGAGACATTGCTTGAGACAGCAGGGGGGACCGAGACATTGCTTGAGATAGCAGGGGGGCGGGTATCACTCCCGAGAATAGTGAAAACGGGGGAGAAAAAGCAACTCACAGCGAAGTCCGTCCGCCGACTGCGACGAGTTCTGTGGGTTCCGATAGATGTTCAGCAGGGCGATAGTCTGAAACGGAGACAGACGTTAGGGACCACGGGCGAGACAGTACATTCAGACGCCCCCGGCACACGTTAGCGAGAGCGCCGCAGCCACACATCGGGACGTCCCGGGGTACAAAGTAAAAGCGTGGCCACCAGCCTCGCCGGCTGCAGCTGCCACCCAAGGGGAGTAAAGAAACCACGAGGGTCTTACAAACACTCCGAGCAGCTGCCACAAAATTCACTCAACCTTCTCAAATAAGTGGGAGACCGCCGAGGCGTCACGTAGCATTTGTCAGATTTACACTCCCATTACCTCTATAGACAGCAAGGCCTGGGATGCAACATGGAACGGATTATAACGGAGGGACAGCACGAGCCCAGAAATGTCACTAATTCACCCTAAATCATTACACTGGGGAGAAATAAGCACAATGTCCACGTCACTCCATGCGAGAACCTTCCGGCTCCCTCTCACACAGAACACGCCGAGCGTTACCAACACGGTCCAGAGGACATACCTGGCTGAAGGTGGGCTTGTTATGAAGACGCGAGCATCTGTCTCCATGGCGACACGCCCCAATCTTAAAGTAAAATGAGCAGTTAACCCTGAGGAGAAAATGAATAAAACGCCAAACACAAGTTTTTAGGGGTCAGAATAACACAGACTGGCCCCAAACACTTGCAGGATCCACAACCCAACCCCCCCTTCCCACCGCCACACAGGAGCCCCCCGGGCCCCCACAGGCACTGGCCGAGAGCGGCAGCCGTCTCAGGAGCTTCCGGCAGGTTAAGGAGAAGCTGCAGCTGCCTCCTCGCACTCACCATTCCCTCTGCCGGATGAACTCAATGGGAGCGCTTTGTGCGGAGGGGCAATAGATGGAGGCGCGGGGCAAATGCATGGGGGGGGGGTCAACCCCCGTGCCGGTGCTGGAGCTGACTGGGGTGAGTGTCACGTGTCAGGAGAAGCGTTTGGGCAATAGATGGGGCGCAGGGCAAAGGCATGGAGGGCTCCGCGGAAACTCTCCACGCGTTGGAAAGGGGGATACAGTGTGAAGAATACGCTTTAAAGACCCTACGGTGAAACCAAGTCGCAGGAACTCACCTCCCCCGATTACCAGACCCCCCCGGGGGGCATCCCCTTCCCTATACAGTCAGCACTCTGACAGCCCGCATGATGCACTCACGGGGTACTCTCACCCCCATTATTAGTATACCAGTAACAGACCCCCCCCATATAGTCAGCGCGCTGATGGCCAGCACAATGCACTCAGGAGGTACTTTCACCCCCATTACCAGTGACCGCCCCCCCTTCGCTATACAGTCAGCACCCATCCCCATAAATACCCTCCCCCCCCCTACTGTTATCCAATAAATCAGTCGCCCCGGGGTAGCAGCTCTCTGCCCTCTTCTTACGCACCTTTCTCAGTCAGGGTAGCCCCCCTCTCCTCTCCCTCCCCGGGGGTAGCCACCCTCTCCTCTCCTCTCCCCTCCCTCCCCGGGGGTAGCCATCCTCTCCTCTCCTCTCCTCTCCAAACCACTCTTTAATTTCTCTCACTTGTCCTTCTCGGTCCCGAAGATGGACGCCAGATACTCCGCCATCTTCCACTCCGGCCACCGCGCGCCGCAAACGTCATCAAAATGTGACAAAGAGCATAATCAGGCCGCGCGGTAAGGGGGCGTGGCCAAAGTCGCCAGGGAGACGGAAACTACTTTAGCCCAGGTTTTAGGGGAGGAGTAGGCCGCGATGCTGTAAGTGACGATCTGGGGGCGGTGCCGAGACTGACTGACTGACTGACTGACTGACTGACTGACTGACTGACTGACTGACTGACTGACTCGCTGGCTCGCTCGCTCTCTCAATGGGGTGCAGATACACAGCTGGGAACACTGGCCATTGTTTGAGACATACAGGTCTCTCAACTGCTGAACATCAGCCATACAGTCGCCCGGCAGTATCATAGTGGAAAAAACCCCAAATCCACCAAGTGATGTGGAAGCAAACCCCCCACAAAGTATCCCGTCCTTATAACCCGTTATATACCTGAATATTCCTCATATTATATATTATATACTCTCCCCCCGTATAACTAATCCTGTCCTTATAACCTATTATATCCCTGTATATTCCTCATATATATTATATACTCTACGGCCGTATAACTAACCCCGTCCTTATAACCCGTTATATCCCTGTATATTCCTCTTATTATATACTCTCCGGCCCGTATAACTAATCCCGCCCTTATAACCCGTTATATCCCTGTATATTCCTCATATTATATATTATATACTCTCTGGCCGTATAACTAATCCCGTCCTTATAACCAGTTATATCCCTGTATATTCCTCATACTATATATTATTTACTCTCTGGCTGTATAACTAATCCCATCCTTATAACCCATTATATCCCTGTATATTCCTCATATTATATACTATCCGGCCGTATAACTAATCCCGTCCTTATAACCTGTTATATCCCTGTATATTCCTCATATTATATATTATATACTCTCCGGCCGTATAACTAATCCCGTCCTTATAGCCCGTTATAAACCCTGTATATTCCTCATATTATATACTCACCGGCCGTATAACTAATCCTGTCCTTATAACCCGTTATATCCCTGTATATTCCTAATATTATATATATTATATACTCTCCGGCCTTATAACTAATCCCGTCCTTATAACCCGTTATATCCCTGTATATTCCTCATATTATATATTATATACTCTCTGGCTGTATAACTAATCCTGTCCTTATAACCCGTTATATTCCTCATATTATATATTATATACTCTTTGGCCCGTATAACTAATCCCGTCCTTATAACCCGTTATATCCTGTATAGTCCTCATATTATATATTATATACTCTCCGGCCCATATAACTAATCCCGTCCTTATAACCCGTTATATCCCTGTATATTCCTCATATTATATACTCTCCGGCCGTATAACTAATCCCATCCTTATAAATCGTTATATCACTGTATATTCCTCATATTATATACTATCTGGCCGTATAACTAATCCCGTCCTTATAACCCGTTATATCCTGTATATTCCTCATATTATATATTATATACTCTCTGGCTGTATAACTAATCCCGTCCTTATAACCCATTATATCCCTGTATATTCCTCATATTATATATTATATACTCTCCGGTCCGTATAACTAACCCCATCCTTATAACCGGTTATATCCTGTATATTCCTCATATTATATATTCTCCAGCTGTATAACACTGTCCTTATAACCGGTAATATCCTGTATATTCCTCATATTATATATCATATACTCTCCCACCGTATAACTAATCCCATCCTTATAACCCGTTATATCCCTGTATATTCCTCATATTATATATTCTCCAGCCGTATAACCCCGTCCTTATAACCGGTTATATCCTGTATATTCCTCATTTTATATATAATATACTCTCCCACCGTATAACTAATCCCATCCTTATAACCCGTTATATCCCTGTATGTTCCTAATATCATATATTATATACTCTCCCGGCCTGTATAACTAATCCCGTCCTTATAACCCGTTATATCCCTGTATATTCCTCATATTATATATTATATACTCTCCGGCCGTATAACTAATCCTGTCCTTATAACCCGTTATATCCTGTGTATTCCTCATATTATATATATTATATACTCTCCGGCCCTTATAACTAATCCCGTCCTTATAACCCGTTATATCCTGTGTATTCCTCATATTATATATTATATACTCTCCGGCCGTATAACTAATCCCGTCCTTATAACCTGTTATATCCTGTATATTCCTCATATTATATATTATATACTCTCCGGCCCATATAACTAATCCCGTCCTTATAACCGGTAATATCCTGTATATTCCTCATATTATATATCATATACTCTCCCACCGTATAACTAATCCCATCCTTATAACCCGTTATATCCCTGTATATTCCTCATATTATATATTATATACTCTCCGGCCGTATAACTAATCCCGTCCTTATAACCCGTTATATCCTGTGTATTCCTCATATTATATATTATATACTCTCCGGCCCTTATAACTAATCCCGTCCTTATAACCCGTTATATCCTGTGTATTCCTCATATTATATATTATATACTCTCTGGCCTGTATAACTAATCCCGTCCTTATAACCCGTTATATCCCTGTATATTCCTCATATTATATATTATATACTCTCCGGCTGTATAACTAATCCCGTCCTTATAACCCGTTATAACCTGTATATTCCTCACATTATATATTATATACTCTCCGGCCGTATAACTAATCCCGTCCTTATAACCCGTTATCTCCAGTGTATTCCTCATATTATATATTATATACTCTCCTGCCGTATAACTAATCCCGTCCTTATAACCCGTTATATCCTGTATATTCCTCATATTAACACAGGTAATCAGAGAGCGGCTGGTATTGGCCCCGGTATGTATTTGTATTATGACATCATGCAGCTTTCCTCTATAATTAAGGGTCTCCTTATAGTCGCCCCCATGGGATCTGGGATGAACAGCCAGCTGTGTGGTTTTTTAGGGAGTAGAAGCTACTTATCTCTACTAAAGTTTAGATAAAACCGGCAGAGGAAGAATTGATTTTGGGCCATATTTTTACTCTCATAATTACTGTGATTATGTAATAATTGTCGTATTTACTATCTTCTCCCGGCTAACTGGAATTTTATGGCGATTGCCGAATTTGATGAAAGTTTTTTTTTTCCCTCCGCTTAATTTTTCCACTGAACCTGGAATTATATCTACAGGGGCCGGTTGGACGACAGTGACCAGTGGCGGTAAATTTAATGGTTCTATTATTCTGAATAGAGGAGAATTCTGTCTTCTTCGATACAGAGGAGATTATCTCTGTTTTGGGGAAATAATAACCCGTGATAATGACAATGATGGAAAAGGGATTTTTACCCGGAATTACGTTTTTTTTTCTGAAGTTGGACATTATTTGCATCTATTAAAAAGCTCACTAATAATCTATACACTTTATCGTACTACAGATATATCCGAGTACTTGTCTCTTTAAATTGTTGTATTAATACCGTCGCTACGGACCAATATCGTGAGATAAAGTGATCTTTTTGTTGCCATTCTAATAATTATCTTTTTCTTTTATTTGTGGTTCCCGAGAGGACTGGGAATGAACTGGTTTGATATTAAATCACGTTATACATAATGTGATATCATTCTGATAAATGGCAGATGTTCTTGCGATGCGCTGCTTCTCCTGCCGGATCCATAAGTCAGTGATTAATACCTGTGTGTAGGAACACGTCATGGTCACGTATTAAAGAACACGTCATGGTCATGTAATTAGGAACCCATCTTGTCCTTGTTATGTATTTTTGTTTTATATACCATTACATAAGTTATGGTGAGTAAAGGTTATAGGGGTAGTAGAAGCATTATTATTAAACGCTCATCTACAGACACCAGACGAGACAGAAGGCTTGTTTTTCCCTCAGAAATCTCGTGGTGCTGCCACAACCACAAAGGATTCTGGGTAGGCACATGCAAATAAGGTTAATAATTATCTTCTTTTGCCTCTAGATCCACTTTATACATGGATCCCTTGAAAGTAATTGGGATGTTGTCATACAGAGCTAGGAGCAATGCTCTGCAGATGGGGATGCTGTCATACAGAGCTAGGAGCGATGCTCTGCAGATGCTGTCATTCAGCGCCGTGGGAACTGTCTGTGAAGGTTGAACGGGTTCCAGTTTGATCCGTTCTCAGCACACGGATACAAAGCAATAATCCGCAGGCACCGAGCCTGCGCCGTGTGCCGCTCACTGGGGCAGACTGTTTATTCTGCACTAATACCGGCCCTTCCACCAGGCACACCGAGGGTTAACTGGGCCCCTGAAAACGAAATGTAATATTACAGCAAAGTCTCCGGCAATGATAAGGAGTTTATTCACTAAATGGCAGGTTTCCTCTCTGTGTCTTCAGCGAGCATTATGAAACTTTTCCTGCAGGAAGAGTGAGCCGGCCCCCTGTATAATGTATAGATAAATCAGTGAGCCGGCCCCCTGTATAATGTATAGATAAATCAGCGAGCCAGCCCCCTGTATAATGTATAGATAAATCAGTGACCGGACCCTGTATAATTAACATGCAGGAGGGCATTTAATGTTGGCCAGGGACCTCCTCTCTCTGTAGTATTGAGCGAGTCCCTCGCGGTGTCTGTACATGTAATATTGAGCGGGCCCCTCGCGGTGTCTGTACATGTAATATTGAGCGGGCCCCTTGCGGTGTCTGTACATGTAATATTGAGCGGGCCCCTCGTTGTATCTGTACATGTAATATTGAGCGGGCCCCTCGTTGTATCTGCACATGTAATATTGAGCGGGCCCCTCGTGGTGTCTCGCTCTGTTCCTCACGCTTGATTGGGTCAGACGGGGGCCGCGGGTGGGATGGAGAAACTGCTGAGCACGGATGAGGTAACGTCTCTCTGGACGGCTCCATGTAATCCCCTCTTGTGTGTTTAATCCTCCCCTTTCTCTTGGGGGTATTTAAGGGGGCCGTTTGCGCTTCCTACCCCACTGGTCTGTCTGGCTTCGCATCTCATCATGGATATCACCATCCAGCACCCTTGGTTCAAGCGCGCTCTGGGGCCATTTTACCCCAACCGCCTGTTTGAGCAGATCTTCGGTGAGGGGCTGTTTGATTACGACCTTTACCCCTTCCTCTCCTCCACTGTCAGCCCCTTCTACAGACAGAGCCTCTTCCGGGGCTACATGGACTCCGGCGTCTCCGAGGTAAGTCTGACGGGGGCAAGAAGGCAGCCGGACCCACAGTTCCTGTGAGATGGGGGTAACTGGACATAGTGTCAGGGGGGCAGTTGGGTCTAGTGTCGCTGCAAGACAGGGGGGGTAGTTGGGTCTAGTGTCACCGGGAGATAGGGGGGCCGTTGGGTCTAGTGTCACAGGGAGACGGGGGCAGTTGGGTCTAGTGTCACTAGGAGATAGGGGGCAGTTGGGTCTAGTGTCACTGGGAGCAGGGGGGCAGTTGGGTCTAGTGTTACTGTGACACAGGGGGGCAGTTGGGTCTAGTGTTACTGTGAGACAGGGGGGCAGTTGGGTCTAGTGTTACTGTGAGACAGGGGGGCAGTTGGGTCTAGTGTCACTGCGAGACAGGGGGACAGTTGGGTCTAGTGTCGCTGCGAGACGGGGGCGTTGGGTCTAGTGTCACTGGGAGATAGGGGGGCAGTTGGGTCTAGTGTCACTGGGAGATAGGGGGGCAGTTGGGTCTAGTGTCACTGGGAGATAGGGGGGCAGTTGGGTCTAGTGTCACTGTGAGACAGGGGAGCAGTTGGGTCTAGTGTTACTGGGAGATAGGGGGGCAGTTGGGTCGTGTCACTGGGAGATAGGGGGGCAGTTGGGTCTAGTGTCACTGGGAGATAGGGGAGCCGTTGGGTCTAGTGTCACTGGGAGATAGGGGGGCAATTGGGTCTAGTGTCACTGGGAGATAGGGGGGCAGTTGGGTCTAGTGTCACTGTGGAAAAGGGGCAGATGGCAGTCGGAGTTAATCTATACTCCATCTATACTAACATCAGCCCCGGTCGAAGAGCTTTATACCCCCGGCAGGGAGGGCTACAGACCCCTTGGGTGAGTGTGACGTGGACTCTCGTGGCCCCTGTCCCTCCAGGTGCGTTCAGACAGAGAGCGTTTCGTCATTAATCTGGATGTGAAGCATTTCTCCCCCGAGGACCTGACCGTGAAAATCCTCGATGACTTTGTGGAGATTCATGGAAAGCACAGCGAGAGACAGGTGAGCGGGGGGGGGTGAAGATGGGCCACCGGCAGCATGTACTGTGAACACAGGGGGCCAAATGGGGGCCACCGGCAGCATGTACTGTGAGCACAGGGGGCCAAATGGGGGCCAACGGCAGCATGTACTGTGAGCACAGGGAGCCGAATGGGGGCCACTGGCAGCATGTACTGTGAGCACAGGAGGACGAATGGGGGCCATTTGCAGGGTGCACTGTGAGCACAGGAGGACGAATGGGGGCCACCGGCAGCATGTACTGTGAGCACAGGGGGCCGAATGGGGGCCACCAGCAGCATGTAATGTGAGCACAGGCGGCCGAATGGGGGCCACCGGCAGCGTGCACTGTGAGCACAGGGTCAGGGCGAATGGGGGCCACCGGCAGCGTGCACTGTGAGCACAGGGTCAGGGCGAATGGGGGCTACCGGCAGCGTGCACTGTGGGCACAGTTGGGGCTATAAGAGTAGTGGACTCCACACCTCCCACCTATCGGTGGCAGGAGTAACACGGGGGGCACACGTGAGACCATGAGGGGGGGTTCTGATGAGGTCGCAGCGCGTGGCTGGCCAGCTAAGCATAGACCCCCATCGTGTCACTGGGCCGGCGACGAGGGGGCTTTGTAATAAAGACGCTTGTGAGGCCATTTTATCCAATTATTATAAGCGCTGTTATATTCATGCAATGCACCTCGGTTACTATGGTGATAAGAGAATCATTTGGATGCAGAACTCTTTGTGACGGGAGCCGTGGCGACGCCATACGGTAAGGATCTCATATTCCAGCGTTGAAGAATGCGTTAACACAGGCTCAGTAGCAAGCTATATAAAATACTATATACGCTACCCTATACAATGCTGTCCTATGATATATATATATATATGTGTGTATATAAATACACACACGCAGTACTATATACACTACCCTATACAATAGTGTCCTGAGAGATATATATATATATATATATATATATATATATACACACATATACACACACACAGTACTATATACACTACCCAATACCATACTGTCCTATGATATATATATACACACACAGACATGCTGTGCTGTTCTATATACACTGTACTATACGGTCCTATAATATATATTATATATACACACACACGCTGTGCTGTCCTATATACAATACTATATTCACTACCCTGTAATATATTCTCTATGCAATACTATATACACTACACCGTTATATATGATATGCTATATTATATACTCTACACTACACTGTACTATATATTATATATGCTGTACTATATACACACCGCCCTGTACTCAAGTGGCTTTTCCTCCCCAGGATGACCACGGATACATCTCCAGAGAGTTTCACCGCCGCTATCGTCTCCCTTCCACTCTGGACCAATCGGCCATCGCCTGCTCTCTCTCCGCGGACGGGATCCTGACCTTCTCCGGCCCCAAACTGCTCTCCAGCCTGGACTCCAGCCACAGCGAGAGACCAATTCCTGTGTCCCGAGAGGAGAAGCCCACCTCTGCCCCCTCCTCCTAAACAGCTGGGGGCTTCATCCAGCGCCGGGGCCCCCAAACCTCCCCGACCGCCGGAGCCTGTGCACAACCCGCAATAAAGATGGCTGAACATCACCTACTTGTTGTGTCATTGGCATTCACCCTAGAGAGGGCAGATGGTGGGACAGGAATGTTTTGGGGTATCAGACGGCTACGAGAGGGCAAACGTTTTGTACAAAAAATAATTTATTTGGTTATTCTCAGCAGTATAAACACATCATTAACCCTACGGTTCCCAGCAGCAGCCCATCTGCAAACTGGCAATTACACGGTAATAAAACCAGTACAGACCGGGCACAACGGGACTATTAAAGTGCATCCAGAGGAGGAGGTAATCTGGGAGAGAAGCTGGTGATCTGCCCCCCTCCTTGGGGTAAATAAGACAGGGGAAGGTACAGTGTATGGGGAGGGGGCTGGGCCGTATACAGTTAACCATTAGAGGTGCATTCAAGCCCAGGGACCCAGACTCTGCCCTAATGATCGTTCCTTGGGCCACGGACTGGGGATTCTGGGTATGGGTTTGTAGCCCCATTGCTGGGTGTCAGTAGGTTTCCTATAACTCCACCCTACTATACACGCCAACACTAGACCTCAGCTCCCAGTATACATCCAGCCGGGCTCGGCCCGCCCAGTATACATCCAGCCGGGCTCGGCCCGCCCAGTATACATCCAGCCGGGCTCGGCCCGCCCAGTATACATCCAGCCGGGCTCGGCCCGCCCAGTATACATCCAGCCGGGCTCGGCCCGCCCAGTATACATCCAGCCGGGCTCGGCCCGCCTAGTATACATCCAGCCGGGCTCGGCCCGCCCAATATAGATGATCCATCTGAGCTCAAGATTCCCAGTATACATCCAGCCGGGCTCGGCCTGCCCAATATAGATGATCCATCTGAGCTCAAGATTCCCAGTATAGATCCAATTGGGCTCCGGATTCCCAGAATAGATCCAGCCGAGCTCTGGATTCCCAGTATAGATCCAGCTGGGATCCAGATTCCCAGTATAAAAACACTATTGCAGGCGATTATTGCTTGAAGTTTCAGTGCTCAGAAATATTGCGAAACGTCCCGGAGATTAGCAGCTCGGCAGCCGTCGGCCCCTATGAGACGAGGACGTACCTGGGCTCGACCGGGGTTTGGGAGTCCGCGGGGTTAAGGGCCCTGGGATGGGGTATGTGGTTAGGTAGAGGTTGTGAGGGACACGAGGAGGACGGGAGAAGTTCCAGGGTCAGCGTTTGGTCACTAAAGTCCTGAGACAGAAGCAGCGAGGAGGACGGCGTCAGCGCTCTCTGGGGCGAGACAGACATCTGCAGGAACCTGACGGAGAAAACACCGTGAGACACAAAGCCACGTGACCACACATATGTGGGGATGGAGCAGGTAAGTGGAGCAGCCTCCCAGCAGAAGTGGTAGAGGCAAATACGCTGGGGGAGTTTTATCATGAACAGGACAGACGTTTGCCTCCTGAATCTCACATGCGACCCCCGGCTCCCGATCGTCATATAAACCCCACAGAGACCACTAATCCTGTTACACCAACTCAGGCCCCATAACAGACAACGGCGGAGATGTACACTCAGGTACAAAATACGCCCGGAAAACCATACACGCTTTTACCTTGGGGAGCGTGGCCCGTCATCGAACCCCCCGGTGGCCCTCTTAGTATCACCTCCACAGACAGGACCCCCCCACACACACTCACCTCTGCTGCTGCAGAACGCCTTGCAGAAGTCCTTGTGGATCGGGCCCGACTTGTGGAGGATGTCGAGGGTGATGAGAGCCGCGCAGCCCCCCAAAAAAGATGCCATGTTTGCGGCTGCCAGGGCGGCTTTTACTCAGACACAGGAGGCCACGGACACGCGCAGCCTTACGGAGCTGTCTCAACACGCGGATTCCTGTAACACGGACCTTACGTGAGACATACACATCATACAATCCCAACCACCTAGCGGCTCACAGCACGGCGCATGCACGCTCCTTACCTTGGGTGAGAGACGTGTCGGACGCTCGCCGCCCCTCCTGAAACGTTACAGGCAGGAGAGAGCTCGGGGCCGAGACGCCCGGGGCCTGGAGGACGGGAGCGGCGGACTGGGCACTAAGCGGTGGGGCAGCATACTGGCCACGTAACCCACGAGAAGCCGGGATCCAGGAAGGAAGGAGACAGCTCTCCAAACTGTGACACGCAGAGGGAGCCGAAGAGGAGCCCAGAACGGCTGTGGGGGGAGAGGAGAGAAACAGACTTTATTCTATACTCCCCCATGCACCGACGGACCATCGGGGAGGCCGCCATACACCGACGGACCATCGGGGAGGCCGCCATACACCGACGGACCATCGGGGAGGCCGCCATACACCGACGGACCATCGGGGAGGCCGCCATACACCGACGGACCATCGGGGAGGCCGCCATACACCGACGGACCATCGGGGAGGCCGCCATACACCGACGGAGCATTACAGAGATGACGGGTAGAGACTGACGGAGCATTAGAGAGATGACGGCCATAGACTGACGGAGCATTAGAGAGATGACGGCCATAGACTGACGAAGCGTTGGAGAGATGACGGGCATAGACTGACCGAGCGTCAGAGAGACATCAGGATACACAGAATAAGAGTGACAGTGGAAACACACTTGGCGCATGCTGTGCCAGCGCCCAATAAACACTCACATGGTGCCGCGTAGTTACCCTGCACAGCGCCCACCACTTCCTCGCTAGGGGGGCGATCCTGGAGGGTAAAGGGGGGAAGAGAGCCGCCCCCCGGCTGGCCGAGACATGGAGGCTCCTTCAGGTGTAAGAGCGTCTACAAGAGAACAACCCAACTTAACCCGGTTATCTGCCCCAAAGCTGCCCCCGACCCCGAGCTCGTTCTGTCCCAACTCACCTGCAAAGGAAAGCTGAGCTCGCACTCAGAGTCCCCCGGCTCAGCCTGGAGAGGAGATGGCCCAGGGGGCCACACCTGCGGAGAAGAGGGAGAACTAAACATACAGACCACAAACACCCCAGCGGCTTCCACACAATCCATACCCAGGGCGCACTCACACTCACCTTATTGCTGTCCGCCAGGGCCGGGAGCTTCTGTGATGGAGGCAGAGATTCCCCCTGGGTCGGTCGTGACCGCTGCAGCTTCTCCACCAGAAGGTGATATATGGCAGTGTAGTGATCATACAGACCGTTCTGCAGGGACTACAACGCGAAGGGAAGAATGTGAGCGGGGGTGGGGACAATGTGAGCGGAGGCAATGAAAACGGGGGGGGGGGGGCAGTCTCACCTGCAGGGTTCGCTCTCGGTCGATGCCCAGACCCTGCATGATGCCGAGGGCCTGCAGACATGGCTGGGGTGACGGGAAGGTGCTGCAGGGGGGCGGCTGGGGGCTTCCCGCCTGCACCCACCGATGCTGCTTTATCTGGGCGACGCTCAGCCGCTTGGCGGGGTCCACGGCCAACATCCGGCGGATCAGGGACTCGCAGTCTGACGGAGAGACATTGGGTGAGACGAACGTGACAGACGCATGAAAAGGCCTCCCTGAACCCCCACTACACATCTCATTACTCTGAGCCGCACTCTATCCAGCAGTCAGAATTCCAGCGGTCAGTAAAGCTTCTTGTCCGACCATTTTGGAATCCCTCCCGCGCATGCGCAGGGGGCACCAGCAAAGGTCACCCCGGGGGCATTTCACACAGACGTCTTACCCTGCGACATAAAGTACGGGATCCGGAACCTTCCTTCCAGCACCCTCAGCCGCAGCTTCGCTAAGTCGGGTCCATCGAACGGGAACGATCCGCAGAGTAAGACGTAGAGCACGACGCCGAGGCTCTGCCGGGGAGACACGCGACACGTGAGGAACAGAGCAGAGCGCGCTCTAAAATACCCCCCGTCACGGCAGCCACTCACTCACCCACACGTCCAGCAGCGGACCCTCGTACTCCTTCCCCAAGAAGACTTCAGGAGCAGCGTACGGGGGGCTTCCGCACCATGTGCTCAGGGGGCAGCCGTCCGTATAGAAGTTCCCGAACCCAAAGTCTGGGGGCACAAAAAACGCGGGTATTAGAGGTACGAAGCCTGCGGTCAAAAGCACGCCCTCAAGGGTCCACCCGCACGCTCAGGGGCTCTCACCCACCCGCACGCTCAGGGGCTCTCACCCACCCGCACGCTCAGGGGCTCTCACCCACCCGCACGCTCAGGGGCTCTCACCACCCGCACGCCCTCAAGGGTCCACCCGCATGCTCAGGGGCTCTCACCACCCGCACGCCCTCAAGGGTCCACCCGCATGCTCAGGGGCTCTCACCACCCGCACGCCCTCAAGGGTCCACCCGCATGCTCAGAGGCTCTCACCACCCGCACGCCCTCAAGGGTCCCCCCGCATGCTCAGGGGCTCTCACCCAACCGCATGCTCAGGGGCTCTCACCCACCGCACGCCCTCAAGGGTCCACCCGCATGCTCAGGGGCTCTCACCCACGCGCATGCTCAGGGGCTCTCACCACCTGCACGCCCTCAAGGGTCCACCCGCATGCTCAGGGGCTCTCACCCACCCGCACGCCCTCAAGGGTCCACCCGCATGCTCAGGGGCTCTCACCCCCCCGGCACACCCTCAAGGGTCCACCCGCATGCTCAGGGGCTCTCACCCCCCCCGGCACACCCTCAAGGGTCCACCCACATGCTCAGGGGCTCTCACCCCCCTGCAACACCCTCAAGGGTCCACCCACATGCTCAGGGGCTCTCACCCGCCAGTTTGATGTCCGAGTTCTCGCTCAGCAGCAGGTTTTCGGTCTTGAGGTCTCGGTGGACGATGTTGTGCGCGTGACAGAACTCCACCGCCGACAGGATCTGCAGGAACTTCCTCCGGGCCTCGTCCTCCGTCAGACGGCCGCGGACCGCCAGGTAATCTGGGGGGGAAATAGCATTTTTTGGAGGACTGGAGAGAAAGTTGAATGCCTGTGAGGGTCGGACCAGGCTGGGGGGTGAGAGATGGGTTCACGAGGCCCGTGAGGGCCGGAACAGGCTGGGGGATAGGGGATGGGTTCACGAGGCCCGCGAGGGCCGGAAACTAGAAGCCAGGAAGAAAAACTCACCGAATAACTCCCCATTTTGGGCGTATTCTGTCACCAGGTAGATCATGTCTTTGGTCTCCATAACCTGCAGACGGGAGACGCATAATTAACTAGTACAGTCAGATTAGGGGGCGGGCTGTGAATGTACCGGTACAGTCAGATAAAGGGGCGGGACTGTAAATGTACCAGGTACAGTCAGATAAAGGGGCGGGGCTGTGAATGTACCAGGTACAGTCAGATTAAGGGGCAGGGCTGTGAATGTACCAGGTACAGTCAGATTAAGGGGCAGGGCTGTGAATGTACCAGGTACAGTCACATAAGGGGGGGGTTGTGGATGTACCGGGTAGTCAGATAAAGGGGCGGGGCTGTAAATGTACCAGGTACAGTCAGATTAAGGGGCGGGGCTTTGAATCTACCAGGTACAGTCACATAAGGGGGCGGGGCTGTGGATGTACCGGGTAGTCAGATAAAGGGGCGGGGCTGTGGATGTACCTGGTACAGTCGGATGATGTGAGGGTGTTTCAGTTTCTTCATGATCTCCACCTCCCTGTAGATCTTCTCCAGATTCTCCTCATTTAGCCGAGTTTTATCAATTATTTTAATGGCGACCTGGGGAGAGAAACACAGATCTGAGCAACTGCCCTGACAGCGAGCAACTGCCCATCCCAGCGCCAACCTGGGGTAAAGCCACCTACCCCCTCCCCACAGCACGTACCTGGGGTAAAGCCACCTACCCCCCCAGCACGTACCTGGGGTAAAGCCACCTACCCCCCCAGCACATACCTGGGGTAAAGCCACCTACCCCCCCAGCACATACCTGGGGTAAAGCCACCGACCCCCCCCAGCACATACCTGGGGTAAAGCCACCGACCCCCCCCATCACATACCTGGGGTAAAGCCACCGACCCCCCCCAGCACATACCTGGGGTAAAGCCACCGACCCCCCCCAGCACATACCTGGGGTAAAGCCACCTACCCCCCCAGCACATACCTGGGGTAAAGCCACCTACCCCCCCAGCACATACCTGGGGTAAAGCCACCTACCCCCCCCCAGCACATACCTGGGGTAAAGCCACCTACCCCCCCCCAGCACATACCTGGGGTAAAGCCACCTACCCCCCCAGCACATACCTGGGGTAAAGCCACCTACCCCCCCAGCACGTACGTGGGGTAAAGCCACCTACCCCCCCCACAGCATGTACTTGGGGTAAAGCCACCTACCCCCCCCAGCACATACCTGGGGTAAAGCCACCTACCCAGCACATACCTGGGCTATAGCCACCTACCCCCCCGCCCACCCGAGCACATACCAGGGGTAAAGCCACCTACCCCCCACCAGAGCACATACCTGGGGTAAATCCACCTACCCCGCCCCCCCCGGAGCACGTACCTGTGTGTTGGTGACACGATGTCGGGCCAGCTTCACAACAGCAAAGTTCCCTTTCCCGAGTGTCCTCTGAATATCATAGAACCCGACTCGGAGCGGCCGCCGGGCAGGTGTGGCCCCAGAGACCCCGATATCTCGCATTATCACCATGTCGCACTTTACCTGTAACAAAAGCCGAGCGTCAGCGGCCGACGCGGTCACAACCAGAGGGGAATATCCCGGGGCGGTTGGGGGATACAGTGGGGCAGTTACTTACCCGCCGTGTGACCCCGGGGCCCCTCTCACATTCTCCTGCGTCTGTCCCCGACTGACATGTGTGAGAGACTCTGAGCCCAGGACACGCCCGTAATCCCGCCCCGACCTTTCCGTAGCTCCGCCTTATTGACGTATCTCTAGCGTCAACATTCCTCGTGCTCCGCCCCGTTGCTAGGTAACTCGAGTCTCTGACGCGAGAATTGATGTCTCTGTCTCCGTGGTTACCGGTCGGTGACGTCAGAGAGCAGCTGGCGGCGTAACCCGGTGGTTTCAGGGTCAGCAGACCACGCATGCGCAGTGATCTCAGCGCACAGCGGCGCTATTGGCGGAAACGGAGAACAGCAGGCGCAGGGCTATAGGGGTGAGGAAGGCCGAGGGTGATAGGGGTGAAGTCTGCCTGCACTCACCTGTTTATTTGTCACCGGCTGGGGTTTCATTTCCTGGCACAAGAGGACCTGCCCCAAAGAGCTTACGCTCTGAGGGTATTTACATAACGGTAGGATGGTAGACCTTAAGGTCCCTGTAATTGCACGTTTATCTGGACCGGGGACATACTAAAACGAATGACAAAATGGAATGCCCATAGACTTTAATGGGGAGGAATGCCCATAGACTATAATGGGGAGGGATGCCCATAGACTTTAATGGGGAGGGATGCCCATAGACTATAATGGGGAGGAATGCCCATAGACTATAATGGGGAGGGATGCCCATAGACTTTAATGGGGAGGAATGCCCATAGACTATAATGGGGAGGGATGCCCATAGACTTTAATGGGGAGGAATGCCCATAGACTATAATGGGGAGGGATGCCCATAGACTTTAATGGGGAGGAATGCCCATAGACTATAATGGAAGGGAAAAGAATAATTGATTTTGAAATAAAAGCTTAAGAAATATCATATAGATCTTTGGCACACAGACTCCCCGAGCACACACATGTGATCTAAAACTCATATCATGTGGGATTATAGCTGTGTTCTATGGAATGACAGGTGAATGACAGTATTGATGGAATGCCCATAGGATATAATGGGAGAAAAATGTAACTTGTTTTTTAGAGAAAACCTGACATATTATATAGATCTTTGTCATGTATAATCCCCTAGTACAGTTATAGGTTCCAAATCTCATATTAAGTGGAATTATAGCTGTATTCTATGGAATGACAGGTGAATTACATTTTTTAGTGAATGCCCATAGGATATAATGGGAGAAAAATTAAATTGTTTTTTAGAGAAAACCCTCTGACATTTCATATAGATCTTTGCCATGTATATTCCCCTAGCACACACACATGATATAAAAATCAGATTATGTGGGATTATAGCTGTTTTCTATGGAATGACAGGGGAATGACAGTATTGAGTGAATGCCCATAGGATATAATGGGAGGAAAATCAAACCTGTTTTTCAGACAAAACCCTCTGAAATATCATATATATATTTGGCACATATACTCTCCTAGTACAGACACAGGGTCTAAAACTCATATTATGCGGGATTATAGCTGTTTTCTATGGAATGACAGGTGAATGACAGTATTGAGTGAATGCCCATAGGATATAATGGGAGGGAAATCAAACTTGTTTTTCAGAGAAATCCATCTGAAATATCATATAGATTTTTGTCATTTTGAACACTGGTGACGCTTGTAATATGTTGGTCACCAGAATGAGGAATCTGCACTCACACCAAAGGAACTCTGGTGCTTAACTGTGCCAGGAAGGGCCAGCTCCCCAGTAGATCAAAATAAATAAAGGCTCCAGGCACTCAAGGGTTCCAGCTCAGGCAGATTTATTAAAGGAAGACAGCAACAACGTTTCAACCTCACAATGAGGTCTTTATCAAGTCGATAAAACTGTTATTTTGTTGAATTGAGTCCTCACACAAGTATGCCTTCCACTCTTCTCTGATAAAACATAAGTTTGCCAGTTGGTAACAAGCAGCTGCAATATTTTCTTTTGCTCTTTCTTTTTCCTTCATGGAATCTATGACTATCACCTCCCTGGTATTAAAAAGGACTACACCAAGGCCCCAGTGCTGTCCGGAGCCCCAGGAATCCGTGTTAAAAGGAACCAACAAAATGTCTTTGTTTAAGGCGACATTTCCCCCGAGAAGCTGTAGAAAATGTCTGCTCTTCCTCGCACCAAACTTTGGTAAATGTAGCTGGGCATCAAAATCTTTTCTGTAAGATTTCTCTGGCAGATGAAGTTGCTTCATCACAAAGCCATTGTCCGGGATCCAGTGTTTTCAAAATCTGTTCTTTTACTGTTTCTAGCAATTTGTTATCTGAATCTGTTGGTGGCAGCTTCCAGGGGGTTAAATCATCCCACGCAACAAGTTCATTCATTTCATGCCCATCCTTCTTTGGCGTTGAGTGTTTAGGCAATTGGCCCAAGGATTTGATGGAAATATCAAACTCAGGCTCCTCTTTGGTATTTCTTTCGTGTGACAATCCTATTTCAGACGAGCAGCAAAGAATGGTATCTGGTGCAGGCTCGACATCGTAATCATAATCTCCTTTCCTTGGCTTCTTTCTTCCAGATCTTTTTGATCGTCCGCGTTTCTTTTTGCAAAGCGTTGACGGTGAATATGTTTGTTTATCTGGTAATTCCTTACATCCAATTGACAGCTGAGCGGCTATGATGTGATAACACAGCCCTGTGCTGGGGCACGAACAAGAAGCAGGCTCTGGTAGGAGCTTTACAGCATGTACATGTGTGCCATTAATACTGCGCACAACAAAGGTAGATGATTGTGGACACAGAGATACACCATTAGATTCTAGACAATGTTTTGCCAAAGATCTTTGACTCATTCGGTAATGTTTTCCCTTCTCCATCCCTTTCACTGGCGCCAGGTAAGATGATTTAATGTTCTCAATTATAGTTTCTAGCGGGTAAAAGGTGGGGAAGTTTACATCTGCAACTATTTTTTCAAGATACGAAAATTGTTTCTTTAGCTCATAGTTGCCAAGTCCACAGTTTGCTCTTTTAAATTCGTGCAGATAATAGCACTGCATGTAAAACATAGCAAGCACAAGGACATCAACAGGTGCTTCTTTCCATCCAGTCTGGTCTTTCAGAACTTTGTTTAAACTTTCGGAGATGTTGTTAGTTGCATTTCCATCATTTTCAAATTTGGATGTTACAAATTTTGCTGAATGTTTGGAGATGCAATCCTTTAGTTGTTTATCAAAATAGTTTCTAAAGTCTTTGCTCCACTGCACCCTAAATAAATTGTAACGGGTGTGAAACATTCACTGTCGATCATCTGGGCTACGTGGTCTTTCAAAACTTTAATGTCGTCGGTTTTTCCGCTATGTTTCTTTATCCAGGTATCAACATCTCTCAAAATGTGATTTGTACAAAAGATATGAGGAATCTTTGGAAAATGTGTTTGCAGAGGTTGTGCAATACCCCTTTCTCTGTCAGTAACAAATGGAATAGATGTAATCTGGTGTCCATTTAAACTGTTGAGAAGTTCACATAAGAAATCACTATGGTAGGCTTTGAATTTTCTCTCATGCAGAAGAAAAGCTACAGGAAATATCGGGTTACTGATTAAAGTAATATTTCTCATTACCAACGTTGATAGGTAAAAGTCTCCAACATTAAATGTAGTATCATACGACAGGAGCTGTGGCAGTGTAGTGTCTTGATTGGAAACTTGAAGAAGTGTACCAGCTTCCTTAATTATTTCCAGATGCCCAAACGATACGACAAGATCTGGAAAAATTTTAATTTTTTTGACGAAATCATCAAGATGCACCGCAAGTTCAAGGAGACTAAAATGACCACCTCACCAATTATGGCTACATGACTTTGTGGCCAATATAAATGGCTTAGATTTTATAATGAGGGTTAAAGTAATACTTATTAACTAAAATAAAATGAGATAGTGGGTTCTATCCAATTATGTGAGATAAATCAGTGTGACAGAATGACCTGTCATACAGGGGCCCAAGGTACTCAGAGATGGCCCCAGCCTGGCTGCCAAACAGGCAGGAACTCCATTGTTAAACTAATCCCATTAACAGGATGGCTACCAGGGGGAAATTCAGTAGCTAAATGGGATTAAAGGTTGGGTTGTCTACCTGTTTATCAATGTTAATTTATGTTAATGAAGTTCTGTGGCTATATGAGTCTATTTTTTACATCAATAAACTGTTCATTCCTGCTGTACTCAGTTCAAGGTAGTTGTGTCTACTTATTGGGTACACATAGCAGGGTTCCAAGGTGCGCATGCTGGCTGGTGCTGGAAGTGATTCCGGGGACAACAGGAGGATACATGTGGGTGATCTCTGGGAGTTGCTACAGCTCTCTTGGTGAACCCGTTACAATCAGTTATTGGTTTTTTTACTAAATAGGTTGTATTTCCGTCTATGGTATTCCATGAGCTGAGATAGATTAATTTAAGCCTCTGAATAGAGCTGGATATTTCAATATGCTGATTTAGACATGTGTTAAACTGGACCAAACTAGTCGTATTCTGCTGTTAAAACATTTCCAAATTAGCCCAGCATAATACATAATTAAATTGGTAACATATTTATTTAGGGCTATGATTAACCCGTTAGAGACCAGGTTTTTTTTTTGTTTTTTTTTTTACAATGCTTTCCAAAAAAATATCAGATACATTTCCATCTTTATTCAACTATGATTTCCTGCCAACTCAGTACATCCCTACAAATTATACATTGTGTTTTTAGAAGACAAGTAGGATCTTCATTTGAAAAAATATTTTATACATAAACCATTATTTAATACGAAAAAAAATTCTAAAAATAGGAAAAATTCAATTTTTCACAGTTTATTCTATTACAAAATATACATAGCCAGTGCAAAGTAAGAAAAAAATGTATTTAGGTATTTGCCTTGATTTTGGAAACACCTCATATGGCTGGTATTTATTTTGGTAGTTACTGGGTTACTGGGATATATATAATATTTAACCCACAAAAGTGGCCAGAAAAAGCTATACTGCTGTATAAAGGTATACAGTGCCCTCCACGAACATAGGCAGCCTTGGTTTAAAATGAGCTAAAAATGCTGTGAAAATTTGTCTTTATTGTTTAACCCTTTCATCTTTTCTTCAAATAATACACAGAAATGCTCTGCTATCATGGATATCAAACAATTGCAAACACAACACAGGTTTTTTTTTTAAAAATAAATAAAAATGAAATATATCTGTGGCAGAATTATCGGCACCCTTTTAGTTAATACTTTGTGCTTACCTCCCTTTGCCAAGATAACAGCTCTGAGTCTTCTATAATGCCGATGAGGTTGGAGAATACATGGCGAGGGATCTCAGATTCCTCCATACAAAATCTCTCCCCATCTGTTAAATTTCAAGGTCGACGCTGGTGGACTGTCCACATGTTTTCTATGGAGTTCAAATCAGGGGACAGCGATGGCCATAGTAGGATGGATTTTATCAGCCCCAAAACATTAAAAAAGCTACCACCATATTTAACCGTGGGCATGTGGTCCTTTTCCATATGGCTACCTCTCTGTGTGCGCTAAACCCACTACTGGTGTTTATTGGCAAGAAAACTGTTCTTTGGTTTCACACGACCATAGAACCCGAAGTTGTTGTAGTGTCCGGCGAACTGAAGCCAGTTGAGTTTGTTTTTGGATGAGAGTAGAAACTTTTTTCTTCAAACCTTCCAAACAACTTGTGGTGATGTTGGATTGTATTTTTGAAGATTTTCTGACCCCAAGATGCAACTTATTTCTGCAATTCTTCAGCTGTGATCCTTGGAGATTTTTTTTGCGACTAGAACCATCCTCTTCACAGTGCTTTGAGACAATATAGACACACATACTCTTCCTTCCAGGTTCCTTAATTCATAACATTTCCAGTTGACTGGAACTCCTTAATTATTTCACTGGTGGTGGAAGTAGGCATTTTCAGTGCTTTTGCCATTTTCTTAAAGCCACTTATAGAAGGTGACGGCAGATAACAACCATTCGCCTCATCCAGTCTGCCCAACATCTTAAAACTCTCCTTAGTACCTGGCCTTATCTTATATCTAGCTTAACCTTATGCCTATCCTATGCTTTCTTAAACACCTCTGTATTAACATCTACTACTTCTGATGGAAGGCTCTTCCATGAAGTCACTACCCTTTCAGTTAAGAAATATTTTCTGATGTTTCTCCTTTTAAATAAACTCCCTTTAAGTATTTAAAAACTTAAATCATATCCTCTGAAATAATTACCCCTAAATCCCTTTCCTCACACGTTGAGGTTAGGACCGTATCAAATATTCTATACTCTGCCCTTGGGTTGTTTTGCACGGGTGCATTACTTTGCATTTATCAATGCCACAGCTCTGACTATTTTTTCAGTTTATCTAAATGATTTGCCATTTGGTTTATCCCTCCAGGAACATAAACCCTGTTGCAAACTTTTGTCATCTGCAAAAAGACATCCCTTTCCATCCACAATATCACTAATAAAAAATATTTCCCATTTTGTGAAGCTCAACAATCTTTTGCCCCACATCACATCACCATATTTTTTGGTTTTACCCATTATGATCAATGACTAAGGGAATTTGGCCTATGTGTTACCTAATATTTATACCCCTGTGAAACAGGAAGTCATGGTTGAACAACTTCCTATTCCAAGTCACCCAGATGTACTAAAAAATGTAAACTATCAATGGAAACATACGACAAGACAAATTTTCACAGCATTTTTTGCTCATATTTACAAAGTGTGTCAATATTAGTGAAGGGCACTGAATACCTTTATACAGCAGTATAGCTTTTTCTATACTTTTGGGGCCAAACTATAATATATATATATATATATATATATATATATATATATATATATGTTTGAAAACAGTGATGCACATCTTTCATATTTTGCCCAGTAACTACCAAAATAAATATAAATACCAGGCATAGGAGGTATTTCCAAAATCAAGGTAAATACCTAAATAAAGTTAGATTTTTTATTCTACTTACTTTACACTGGCTATGTATATTTTTTAATAGAAGCAACTGTGAAAAGAATGGTATTTTCTTCGCATTTTTTAGAATTTGTTTTCAATATTAAATGGTTTGTGTATATAAGATCCTACTTGTCCTCTAAAAACTCAATATATAATTTTTGGGGATGCGCTGAATGAGTTGGTAGGAAATTATAGATGAATAAAGATGGAAATTTATCTGGTAGTTTTTTGGAAAGCGTTGTAAAATAAACGCTGGGGTTAATCACATCCTTTAAATAAATGTTACCAATTTAATTATGAATTATGCTGGGCTAATTTGGAAATGTTTTAACAGCCGAATTAGCCTAGTTTGGTCCAGTTTAACACAGGTCTAAATCAGCATATTGAAATATCCAGCTCTATTCAGAGGCTTAAATTTATCCATCTCAGCTCATTGAATACCAACGGAAATACAACCTATTTAATAAAAAAACAATAACTGATTTCTCTCACATAATTGGATAGAACCCACTATCTCAGTTTATTTTAATTAATAAATATCACTTTAAGCCTCATTATAACATTTAAACCATTTATCTAATTTACTAGGGCGATGTTTACTTTATTCAAAGTTGCTTCCTATTGCCTGTAAGTATGAGATGGTTTACTTTAGTTAGTGGTGAGAAATGCAGAATTTGCTTTTGCAGCTCAGTTATACCGGCCACATAGTCATATAGCCATGATTGAGTTTGATATTTCCATCAAATCCTTGGGCCAACGGCCTAAACACTCGACGCCAAAGAAGGATGGGCATGAAATGAATGAACTTGTTGCGTGGGATGACTTAACCCCCTGGAAGCTGCCACCAACAGATTCAGATAACAAATTGCTAGAAACAGTAAAAGAACAGATTTTGAAAACACTGGATCCCGGACAATGGCTTTGTGATGAAGCAACTTCATCTGCCAGAGAAATCTTACAGAAAAGATTTTGATGCCCCACCTACATTTACCAAAGTTTGGTGCGAGGAAGAGCAGACATTTTCTACAGCTTCTTGGGGGAAAATTTAACACGGATTCCTGGGGCTCCCGACAGCACTGGTGCCTTGGTGTAGTCCTTTTTAATACCAGGGAGGTGATAGTCATAGATTCCATGAAGGAAAAATAAAGAGCAAAAGAAAATATTGCAGCTGCTTGTTACCAACTGGCAAACTTATGTTTTATCAGAGAAGAGTGGAAGGCATACTTGTGTGAGGACTCAATTCAACAAAATTTTATCGACAGTTTTATCGACTTGATAAAGACCTCATTGTGAGGTTGAAACGTTGTTGCTGTCTTCCTTTAATAAATCTGCCTGAGCTGGAACCCTTGAGTGCCTGGAGCCTTTATTTATTTTGATCTACTGGGGATCTGGCCCTTCCTGGCACAGTTAAGCACCAGAGTTCCTTTGGTGTGAGTGCAGATTCCTCATTCTGGTGACCAACATATTACAAGTGTCACCAGTGTTCAAAATGACAAAAATCTATATGATATTTCAGATGGATTTCTCTGAAAAACAAGTTTGATTTCCCTCCCATTATATCCTATGGGCATTCACTCAATACTGTCATTCACCTGTCATTCCATAGAAAACAGCTATAATCCCACATAATATGAGTTTTAGACCCTGTGTCTGTACTAGGGGAGTATATGTGCCAAATATATATATGATATTTCAGAGGGTTTTGTCTGAAAAACAGGTTTGATTTTCCTCCCATTATATCCTATGGGCATTCACTCAATACTGTCATTCCCCTGTCATTCCATAGAAAACAGCTATAATCCCACATAATCTGATTTTTATATCATGTGTGTGTGCTAGGGGAATATACATGGCAAAGATCTATATGAAATGTCAGAGGGTTTTCTCTAAAAAACAATTTAATTTTTCTCCCATTATATCCTATGGGCATTCACTAAAAAATGTAATTCACCTGTCATTCCATAGAATACAGCTATAATTCCACTTAATATGAGATTTGGAACCTATAACTGTACTAGGGGATTATACATGACAAAGATCTATATAATATGTCAGGTTTTCTCTAAAAAACAAGTTACATTTTTCTCCCATTATATCCTATGGGCATTCCATCAATACTGTCATTCACCTGTCATTCCATAGAACACAGCTATAATTTCACTTAATATGAGGTTTAGAACCTATTCCTGTACTAGAGGAGTATGTGTGCCAAAGATCGATATGATATTTCAGAGGGTTTTGTCTGAAAAACAGGTTTGATTTTTCTCCCATTATATCCTATGGGCATTCCATCAATACTGTCATTCACCTGTCATTCCATAGAAAAAAAGATATAATCCCACATAATCTGAGTTTTAGATCCTGTGTCTGTGCTAGGGGAGTATGTGTGCCAAAGATCTAAATGATATGTTTTAAACTTTTATTTCAAAATCAATATTCTTTTCCCTTCCATTATAGTCTATGGGCATTCCTCCCCATTAAAGTCTATGGGCATTCCATTTTGTCATTCGTTTTAGTATGTCCCCTGGACCGGGCTCTCGGGGCGCGTTATCTGGGGCTCCTGGGGGCCCGTTGTCCGACAGACGGGGCTCTCGGGGCGTGTTGTCCAGGGCTCCTGGGAGCCCGTTGTCCGACGGATGGGGCTCTCGGGGCGCGTTATCCGGGGCTCCTGGGGGCCCGTTGTCCGACGGACAGGGCTCTCGCGGCCCGGTGTCTGGTGGACGGGGCTCTCGGGGCGTGGCGCCCGCCGTATGGGGCTTTCGGGGCACGGTGTCCAACAGACGGGGCTCTTGGGGCCACAGGTCTGATAGAAGGGCTCTCGGGGACGGGGCGCGTTATCCGACTGACGGGGCTCTCGGGGTGGGGTGTCCGGGGCTCTCAGGGCGCGGTGTCCGGGGCTCGCAGTGTCTGACGGACTGGACACTCGGGGCGTGGTGTCCGACATTCGCTGTGTCCGGTGGACGGGGCTCCTGGGAGCGCGGTGTGCGGTGCTCCTGGGAGCGCGGTGTGCGGGGCTCCTGGGAGCGCGGTGTGCAGGGCTCCTGGGAGCGCGGTGTGCGGGGCTCCTGGGAGCGCGGTGTGCGGGGCTCCTGGGAGCGCGGTGTGCGGCGGACGGGGCTCCTGGGAGCGCGGTGTCTGGGGCCTGAGATGTGAAATAGTGTTAGAGACATTACTTGGTGGGATGGAGGAATATAAACGGGGGGGACGGACCTTGAACCACAAATCTCACACTTTATTGCAAAACAGGCGCATTTCTAAATCTCGCAGGAAGTGGCATCACACATACAACAGCAGAAAATATGTGGTGTGATGTCACAGGAAGCTATGCAACGAAACACACAGAGTAACACAACAGCCCAACACGCAGGGGCATCAGTTCCAGGAAGTGGCATCGTACGCGGGGCGGTTGGGGCCCCCAGTTACCCTTTTGCCTCCAGGGCTCTCATCTCCTCCAGCAGCTCTCCGGCTGCAGTCTGCAGCTCGGCGCTCCGGCTCTGCGCCAGCTCCACGATGCGGGGCAGACACTTGTGCAGCTCACTTTGCATGTGGCGTGGTCCGTCTGACTCCAGTGCCACGGACTGCAGGAGACGCAGGGTATGGAGGCACACATCAGGGTCTTGATCTGCAGGGGGAACACGCGTGTGACATGTGTGAAACAAAAGGTGCAAAGCAAGTATTTCATATGGTGACAAAACATGGCCCTCTGTCGGTGCAACTCCCATCAGCGCAGCCAACGTGTCCAGGAAACGGCTTCATCTCCTGCCCCTCCATATTCAATAACTCTGACATACAATTAAAAAACGGGGGTCCCTGTTGCCTATAGACCCCGAGTGGAAGGAGCCCCCAACCTGGGGACAGCTTATGGTCCCAGTGCCCCCCATCATGAGATGTCTGTTGGTTGAAATAATGGTCGAATTCTCCTCAGAAAGAGTTTTAATTTATTTAGATCATGCGCAGAATCGAGACAAGGCATACAACACACATACATCAACGCGTTGTCTGATTACATGTTTGGATTATGTGGTTTATTTAACCTCTTATCTACTTCTAATAGCATGCATCGTTCTGATTGGTTACTTTTCAAGCAGGTTACGCCTCTTAAGCTGCATAATTAAGAATGGCCCAGACTTGACCCTTAGCACATATTATATATATATATAATAACAAAGAGTAGGCGTGTTGGCGGGAACTCGTGCATATATCATAGACTAGACATTTTCTACTTTCTTATGTCTTTGTCAGCAATAATATTTACGATCACATAAGCATTTTTCTAACAGTGCCGAGGGTCCCAAAATCAGCAGATCCCCAGATTAACAAAAATACAGCACATGGTTTAGATATATAAGGTTTACAGGGGTATATGGTATAGATATATAAGGTTTACAGGGATATATGGTATAGATACATAGGGTTTATGGGGATATATGGTGTAGATATATAGGGTTCAGAGGGATATATGGTGTAGATATATAGGGTTTACAGGGACATATAGTATAGATATATATATGTATAAGGTGCACAGGGATATATGGTGTAGATATATAGGGTTTACAGGGATATATGGTGTAGATATATAGGGTTTACTGGCATATATGTTGTAAATATATAGAGTTTACAGGGATATATGGTGTAGATATATAGGGTTTACATGGTTATATGGTGTAGATATATAGGTTTACAGGGATATATGGTATAGATATATAGGGTTCACACAGATAAATGGCACATGGTATAGATATTAGATGTTTGCAATCGGATTCGTAAGAATTGCAAATTTACCAAATCCTGTGATTCGTACGAAGCCCCGAAAACGAGGCCAGACCCCCCACAACTTGGACAAGAAAGAAGCAAAAAGCTGGTAAATTTCCGCCCAAAATGTGTGGGTCCCCATTAATTCGCACACTCAGCTCACGTGAGGACAAAATGACGGCACTTGTGGTTTTGTACTCTCACCCGATTGGAGGATCAGGGAGGACGTCACCGCAGCGCTGCCATTTGGGTGGAAGTTGACGGGTTATATCCGCGGAGATTCGGACAAAGAAAGAAGATACCAGACTAAGAATTGAAGATATAATAGAAGGCAGACGATAGAAGAGGAAGAAGAAGCGGAAGTGGTCAGCAGTGTGAGAGAGTGAGTGACAGTGTGAGAGTGGATGAATGTGAGAGAGTAAATGAGTGTGAGAGTGAACAGGTGAGTGAATGAGTAACAGTGTAAGAGACGTGGGTACCGGTCGCCGAATTTCATTCCCGATTTAAAAATTCCCCCGGAATTTTCGTCCGAGGCAAATGGGCCAAAAACTAACCGAAAAATATGTCCAAATTGTTTTGGCCCATTTGTAGATGTTTAACAATTATATAGGGTACCAGTGTGCATATGTAGTATTTCGCGTGTATGTACGGCGCATGGTATAAATATATTTCACATTATATATAGGGCTCCTGCGTATATACATCACATGGTATAGATATATAGGATCCAGTGTGTATTTACGTGACATATAGGGCTCCCATGCTGAAGAAATCAGTATTTCTCACCTGTTAGAAGTCTCTGGAGCTGAGAGATTAACGAGACATTGTGACTCATCCAGGAAACACCCTTCCGATTAATAGATACATTGTAGAGAGACATCAGCATGAGACTGTAAGAGAGAGACACCGGCATGAGACACTGAGAGAGACACCAGCAGGAGACACTGCGAGAGACACCAGCAGGAGACACTGCGAGAGACACCAGCAGGAGACACTGCGAGAGACACCAGCAGGAGACACAGAGAGAGACACCAGCAGAAGACACTGAGAGAGACACCAGCAGGAGACACTGCGAGAGACACCAGCAGGAGACACTGAGAGAGACACCAGCAGGAGACACAGAGAGAGACACCAGCAGAAGACACTGAGAGAGACACCAGCAGGAGACACTGAGAGAGACACCAGCAGGAGACACTGAGAGAGACGCCAGCAGGAGACACTGAGAGAGACACCAGCAGGACACACAGAGGGAGATACCAGCAGGAGACACTAAGAGAGACACCAGCAGGAGACACTAAGAGAGAGACACAGAGGGAGATACCAGCAGGAGACACTGAGAGACACCAGCAGGAGACACTGAGAGAGACACCAGCAGGAGACACCTCAAGCGGGGCCCCCGGGCAACCTGACGTGAACAGCATCAGTTCTTCTGGGGTCACTGGCACATTCAGGGGTTTGTAGGCATAGAGTTAGGTGTTTGATTAAACAATGATAACGAACAGGTGCTAATGATCGTCTATTTAATATGCAGCCTGAAACACAATCCTTTCCTGAAACAGCTGTGCAGGAGGAATAAAAATGGGTGCGGAACATCTAGACTCGCTGACCAGGACGATACTGAGCACAGCAACAAGCCTCAGGGCAGTATTACCGCGTCAGCAAGGACAGACAGGGGTTTCCAGATGTTCTGTACAAGCTTTCTCGAAGAAGCACAAAGAAACAGGCGATGTTGAGGGCCGAAGACACAGCGGTCGGCCAAGGAAACTCATTGCAGGAGATGAAAGACACATCGTGCTTCCCTTCACAGTTAGATGTCCAGCAGAGCCATCAGCCCAGCATTGGCAGAAAACAGTGGGACCCTCGTACAGCCATCTACTGTCCGGAGAAGTCGTGTCAGAAGCCAAACTTCCGACATGGAAACAAGACCAAGCGACTCAACTATTCACAACAACACAGGCACTGGGGGGTGGCAGAAAAATGGCAGCAGGTGCTCTGGACTGATGAGTCAAAATGTGAAAAAAGATGCATTTATTTGGTTCCAAATTTATCCTGCAGCATGATGACCCCAAACATACTGCCAAAGCCATTAAGAACCATCTTCACCGTAAAGGAGAACAAGGAGATCTGGAAGTGATGGTTTGGCCCTCATGGAGCCCAGACTCGGATCATACGAAAAGAGAGAAGCGACTGAGGGGCTGAAATCCACAGAACTGTGGTTATTCCTCCCCGATGTCTGGAACGACCTGCCTGCCTAAAATACTGTGCGAGAGACAAAATCCACAGAACTGCATTTATTCCTCCCCGATGTCAGGAACGACCTGCCTGACGAAAATACTGCGCAAGACACAGAGAAGAACCGATGCTGTTCTGAAGACAAACGGCAGTCGCACCAAATACTGATTTAATTTGGAGTTTTCTTTATTTATGTCACTTTGCATTTTGCTAAATGATAAAAATAAACTATTTCAAAATAATTCTTACTTTACGGCATTCTTCACACCTGCCTAAAACCTTTGCACGGTGCTATATATATATATATATATATATATTTATATATTTAATATATATGTCTGCGTGCATAGGTGTATACATTGATATATATATATCACGGGGGTCCTCACACTCGGAGCCGA
Organism: Spea hammondii; assembly: GCA_029215755.1. Lineage (NCBI taxonomy): Eukaryota > Metazoa > Chordata > Amphibia > Anura > Pelobatidae > Spea > Spea hammondii. Next base: position 149,650,323 of record JARDYJ010000002.1, on the reverse strand, counting down.
CAGCAGGTCCCGGGTTTGATCCTCCCCAGAAGGTGAATCCAGGTCTCTAGAAGATCTCTACAGGTGGTCACCAGGAACTCTCGTCCGAAAGAGACAGCAGCAATATCTGGAGACACCAAAAAACATCCTTTATGTTGGAAATTCCTCAGACAGAAAAAGAACTGCGTACACAGAGAGCCAATCACTGAGACAGTCACCCGTACAGCGACACAGAGACAGCCAACTCCGAAGTGTGCCGTCTACGTCCGTCTCTGCTATCAAGTGTCAATGTCACCCTCACTGCCAGTTTCTCTTGCTATGATTATGTCTCTGTCCCTGTGATTGTCTCTGCCAGCATCTATCTCTATGATCGTGTCTGTCACTGTTAGGCTCCCCATTAGGGTCCCCCCCAGGTGTGACTCGCACCGTTAGGGTCCCCCCATGTTTCACTTGCGCCGTTAGGGTCCCCCCAGGTGTGACTTGCGCCATTAGGGTCCCCCCAGATGTGACTCGCGCCGGTAGGGTCCCCCCAGGTGTGGCTTGCGCCGGTAGGGTCCCCCCAGGTGTGACTCGCATCGGTAGGGTCCCCCCAGGTGTGACTTGCGCTGGTAGGGTCCCCCCAGGTGTGGCTTTTGCTGTTAGGGTGCCCCCAAGGTGTGGCTCGCGCCGGTACGGTCCCCCCAGGTGTGGCTTGCACCGGTAGGGTCCCCCCATGTATGGCTCCCGCTGGTAGGTTCCCCAGCAGGTATTGCTTGCGTTGGTAGGGTCCCCCACAGGTGTGGCTTGCACTGGTAGGGTCCCCCCAGGTATTGTTTGCGCCGTTAGGGTCCCCCCCCAGGTGTGGGTCACGCGATCAGGGTCCCCCCCCAGGTGTGGGTCACGCGATCAGGGTCCCCCCCAGGTGTGGGTCACGCGATCAGGGTCCCCCCCCAGGTGTGGGTCACGCGATCAGGGTCCCCCCCCAGGTGTGGGTCACGCGATCAGGGTCCCCCGATCAGGGTCCCCCCCAGGTGTGGGTCACGCGATCAGGGTCTCCCCCAGGTGTGGGTCACGCGATCAGGGTCTCCCCCAGGTGTGGGTCACGCGATCAGGGTCTCCCCCAGGTGTGGGTCACGCGATCAGGGTCTCCCCCAGGTGTGGGTCACGCGATCAGGGTCTCCCCCAGGTGTGGGTCACGCGATCAGGGTCTCCCCCAGGTGTGGGTCACGTGATCAGGGTCTCCCCCAGGTGTGGGTCACGCGATCAGGGTCCCCCCCAGGTGTGGGTCACGCGATCAGGGTCCCCCCCAGGTGTGGGTCACGCGATCAGGGTCCCCCCAGGTGTGGGTCACGCAATCAGGGTCCCCCAGGGTCAGATGTTGCACTGTATGTCACATTGTCCTCCAAAGTGGCTCTCACTGGTGATCGTCCCAGCCAGACCCAGAACAAACTGGCTCTCCTCAGCCTCCTCGTCCTGCGGCTGCTCCAGAGACTCCACGTAACTGGACAAAGTCTGCGACGCGAGGCCGAAAAATGCCACTGCCTTCCCCTGAGGAGGAACAGAGATCACAGGACAGTGAGCCCAGCAGGGAGCCAAACACTGAGCCAGAGAGCAAGCCTGAGCCGGACAACGGGCCAGGGCCTGCGCAGGAGAGTGCTCGGCTATCGTCAGATAGGAATCCAGCACAAGGACCGGCCCTGAGGGATTCTGCAGGGGCAGGGAAGAGTGATTTCCAAACATGCATCCTTTATCACGATGACTGCTTCCTGCAGAAATGCTGCATCTGGTGCAGGCCATGCGATTAGGCGCTGATATCATTTGATGGCTGCGGTTAGGCTGCAGGGGGTAATCCGCAGCCAAGTGTCGGAAGCCCAGCAGGGCAGCGCCTGTTCTTACTGCTCCATAATACAGCCATACTCTGCAGGGGAAGAATTCATTGGAGTGACCCCGGCATCTGCCCCTTCCTTACTCACCCCTCCCAGAAGGCTCCTCACCACCTCCTCTCGGCTAGAGACCCCCCACAGTAAAGTGCATAGAGTGGAACCCATGAGGGTGCAGAACTCAGCCTGCTGCAGAGACTGCTCTTGGAGACTGCTTAGCTGGGCCAGAACAGACAGCTTCTCCTGCAGAAAAGGACACAAAAAGAGAGATAAAAGGATGTAGAGCGCCCACAAGGATCAGGAGAAAGAAACTATAAGGGAGAGACAGTGAGGGCGAGAAAGAGACAGCGTCGGGAGGCGAGCAAAACCAGCGAGCGACTGTCACATTGTAACAAAACGCTAAAGAAAATCCAACCAACGGAGTGTCAGGTTCCTCCCAACGCCAAGAAAGAGAGGGACCCGAGACACCAGAGAGGGACCCGAGATGCCACAGAGGGACCCGAGATGCCCGAGAGGGAACCGAGACGCCACAGAGGGACCCGAGACCCACACTGATAAATCCAGCAATACTGTAGCCTCCTGATCCAGTATCTCCCGGACGCCGGGGCCACGAGTCCGATCCCCCGATATCACAACACGGCCCCTGCCTCACCTCCTTCTCCTGCAAACATTCACTCTGAGCGGCTTCCAGGCGGGATCTGAAATGTTCACAGTCCGACTCCTTTACATCCAGAGCTGCAGAGTCAGGAAAGTCATACTCAGTCACACTGTAGGCCACTGTGACCCCATCCAAATCCAGAATGTTGAATGGAGATGACCCTTAGCTGCACCAGTAGGCCTACCATTATGTGCCCGGGCTTAACATGCCCCCAGGGTAACTCCCAACACCCTGAGACGGGAGCCTGCAGGGCACATTCCGTTAAACACCTTCTACAAGCTGGTTAACTGTTTGTTATCCCGGTCAGGGGCTAATAACCGGTGCCGCGGTACAGCAGACGGGTGATCATGATGCACTAATTCCCCCCCTGACACGGTGATGGGAGGGACCACCTGGGACCCCTCCATGCTTTGAGAGACACTTGTCCAGATGCCCCACAGAGGCCTATGACTTGCATATTAACCCCTTCGCCAACCAGACGATGAACACGGAATCTGAGAAGCAGTGGAGGAACCACAAGGCCTGGGACACTTGGCACGACCCTCTCACCGCTCTCCGCCTGCTCCAGTCTCTGGACATTAGACAATAATTCCTGGTTTAGGATCTGCGGCAGAAACTCTTTCATCTGCATGACTTCTGTGGTCAGACGTTCCAAGTCCCGCCTTCTGACGAGGACAAACTCTGCCCCTGAGGATCCAGACATCGAAACGCAATACTGGAGACAAAATAGAAAAACACTATAATAAATACTACAGCCAATCACAGCAAGAGAAAACAACCAATCGCAGGGAGAGAATGCAACCCATCACATGGAGAGAAAACAACCTGTAAGAAATCATTGTTATGCTTTTATTCTGTTCTACACACTTTAGGCTTCAATGCAACTTGAGTGCTAGGAACACAATATGTTATCAATTATGTGACATAGCTTAGAGCAGACCTGGGCAAAGCACGGCCCGCGGGCCACATCCGGCCCGCTGAATAGCTCGGACCGGCCCGCAAAGAGTGTCCTGGTGACTCACCAATGAGTCCGGTGTCCCCCCCCGCCCCGGTCACTTACCTTAAACTCCTGTGTTGGAAGCGTTTGTCTCGGGTGCCGGCGCTTTACGCTGGGCGCCGGCATATGACGTCAGACGCCGGCGATCAGCAGTGAAGCGCCGGCACCCGAGACAAACGCCTCACGCTTCCAACACAGGAGTTTAAGGTAAGTGACCGGGGCGGGGGGGGAGATCCTGAGAAGGGGGGGTTAGGGAGTTAGAGGGGAGATACTGAGAAGGGGGGGTTAGGGAGTTAGAGGGGAGATACTGAGAAGGGGGGTTAGGGAGGGAGGTCTTACTGTGTGTGTGTGTCTTACTGTGTGTGTGTATCTTACTGTGTGTGTGTATCTTACTGTGTCTGTGTGTGTCTCACTGTGTCTGTGTGTGTCTTACTGTGTCTGTGTGTGTCTCACTGTGTCTGTGTGTGTCTTACTGTGTCTGTGTGTGTCTCACTGTGTCTGTGTGTGTCTCACTGTGTCTGTGTGTGTCTTACTGTGTCTGTGTGTGTCTTACTGTGTCTGTGTGTGTCTCACTGTGTCTGTGTGTGTCTTACTGTGTCTGTGTGTGTCTCACTGTGTCTGTGTGTGTCTTACTGTGTCTGTGTGTCTTACTGTGTCTGTGTGTGTCTTACTGCGTGTGTCTTACTGTGTTCATAGCTTATTCAGTTATTGTAATAAATATTTTAGCCCATTTTTTAGCTCAAAATATTTTTTCCTTTTTTTTCTCCTCTAAAATCTAGGTGCGTCTTATCAGCAGGTGCGTCTTATAGAGCGAAAAATACGGTATGCACTCCGAAGCCTTGTTCATTTTGTTTACTTCTGTGCTGTGCTAATAGTTATTCAGGCCTTACTTATTCAAGCACCTCTACCAATGACGTAGGCTTGAATAACTTTATTAAACAGCACATAAGTTAACAAAATGGACAAGGCTTCGGAGTTTGTAGTTTGTAGAGGTCTGGCCCTCTAAAACCATTCCAATTTCTCATGTGGCCCCATGGGAAAATTAATTGCCCACCCCTGGCTTAGAGGGTCTTCTGTGGAATGCCGGTGTATCCTATGCTTCAATAGGATTCCTTAACTTCATATATTGCCCATATATAGTAACAATGTATACCCTAACGGAAGGTAAAGGGGTATAAATACTCAAGGGAAAGGTCTCTTTCTCCTCCGTCTCACCAAGAATACTAAGCCTACACTACCTGTGACCACCATCTGTTCATCAATCTTAGAAGCTGTGGTTATTATTGCTATTTGGTCACTGGAACAGTCTAGATATTTAAGACAAAGAATATCTAACACAACCAATCATAGGGAGAGAAAACAACCAATCACATGGAGCGAAAACAACCAATCACATTGAGAGAAAACAACCAATCACATCATCCTGTGGCAGCCAGCAGGGGCAGCAGCATTTCACCTACAGATGATTTTCTTCACACAAAACAGTCTAATCTCTATGAAACAGCCTAGGGCGCTCTATCCCCTCCTGCCTAGACTCTATGACACAGCAGGAGGACGCTCTATCCTTTCCTGCCCAGACTCTATGACACAACAGAGGGGGGCTCCATCCCTCCTGTCTCTATGACACAGCAGGGGACGCTCTATCCCTCCTGACTCTATGACACAGCAGGGGGCGCTCTATCCCTCCTGTCTCTATGACACAGCAGGGGACACTCTATCCCTCCTGACTCTATGACACAGCAGGGGGCGCACTATCCCTCCTGTCTCTGTGACACAGCAGGAGACGCTCTATCCCTCCTGACTCTATGACACAGCAGGGGATGCTCTATCCCTCCTGTCTCTGTGACATAGCAGGGGGCGCTCTATCCCTCCTGACTCTGTGACTAGTGATGTCCGGATCATGAACGAATCGTTCATTTGATCCGGTTCTTTTTAGTGATCCGGATGAATCGGTTCAGTAAACTGAACGATTCATTTATAGCGGTTCAGTCTGAATCATGCAGCTGTAACCTGATCCTAGAGCTGTGAGTCATCTGCAGAGCACTCAGACACAGACTCTGGGGTCAGGTTACAGCTCATTAATTCACACAGGAACGATGACTCATAGAGTCAGAGAGTCGTTCAAAGAGTCGAATGATCCGAAGAGTCGAATGATTCAAATGATTCGAATCTTACAGGGATCCGGATCTTACAAGGATCCGAATCTTACAGAGATTCGAATCATTCAGAGAATATTACTGATACCATACTTTTATAAATAAATACATTAATAATGTTCACACTGCCCCCAGGATTTAGATTCCCCTGAGTTTGCCCCCCTTTACCTATACCTGCACCTACAGTTAACTTTATTAAATTAATTAAATTAACCCTCAGTCATCAGCATAAAATTAACCCTTATACCCCATCAACCATAACTGCCCCTGAAATTAACCGTAAAGATCCCATTAACCATAACAGCCCCTGAAATTAACCCTAAAGACCCCATTAACCATAACGGCCCCTGAAATTAACCCTAAATACTCCATTAAGCATAACTGCCCCTAAATTAATTGCATGTACTCCAGATAAATTACCTAATAAATTGGTATGGTTGATGGGGTCTTTAGTGTTAATTTAGGGGCAGTTATGCTTAATGGGGTGTTTAGGGATAATTTAGGGGCAGTTACGCTTAATGGGGTCTTTAGTATTAATTTAGGGGCATTTATGCTTAATGAGGTGTTTAGGGTTAATTTGGGGGCAGTTATGCTTAATGGGGTGTTTAGGGTTAATTTGGGGGCAGTTATGCTTAATGGGGTCTTTAGTGTTAATTTGGGGCAGTTATGCTTAATGGGGTGTTTAGGGTTAATTTGGGGGCAGTTATGCTTAACGGGGTGTTTAGGGTTAATTTAGGGGCAGTTATGCTTAATGGGGTCTTCAGCGTTAATTTAGGGGCAGTTATGCTTAATGGGGTCTTTAGTGTTAATTTGTGGACAGTTATGCTTAATGGGGTGTTTAGGGTTAATTTGGGGGCAGTTATGCTTAATGGGGTGTTAAGGGTTAATTTTAGGGGCAGTCATTGTCATGATTAACTCATATAACGTAGTGGATGCATGGAAGGGTAACCCAGCAGAGGTGGTTAGTTTATTTGTTTAGGCATTCAATGAGTTAATCTGAGGTTGATTTAATGTGTTTCTTTGTGAATGCCCTCTGTATCTGTTCTGGCTAGAGGTGTCATCTTCCCAAAGGACCCCTGTGGTGATTCATGGCCTAACAGATAAGGATCCTTAGTTATAGGAATTCCATTCCTATCTTAAGTGGAGGGGTTTCCATCACCTTTACCCCACCATAACTTATTGGCACATCAAAGATGGGACCCGATTCTTGGGGATGGTGTCATATAATCAGTCATGTGGTCAGAGGGGCGTTTGCTTGCAAAAGTCTGATTTAGGGACAAAGCAGCGACCTCAAAGCAGAACTCCATGATATTCTGTGATCAGAACAACATCATAAGAAACCATCTGGATTTAAGGAGTTCCCACAGGCCTACTTATTGGAGAAACTCGTGAGTGAGGGTCCTGTGTTTAAGTCCCTTTGTTTTTAAGAACTGTTTGCTGTTTTATTTTTATTTTGTATGTCTTGTTTTTTGTAATTCTGGCACTGTGTAATCTTTGTCTTTTTGTTATTAAAATATTCATAATCCAAGTCTGTCTTTGGGCTCTGGTATCGATATCCACAAACCCTAAGAGACGATAACACGTTACCATATTGTTATTAAGTTTTACAGGATATATATATATGTTAGTTGCCCGGGGTGGGTTGACATATATATAGAGATAAAGGTTCTAATTCGGATTTCTCACGAATCCGGTATCAAAATCGTGAGTGGTGGCAGACTACCTGGGGGGATACAGGCAGGATTTGGGGGTTAATTTGGTGTAATTTATGCCTTGTTAAGGGGTGAAGTTAGTAAATCCAGAGGTCTGGTGCTATTAACCCCTTCATGCCCACGCCCTCCACACAGTCACGGCTTGGCAAGTAGTCCTGACCGTGACAGTCATGGTTGATGGGGTGTTAAGGGTTAATTTTAGGGCAGACATGGTTGATGGGGTGTTTAGGGTTAATTTAATGGTGAGGGTTAATTTAATTAATTTAATAAAGTTAGCTTAAGGTGCAGTTGCAGGTAAAGGGGAATGTAAATCCTGGGGGCAGTGATTATTAATGTATTATTTATAACAGTATGGTGATATTCTCTGACTGATTCGAATCCCAATGAAGGCAGAGAGTCGTTCAAAGATCTGAATCTTACAATGATCCGGATCTTACAGTGATCTGGATCACTGTAAGATTCGGATCCCTGTAAGATCCGAATCTTTGAACGACTCTCTGCCTTCATTGACATCACTGGAGGCAGGGGGGAGGATTCATAATGAAAGGGGCGGGGCCAATCGTTAGTGTGCCTGCACGGAGTTACTGGAAAACAGTAACTCCTGTGAGTCACACTGAGTGATCCGAAGATCCGGATCATGAATCGGATCATTTCAGTGAACGAATCGAAATGATCCGATTCACTTTAATGATCCGAACTTCTTGTGACACAGCAGGGGACGCTCTATCTCTCCTGTCTCTATGACACAGCAGGGGACGCTCTATCCCTCCTGACTCTATGACACAGCAGGGGGCGCTCTATCCCTCCTGACTCTGTGACACAGCAGAGGGCGCTCTATCCCTCCTGTCTCTATGACACAGGAGGGGGCGCTCTATGCCTCCTGCTCATATGACACAGCAGGGGGCGCTATATCCCTCCTGATCATATGATACAGCAGCGGGCACTCTATCCCTCCTGATCATATGACACTGCAGGGGGCGCTCTATCCCTCCTGATCATATGACACAGCAGGTGGCGCTCCATGTATAAAATGGATATAGAGGTGAAAGGAGATCATTGTTTACCTTATTTGCATATGCCAACCCAGAATCCCCTGTGGTTGTGGCTGCACCACAAGACTTCTGAGGGTAAAGCCGAGGCCTCGTAATGTAGACAAGCGCGTAATAACGCTTCTGCTACCGTATTGTTTTTTGGTCTCTGACCGATCAGCAGTATGGAGGGTAAACGCTACCCGATGGCTCCCGGCGCAGAGGGCTGTCACCGACCGGGGGTCTCTGTGCCGGAAGTCTCACGCGGTTACGTGTAAACACGAGACATTAAGCTTTTAGGCACGCGTTTCATTTATGTATATAGCGCTAGCAGATTCCGTATCGCTGCCACAAGTCAGTATCTTAAAATCACAAATAATAAACCGGTACAAAAGGAAAAGAGGCCCGGCTCCCGGGAGCTGACAATCTAGCTGGCGGCTGAAGGGAGGTGAAGCAGGAGAGGACGGCTTGGCTGGGGATGAGCTGATCGGGTCCGCATGATCTGTAGAGGTTGATGGTCTTTCAGATGGTTTGATTGGGATGTTGGCTGAGAGTGATAGGAGGAAAGGTTCTACGCTTTTGAGGGGGGTTTTCAGGACGTGTAGAACCTTCATGAAACGAGCAGAATTCATAAAACATAATTATTAGAAATCAGGTGTAAAAAAACCAAAGTGACAGAAAACACGCATTCCACCAATTACTCAGGACTTCGTCTACGGGTGCGGGAATCTTCTTACATAGTACCCCACGGTGTGCTGTATTTAGGGGGTTGTGGATCGTTTTTCTGCTCCCGGTGGCGGGGGTAAAGGGCATCGGGGCACGTTATGCTTTTTGGGGGGGGACTTTGTTCCTCCCGCAGACCCTCCGGGGCTTTGATGTCCCCTCCATGCACCGGAGGAGGCGCGGATTCTCCCAGACAGAGTTCATTTCTCCCCTATGGTCGGAGCAACGGCAGCGTTCTGCGACCTCCATCACAACATGAACGCATGATGAGCAGGGATCCGCCGCTCAGTGTCCGCCAGAACCGGTTAACAGGGAGCCTCCGTCCTGTGTGGTGGCACCCCCCCCCCCCAGGAAGAGCCCTTCTGTGCGCATGCGCGAAAAACACATTATTATTATTATTATTATTATTATTATTATTATTATTATTATTATTATACTATTATTCGCATTGACGGCGTTCGGTAACATGCATTCCAACGAGGCCAGGCCGGTTACATCGTCCCGTTACACCCGCTCCTCGTACCCCAGAGGCCGGAAGATACCCCAGGATGGGCGGGCTGCACACAGGAACCAAGCGGCAGGAACGCGGATATCTGTGACTGGAACGCAAAGGATTGTGTGATGTCATCAGAAGGCGCCAGACTGCGCGTCACTGCCCGAGCAGCACGTGTTATACAGGCGGCCAAGATGATGGCTGCACCGGATCCTTCGATCCAGCTCGCCCAGAAACTGGCCGGTAATGACAAGAAGACCCGGGACCGGGCGATGCGGAAGTTGCGGCGCTACCTGCGGGCCAGGAGCGGTGAGAGAGGGAGTGTGTGGTCCGAATGTACCCTTCGGGGCTGGGGGTATAAGCTGTACATCCTCCGGGGAGACGGGGGAGCGTGGTGGCGGTGTAGGGTATATACACGTACGAACATGGGGGGGTGTAGATGTATACGCACACCTCTGGGGAACGGGGGGGTGTATAATAATAATATATATATTATTATTACACGCACCCCTCTGGGGAACGTGTGTGGGGTTGGTAAATATATGGATTATGCATCATTTTTGTTTTCCTTGATCTGACACCCAGCAGAGGTGTTAATAGGATCTGTTTTTCCGCAGACGGCTTCACGGAGGACGAGTTCTGTAAGATTTGGAAGGGTCTCTTCTACTGCATGTGGATGCAGGACAAGCCGCTGCTGCAGGTGAAGCTGGGGGTGGGCTCATGCCACGGATTGGGGGGTGCTGGTTGCACTTGATGTCTGACTCTGATAACAGTGGGTGGGCTGGACGAGGGGAAGTAAGTATTGGGGGGGTAAGTCTTGCGGTGGGTGGTTTGGGGGGGCGGTAAGTCTTGCGGTGGGTGGTTTGGGGGGGCGGTAAGTCTTGCGGTGGGTGGTTTGGGGGGGCGGTAAGTCTCGCGTTGGGTGGTTTGGGGGGGCGGTAAGTCTCGCGTTGGGTGGTTTGGGGGGGCGGTAAGTCTCGCGGTGGGTGGTTGGGGGGGCGGTAAGTCTCGCGGTGGGTGGTTGGGGGGGCGGTAAGTCTCGTGGTTGGGGGGGCGGTAAGTCTCGTGGTTGGGGGGGCGGTAAGTCTCGCGGTTGGGGGGGCGGTAAGTCTCGCGGTGGGTGGTTTGGGGGGGCGGTAAGTCTCGCGGTGGGTGGTTTGGGGGGCGGTAAGTCTCGCGGTGGGTGGTTGGGGGGGCGGTAAGTCTCGTGGTTGGGGGGGCGGTAAGTCTCGTGGTTGGGGGGGCGGTAAGTCTCGCGGTTGGGGGGGCGGTAAGTCTCGCGGTTGGGGGGGCGGTAAGTCTCGCGGTTGGGGGGGCGGTAAGTCTCGCGGTTGGGGGGGGCGGTAAGTCTCGCGGCTGGGGGGGCGGTAAGTCTCGCGGTGGGTGGTTTGGGGGGGCGGTAAGTCTCGCGGCTGGGGGGGCGGTAAGTCTCGCGGTGGGTGGTTTGGGGGGGCGGTAAGTCTCGCGGTGGGTGGTTTGGGGGGGCGGTAAGTCTCGCGGTGGGTGGTTTGGGGGGGCGGTAAGTCTCGCGGTGGGTGGTTTGGGGGGGCGGTAAGTCTCGCGGTGGGTGGTTTGGGGGGGCGGTAAGTCTCGCGGTGGGTGGTTTGGGGGGGGCGGTAAGTCTCGCGGTTGGGGAGTAGTGGCCGGTGAACTGACTTTTCCTTGCGTGTTGTAGGAGGAGTTGGCGCGGAACATGTCTCAGCTGATACGCTCTCTGCAGACCAAGCAGTCACGTATGTAACCGGCCCTTGCGCACTTTATAATTAAAGCTCGTTTTGCACTCTTTGTTGTCTCGCGCATCTCTCCCAACTTCCTGCTTACGGTGCTGGCGCAGTCTGCTCTCTGTGGGTCTCGCTGCGCGCCCCTCTGGCTTTCCTCTCTCGGGCTGCCACTCACTCTCTCTTTCCTGTAACAGAGCAGCTCTTCTTGCGCACGTTCTGGCAGACCCTGAACCGGGAATGGAACGGGATCGACCGGCTACGTCTGGATAAGTTCTACACGGTGAGCGGGATCGGCGGGTGGCCGCGGGATCGGCGGGTGGCTGCGCAGGTTTTTTTTCATCACGCTCCGCTCTCTTTCAGTTGTCCCGTTTTGTTCTGCGTCAGTCTGTTGAGTTACTGAAGGAAGCTTCCTGGGATGTAAGGTGAGCCGGTGGGGGATCAGGGTTAAAGTGTGTCTCGGGTGCTTCTCCCCCTCACCGCCTCTGCTTCTCCCCCTCACCGCCCCTGCTTCTCCCCACAGTCTCGTTGGTGAATTCCTGGCCGTGCTGACGGAGGAGGTGCTGCACGGAGCGGCGCGAGGAGTACAGCTCCACCTCATAGACATTTACCTGGATGAGCTGGCGGCGGTGGGAGCAGCGGAGGTAACTACTACTACTAGCCCCGGACTACGCTCCGCAACTGCACCCGATCCATCCGTGGAGTCCGGCGGGGCTCCTGTAAATGCAGTGGAGGGCGCCTGGGCCCTTGTCCATGGGTTGTACCCCTGCCCCCCCCCGGTGGTATGTGCCAGGCTGTTGTCCATGGGTTGTACCCCCCCTGGTGGTATGCGCCAGGGCCCTTGTCCCCATGTGTTGTGTACACCCGAGCACCCGGAGGGGGTGGCATGCGCCGGGGCCCTTGTCCACGCTTGGTGGGCTTCTCTGTAATCTGAACCAGAGACGGGCGGCTTTTCCTCTGCGGTTTTAGGGGGTTTTTTTTTAACCCCTTCACGTCTCTTCTCCCAGCTCCCGGCCGACCTGAACCTTAAGCTGATTGAACCATTCAACAGGATCGCTTCCAAGACCAAGGAGTGAGTGTCGGGGGCACGACGGGGGCTTCATGTGGTGAAGGTTGGGGTGACGGGGGCCGGTCACTTATTTATCTATACATTATACAGGGGCCGGCTCGCCTATTTATCTATACACTATACAGGGTCTGGCTCACTGATTTATCTATACATTATACAGGGGGCCGGTCACTGATTTATCTATACATTATACAGGGGCCGACTCACTGATTTATCTATACTATATAGGGTCTAACACCCGCTTTCTCTCAGTCCTCTCCTCCTGCAGTCTGTTCTCAGCGGGATTTTTCAGTCCGTTCTGGATCAGGCCCCCTTTGCGATTGAGGATTTAATGAGGGAGATTAAAGAGACATCAGATGCCGCAGACACGGGTGAGCCGCGCATGCTGTGCCCGTTTGGGGCGCCTCTTGCCTGCGCAGTAATCGTCTTTCTGCTGCTAAAGCCTCTGAACGTTTTGTTTCAGGAGATGCTGCGGAGGAGTCGGGATCCGTGTTACGAGATGACGATATTGGACCCGTATTACAGGTGTGCGCATGTGGGGTGTATGTGGCCCCCTTTGTGGCTGTCCCTGCGACCTGTCTCTGGTTGGCTGTCCCTGCGACCTGTCTCTGGTTGGCTGTCCCTGCGACCTGTCTCTGGTTGGCTGTCCCTGCGACCTGTCTCTGGTTGGCTGTCCCTGCGACCTGTCTCTGGTTGGCTGTCCCTGCGACCTGTCTCTGATTGGATGTCTCCTGTTTTTCAGTTTGATTACGAGGCTGTGGCTGACAGACTCTTCGCTTTGGCGAGCCGAAAGCACACCCCGGCTCACAATCGCAAGCGGCTGTACCGGCTGGTGAAACGGTACGTCTACCCGTTTATGTCTATCCGTCGTTGTGCGTCTGTCCGCATGTCTCCAGAAATTAGTGTTTTTTTTTTCTTCACCTTGTGCTCCATCTATTTCAGGTTTCGGGATCTGGCTGAAGGTAAGTGACCCCCCCGGACGCTCGCGCCCCCCTCCCCCTCTCTGGCTGTGTGTGGCATTTCAATCTCTGCTCTCTTTCGCAGGAAATTTCCCGCAGGACGATTTCCCTGAAGAAGTTTCCACTGACGAAGATGACGACGAGTTCAGTAGCTGGAGATTTCGCCAGAGACAGAAGAAGTTTCTGGAGCACGAGAGCGGGGGTACGTGGTGCCGCGGGGGTACGTGGGCACAGGCATGGTGTCATGCAGGATATGTGCCCTTTGATGGGGCTGTTACCTTGGAAACTGTGCCTAATGGTAACGACGCGCACTGCCGCTAAATCGCCCCATCCCGGTGTAAAACTTTCATCGGTTGATTATTTGTACCGCGCAGGCGCACGGCCTGGGAGCACAGAGAACGGCAGGTCTGCATGGCTTTCTGGGCTTGGCACGTCGGGGGAACCTGTATTAATTAATGGGAGGAGTAGTAGGTGCAGGAGGAGGGATTAGACATTGGGAATACCCCCTCCGTCCTTTAGCTTTTATGCCAATGAATTGCCCCAAACTGACACTCTACTCCGGTACGTCTTGGCACGTTGGATATCTTAAAACCTGCGGTTATTCCCAGAGATTCGAAATCTGTGGCTTTAAGAGCCGGCCTGGCAGATCAGGGCATGGCGGTCGGCTTCTCTGCTGCCAGAAGTGCCTCCTCGGAGAGAGGTAACTGGTGTTGAGTAAATGGGCCCTGATGCCCCCTTCCCCGTAATGGAAGGGCTTCTTACCTGTGTGACCTGCTGCGTGTAGGGGTGGAGCTATTAACCAGTTCTCTCCTGTAATTGGCTGCAAATTCCAGTGACAGACTGAATTGGTTGAGGTTTTATGGCCTCTATTAGCAGCTCATTGACCAGATCTCCTGCATCACACAGCTCCGGCACAAGAGGGGGAAGAGCAGCCGAAAAAGAGGAAACGCGTGAAGGAAGGAGCAGGCACCGCCGGCCCCCTGGAGCCACAAGATGCGATGGACCCTCCCCCGATGAAAAAGAAATGTAAGAAAAACCGGTTGGACGTGAGCGAGACCAGCTCAGAGAAGCCCCCGCAACCGCTGCTGAATGGGCTCGCCAAGCAGCACTCCGCAGAGATCGCGGCAGACCTGGCGGACACATCTGTGTCGGCCTCCCCCCCGTCCATCTCTCGGAAACTTCTGATGAAGCGGAGAAGGCGCGGACTTATAAGAGTGGGATTCAGCGTCTTGCCCTCCAGAGTGGGTTTACTGGCCAGGAGGCGGCAAATTCTCCAGTACCGCGGGCACAGCCGGGTAAGTAGTCTTCTCGGTGTGTTTATGACGTCACTTCCTGTTACTTTGTCTGACCCAGTCTGTATTCCTCCAGCAGAGAGCTTCTCTTCCAGTGACCGAGCCCCAGGAAAAGGCGAGTTCTCCTGCATCTGAGCCCCAGGTGAACGCATCTTCTGTTCCAGCATTCAAACCACGAAAAAAGGCATCTGAGCCCACGGTGACGGTAGCCTCTGCTCCACCATCGGCACCCCAAAAGAAGGCAGCTGCTGCTCCGCCGCCTGAAGGCCAGAAGAAGGCAATTGTTGCCCCAGCATCTGGATCCAAGAATAAATCATCTGAACCCCAACAGAAGGCCACTGCTTTGGTGTCTAAATCACAAGGGAAAGCACCTGAGCTCCAGAAGAAGGCCACCCCATTGGAATCTGAACCCCTGCAAAAGCCCCAGAAGAAGACTGCTGCCCCAGCTCCGCAGCCCCAGAAGAAGACGAATTCTACTCAAGACTTTGTGTCCTTCCTTAAAGCTGATGCCCCAAAGCCCGCCTTCGTCAAAAAGTTAAAGGGCAAGCAGCAGGTAACCTGAGGCAGAGGGGGAGATTATGCTCTTTACCGCATGGGTAGGACAGGCGGGCCGGAAAATTGCCAATTATTTACAGAGACAAACCTCTAAATGCTGGGGTATCAGGGCTGTTAATTGTCCAATGTTTTTGTGATGTAATAAAACCTCTTGTGGAGACTTTTGGTCTTTAGAAGAAACCGGAGGCGCGTTCCGCGAGCGCAGTTTCATGCTTTTTAGGGGACAGTGGGGCAGATATCCAGTGGGCTTATATTTAGTGCCACCCTGCCGTTAATGCCCCTATAGGGGCTGTTTCTTCTGATTCTCTGATGGTCCTGACTCCTCCCGACTCCTTCTCTCCCCAGATTAACGGCAACTCGAAGAAAGTGACTTTCAGTCTGAACAAGAACATGACGGCAGGTAGTGGGGGTGGGGGGTCAGAAATACGTGTGGCCACTGTCTCTACTACCTAAACGTGCAGGGGGCAGTGTGGGGACGATATGACCTTTAATGGCAGATCAGCCCCTGACAAACGGCATCATAATGTAAATGAGACAGGGGTGTGTCAGTGGGTGGGACACTGCCTGGGCGGTGCCATGGGGGTGGTAATATTATAATCAGGTGGTAATGTGGGAGGGCTTTGTACTGCCTGCAGTGATCTGTGGCTGGCGGGGATCTTCCAGGGGCAGATACCCGGCGCGGACCTGATGCACGCCCCTCTTTTCATTCCTCTCTTTTTGCCCCTCTGATTGTTGCTCACGATCCTCTCTTCACTTTCGTAGAGTTCAAGAGGACGGACCGCAGCCTCCTCGTGAGTCCCAGCGGATCACATCGCGTGCCCTTTAATCCGGAACAAAAGCCACAGCACGGGGTCCTAAAGACCCCCATCCGGAGTCCCCATCCCAGACCCCAGGCCAAGGACTTCTTCTGAGACTGCATTGTGCGGCCAACTCGGTGGAGTGGCATTAACGTGGCCTGTGTCTCGCTGCGTACCTACCATGGGGGGGGTGGTTATCTCACAGAAGCCCCCATCGGTCCCTGTGTGGGGTCAGGACTTTTTTACTGGGAGCTCAAGCTGCCTCTGTCACCCGCAATAAATCTTTGCTCCCTGTCCAGCGACCATTTTTATCTGACGGTGGCAACTGTGACGTGATGTTCTGCCATTTTGGGGGGGGGGGGGTTTGTGTCACCCTGGGGGTAAGCAGGGATTCTCAGATTATGCCCTTGGGGGAGGTAGATACTGTGAGGGCTGCCCTTGTCTGAGGGGAAAGGTGTAGTAGAAGCAGGTTATCAACACTCAGATTCAGCTGGATCCCTGATATTTCATGGTGCTTCTTCCCATCTAGTACATTCCTCTGCTGTATATAATTACCCCCCCGTGCGCTGTATACGGTGATATACCCTCCCGCACTGTATACAGTATTCTTGGTCGGTGACAAGCTCCCGTCATCTGCAGACCTCGAGGCAGTCGTCAGTCATGAGATATTTTGGTGACTTTCGTGGCTCCAACACCACACTGAGATGATGCTTTATGGCCATGCTAATGAAGTCCCTTCCTCCATAAACATTCATTAGTTAGAGTCCAACTGTGTGATTAAGACTGAGCCATTCTATTCCCTGCAGTATAAGGAGTTTGGGGGGGTTGTTGGTTAGTAGATTGAGGCTCAGATAAGAGCGAGAATCATACAAATGGTTAATATGCAGCTGCCAGAAACATACAGTACCAAAAACCTGATACTAATAAAGTTTTTGGAGTTTGAAGTCTGTGGAGTTTCCGTTATGTTTAAGGAGATGATGGACGCGCTTTTTTCCCCGTTTTCCAAATGCTCTGGTTTAGTTGGGATGTGAGCCCCGCCCCTGGATGCCTTCCATACGTTCCTCCATAGGCTTCGTACTGGCTTTGGGGAGCAGGGCCGGAGGGAGTGGGCCTGGCCAGGGGGAGCAGAGCGCGCCCGGCCTGCTGTCACCCTCATGGAGCCGCAGCCGACCCAGCGTTTAACCCCGTGAGCCGTGGCTGGGGGAGATGCTAGGGTGAGTGCGCTTCATGGAGGTGCTCACTCAGTAAGGGCGCACCCCCAATGGCCTGAGTGAAGGCGACCAGAAGATCTCCCTTCGCTGACCCTCTCAGGAGCGCGAGTCTGTGAGGCTACGGAAGGAAATGCTCTGCTATCACACACGTGGTGTCCGTTCCACGCGGGATCTGCTGCAGCTTCCACACCAGACCACGAGGGATCTGCGCGGGTTCAGAGGGGCTGCCGGGGGTCACTGTGTGTAGAGAAGTTCCGCAGCTCCTCGTTCTTTATGCTGAAGATCGTTTTTAATGGCTGCGGCGGAATGTTTGGGGTCGTTGTCATTCTGTGGGATACATTTGGGGCCAATCAGGTGCCTCCCCTGATGGGTTTGTGTGACTGAGATGCAGATCAGATCACGTTTTATGATGCGGAGACCAGATCCCAGCCTTGCCCCCATTCATACACCAGATCCAAGCCCCGCCCCCATTCATATATCAGATACCAATCCCCAGTGATCCTTACACCAGATCCCAGCCTCGCCCCATTCATACACCAGATCCCCGCCCCCATTCATATATCAGATCCTAATTCCCAGTGATCCTTACACCGGATCCCCGCTATAGGCCGTCGGCTTTAACCCTTTACACGCCTTCTCCGCTCACTTCCCAGTCTCCGCCCGGTTCTCGTCATCCGCTCTGCTCCTCCCCAATCCCCGCCCCCTTCAGGCTGCCCCGGCTCTGCCTGCCCCGGCTGTGTCTCTGTATCTGCCCCGGCTGTGTCTCTGTATCTGCCCCACATGGAGGTTCCGAGGGGCAGCGAGTGCCGGGTCCTGTCTATCCAGAGTCACGTGGTGCGGGGGTACGTGGGCAACAAGGCAGCTGCCTTCCCCCTGCAGGTGAGATGGGGCAGGTGGTCGGGGATATGTTGGGGCAAGTAACAGGTGGTCGGGGGTGAGGGCATTTTGGGGCAGTTGCCCCATCCAGTGTTTGGCAATTTATGATTTTCTGAACACCCGACCCCTACCCCGCTAATGCCCCCATTACTGCACCCTGTCAATTACCCTAGCTTCCCTCTTTTGCCCCACACAGGGGTCCCTCACTTCTCGCTCTCCCTGCAGGTCTTGGGGTTTGAGGTGGACACAATCAATTCTGTCCAGTTCTCCAATCACACAGGTAAGTGCCCTGAATAATGCCCCCTCCAGGGTTTAATCCCCTTTCGCCCCCCCCTGCAGTGTCGTGTCCTCCTCTGTAGCTGCCCCCCCCCCCGCAGTGTCCGGTCCCCTTCTGCCGCTGCCCCCCCCCCTGCGGTGTCCGGTCCCCTTCTGCCTCTGCCCCCCCCCCCCCCCCGCGGTGTCCGGTCCTCCTTGTCGCTGCCCTCCCCCGCGGTGTCCGGTCCTCCTTGTCGCTGCCCTCCCCCACGGTGTCCGGTCCTCCTTGTCGCTGCCCTCCCCCGCGGTGTCCGGTCCTCCTCTGTCGCTGCCCTCCCCCGCGGTGTCCGGTCCTCCTCTGTCGCTGCCATCCCCTGCGGTGTCCGGTCCTCCTCTGCCCCCCCCCTGCGGTTTCGGTTCCCCTTCTGCCACTGCCCACCCCCCTGCGGTGTCGGTTCCCCTTCTGCCACTCACCCCCCCCTTACGGTGTCCAGTCCCCTTCTGCCACTGCCCCCATGCGATGTCCCATCCCCTTCTCCTGCTGCCCCCCTGCGGTGTCCTGTCCTTTTCTTTGCCCCCCCACCTCTGCTGTGTCCCGTCTACTTGTGCAACCTCATTCCCCCTGAGGGGTCCTCTGGGCCTCTGCAAAGCCCCTAAACACCCTGCCCCCGCACAGGTTACGATCACTGGAAGGGGCAGGTGCTGAACGCCGAGGAGCTGCAGGAGATCTACGAGGGGCTGAAACTGAACCAGGTGACGCGGTATGACTACGTGCTGACCGGTGAGAACCGCGATGACATCATAACTACAAACATGAACACATACTGCATCCTCTATACATTATACATGGGGGGCGGTCACTGATTTATCTATACATTATACAGGGGGGGCCAGTCACTGATTTATCTATACATTATACAGGGGGGGCAGTCACTGATTTATCTATACATTATACGGGGGGGCAGTCACTGATTTATCTATACATTATACGGGGGGCGGTCACTGATTTAACCGCTCTGCAGATCATTTCCCTGAGAAACACCCTGCAGGGGTTTTATGTTCGGGGCCCGCGGGCCCCCTCGTGTTGGTTATCATTTTTAGGCTCTGCTGACCTTTGGTTAAAGGTCGACTTTTAAAGACGCTGGACTCTGACTCCTCGGGGTTAATCTTTAACCCAAAGTGTCCCGAGAAGCTTTGTGAGAAACGTGTGCAGCGTCACGCCAGGAGGAGACCCCCGATGAAAGCAGGTCTTGCTAGTTAAAAGTCTTAAGGAATCCTCAGATTTGGGAAAAAGAATACTTTCGGCTTTTTTTCCTGGTCCGCAGAGTGTTTTGCATTGAAATGATCTGCACAGCGGATTGGCTCCGCCCCTTCTGCCCACAAACTAACATTTTCTTATTTTTCAAGTAACCTGACGGCTCCTCACTTCCAGCCAAGGGAACAGGGTGGGGGAGGCCCCCCTCCCTCACATCCTCTGGGGGCTGGAGGACCCCCCTCCCTCACATCCTCTGGGATTTGGTTAACTCCGCATTGACCTGTTGGTTACTGACCAATCACGGTGAAACAAACATTCCACAAATTCTCTGTATTGTTTGTGGGGGAGGGGTGTCCCCACCACAGCAGCGGCCACTAATCCCCCTTCCTCCCCATTTAACCTGCGCTCACCCAAGCGGCTCAGGCCAGTTAGTGATGGGGAGTCCTGCATGTTTTTGGGGTCCCTCGGCGAGTCGCTGACTGTAACCGCGAGCTTCGTGTCGCCCGCGCAGGTTACACCAGGGATTCGTCCTTCCTGGCCCGGGTCGTGGACATCGTTCAGGAACTCAAACAGAAAAACCCCCAGCTGGTCTATGGTAAGAAAGGAGCAGGGTAATGGGGGGGGGCATTTTCTGTAAACATGGCAGGGTAACAGAAGGGCAGGATAGCGGTTATGGGTGGGGGTTTGGGCGTCGGGATGCTTTGGTTGTTGGGGGTTGTGGGGGTCAGGATGCTTTTGGTTGGTGGGGGTCAGGATGCTTTTGGTTGTTGGGGGTTGTGGGGGTCAGGATTCTTTTGGTTGTTGGGGGCTGTGGTGAGGGTAGGGATGTTTTGGTTGTTGGGGGCTGTGGTGAGGGTAGGGATGTTTTGGTTGTTGGGGGCTGTGGTGAGGGTAGGGATGTTTTTGGTTCGTGGGGGTCGGGATGCTTTGGTTGTTGGGGGCTGTGGTGAGGGTAGGGATGTTTTGGTTGTTGGGGGCTGTGGTGAGGGTAGGGATGTTTTTGGTTGTTGGGGGTGGGGGTCGGGATGCCTTGGTTGTTGGGGGTCAGAGCATTGGGGGTTGTGGGGATTTCTCCGTTCTGATCATTTTTTTTTTTTCTCCCCAGCTTGCGATCCAGTCCTCGGAGATAAGTGGAACGGGGAGGGCTCTATGGTATGGGTTCTGCCCCTACAATAACCCAGACTATCCCGGCCCCCGATTTGCTCTTAGTACCCCCTGCTTCTGTCAGAATACCCCCAGTTAACCGTTTCCCCTCATTGTTTCTCTGCTTTTCTCTCAGTACGTCCCCGAGGAGCTGCTTCCTGTCTATAAGGACTTGGTGGTCCCCGTGGCGGATATTATCACCCCCAACCAGTTTGAGGCAGAGTAAGTGCCATACGGGGCTCACACGTTTCTGGGGTCAATAAGTGCCTGTGAGAGAGACAACTCCCCCCTGCGCATTGTGAAAGGCCGGCCCTGTATAATGTATAGTTAAATCAGTGAGTCCGGGGTGAGGAGAGGCAGTTCATCTGGGGGTCTCTCGGTCTGTGTGGGGGAGGAGGGGGGGGGCTGTTTTTTGAAGGGGCTGTCGGTCTGTATCGAGGGAGATGGGGCTGTCGGTCTGTGTCGGGGGAGGAGGGGCTGTCGGTCTGTGTCGGGGGAGGAGGGGCTGTCGGTCTGTGTCGGGGAGGAGGGGCTGTCGGTCTGTGTCGTGGGAGGAGGGGCTGTCGGTCTGTATCGAGGGAGATGGGGCTGTCGGTCTGTATCGGGGGAGGAGGGGCTGTCGGTCTGTATCGGAGGGGCTGTCGGTCTGTATCGGAGGGGCTGTCGGTCTGTATCGGAGGGGCTGTCGGTCTGTATCGGAGGGGCTGTCGGTCTGTGTCGGGGGAGGAGGGGCTGTCGGTCTGTGTCGGGGGAGGAGGGGCTGTCGGTCTGTGTCGGGGGAGGAGGGGCTGTCGGTCTGTGTCGGGGGAGGAGGGGCTGTCGGCCTGTGTCGGAGGGGCTGTCGGCCTGTGTCGGAGGGGCTGTCGGCCTGTGTCGGAGGGGCTGTCGGCCTGTGTCGGAGGGGCTGTCGGCCTGTGTCGGGGGAGGAGGGGCTGTCGGCCTGTGTCGGAGGGGCTGTCGGCCTGTGTCGGGGGAGGAGGGGCTGTCGGCCTGTGTCGGGGGAGGAGGGGCTGTCGGCCTGTGTCGGGGGAGGAGGGGCTGTCGGTCTGTGTCTCAGGGTGTCTTTTTTTTTTTTTTTTTTTCTCTCATTCAGGTTACTTACTGGCCATAAGATTCATACCCAGGAGGACGCGGTCCAGGTTAGTGTCACTCGGGGACCTTCTGCCCCCCCCCACCTCTCATGTGTCCTCACATCCCCTGCTCCCCCATCAACTTTTAACACCTCAGAAGTCTCATCTTAAGGGGAAAGTCTTGTGTGAAAATATTTGTCTCTTGAGGCTGTATAGAGTGAATTTAGCACCCGCCGCCTGTCTCGTCGGGCGACTGCTTCTCCTGCATCCTTTGGCTCCTGGCACCGCGCTCGTGGCCACTAACACCCTGAATTTGGCATCGCCAGGTGATGGACATGCTTCACGCTCTTGGACCATCCACTGTAGTCATTACGAGCTCGGAGCTTCCGGCATCGCGTGGGGCAGAATATCTCATCACCCTGGGGAGCCATAGACGAGGTAAGACTTCCCACTGAGGACCCCCGAGCGGGCACCACGGGGGTAATACCACCACTAACCCCACACCCTTCCATCCTGCATCCTCCTCCATCCACACGCATTAAAGCGGCAGCGTTGTGCTCTGCCTGGCGCCCCCTGTTGGTTGAATTAATGGTCGAATTCTCCTCAGAAAAAGTTTTTCCTTTATTTAGATTATGCGCATAATCGAGACAAGGCACACAACACACAAAAGTCGAAGCGTTGTCTAATTACATATTTGGATTACATGGTTTATATAACTTCTTATATGCTTCTAATAGCATGCATCAATCTGATTGGTTACTTTTTAAGCAGGTTACGCCTCTTAGTAGATATGTTGGCGCAACTCGTGATATATCATAGACTAGACATATAATTTATGATAACATAAGCATTTTTCTAACATTTCCCTCCTATTTATCAAAATATTATTCAATATCAGACTCTTCATCTTCAGTATCGGTCATTAACACTGATAATTCATCTTCCATGTCAACAACATCATTAATATGTAGAGTCTCAGATACTTTTAATAATTGATCACATTCTTCTTTGTTGATCAGGGAGTACATAGTCTGATTTACAGCTTTATCAATTGTCTTATTCAAAAATCCTCGGCAACATGGAATAAAACAGCATCCTCCGAATATCAATACTGCAGCTACTATAATGATAGTAATTATTCCGGACGTTATCATTCCTGACCATCGCCCGAACCATCCTTCTAACCAAGAGGTGAACACATTATGTATTCCTGCATTCTCGGCAAGTTCTTTTGATAAGGATGTTAGATGTTATCGAGGGCTTTGGTGATGCTCTCATCAGGGGCGGTGTGATTTGGTATGAAGGTGCAGCATTGGTTCCCGGACATCTTGCACACTCCCCCTTTCTCGGCCAATAGCATGTCCAAGGCTGTTCGATTCTGCCAGGCCATAAGGGAGGTCGCATCCAGTTGCTCATATATTCCTTTAATAGCATCTCGAGTATAATTCACAAACCGCTGTTGATTATAATAGATGTAGTTTATCCAGTCCACATTTTTTTTGCTATTGTACTCCACCAGAAAAGAATTGATTCGAAACCTGCAGCAATTTGGTTTCGGACTTTGAACTCTTTTGGAACTCCTCGTGGTACTCCAATTTCATCAATATATATATTCGATCATCAAACGATCCTTGTGGTTGTATTGGTCGCATTTTCCTTGACTTTGGCTCCTTCTGTGAAGTTCACAGGTTTATAGGTACAAAGAGTTGTATTATAGCACATTTTCCTTTTCCTCTTGGATCGATGAAAGGTCTTATTTTTCCGGTCTCCACACAACCACCAAATATCTGCTCTCATCGGGGTTGGCTGTCGCAGTCCTGTGGGAAAAGTCTCGACACATAGTGAATTAGGCAAATCTTTATAATCAAAATAGCTGCTATTTCCCTGAAGTTCCATACAGGTGTAATTTACCCCATATATTTGCACTGTTGGAGGTAATTGGGGTCTCATAACCTTGGGAAACAACAAGTCTAATATATGACAAATTTCATTTCCAGGTGGGGTATAAGTCTTATCAAACAGCTTTATTTTACAGTCAAATCCGACTGGATCATTCTCTTTTGTTAATGGAAATGGCATCGTAGCCAACTGCGGACGGGCTTCTGCGCAGACTATACAATTCTTTGTTTAGACTCTTTACAGTAAATCGAAGCCATGCCAACCAAACGTTATCTCCATGAAATCCTGCTTCCAGGGAAATCTGATCAATAGAACTCAAACTGGTATACGGAATTACCCCTGTCTCAATTTCCTCGATATATCTTTCTTCCTGGATCTGAAAAACTTTTTCTGAGGAGAATTCGACCCACCCCTCCCCCGTGTCATGGAGTCATCGCCGTCCTTCATTCTCATCTGTGTCGTTTCATTCATTTTCATTTGCCGTTAATTTCACCTTCAGTGGGGAAGGACGGCCAGGTGCACACTCAGCGGATCTGCCTTGAATCACCACGAGTGGAGGCCGTGTTTGTTGGGACTGGAGACCTGTTTGCTGCTATGCTTCTGGCGTGGACTCACCATCATCCAAGTAACTTCAAGGTGACTCCAGTCTTGACCGCCCTCGCCCGGCGGCCTCTCTTGCCCTCCCCTTCCCGGCCTCACCCGGCGGCCTCCCAGTCCTTTCCCTCTCGCTTGACCGTTGTATATTTGATTTCGTGCCTCGCCTTGTGTTTTGTAGCTGGCCTGTGAGAAGACCGTCTCGGCCATGCAGCACGTCCTCCAGAGAACTATCTGCAGTGCCCGAGGTGAGCGGGGGGCCGCCGGCTCTAAGTGTCGGAGGGGCTGGTCCGCGGGGGTTAGTCTGTTATTTTAATACCGTGGAAGTAATCGTCATTCTCTCCGCAGCGCTTGCTGGCCCCGGCGTGAAGCCTTCGTACCCGCAGCTGGAGCTCCGCATGGTCCAAAGCAAAAAGGACATCGAAAACCCTGAGCTGATTGTGACAGGCGCAGAGTTATAGAGGGGAGAGCGGATCCCAGGGGCCACTGTATGTACCTTCACGTCACCAGCTAACTCCCAGAGGTACCCTGAGACCATCCTGCCTCCTGGGACTTCTCTCCAAACCTTTAAAGCTCTTCCTTGGCCCGGCCGAAGCGCTTCCAGTTCCTCTGGCCGCCCTGGGAGCGGAACCCGTAATGTGCCGGCCGGCTTCTCCTCCACGTGCCAAACGTTCCCCCTCCTCTCCCACTAATGATCACGGGGCGAGGTGGTCTCCGGCACCGGTCGGGAATGCACAAGGAGGGACCTCGCCAGATTAGAAGGGCCTGTTTCTCTCAGTCTCGCCATTACTGCGTGGTAGGGTTGGCCGTGGAGCGGGGGGCCGACCGCCTTTTTATTCTTAGTAAATTGGGCCGTTAATAAATGAACCTGTGAGACGAATGCTTTGGCTCGAGCCGCCACTGTCAGTGATTGGGGGCCGGCGAGCCTCGTGGGCTGTCTTTGTTTCTGTGATATGTCGTTGTCACTTGTCGTGTCTTGGCCTGTCACATCACCGCCTCCAAACTATCTTCCCAGGGTCTCGTGTCATTTGTCTGCCTGTCTCTTATTTCTGAAGATGCACATGAGGGTACCCTGAGCGGCCCCCGTGGTACCCTGCGCGTGGCAGCTGCAGCTTTCACTGCTATGGAGGAGCTAGGGTCCCCCTGCTCTCTGCAGTGTTGTGTGGTTTGGGACCCGGGACCCCCATCTTGGAGGACCCAGGGTGCATGCGCTGAAGCAGGGGAGTTAGTGAAGGCAGGGCAGATGTTTAACTAGAGGGGTACTAAGAATGGCTTCAGTCCGGGATGATTTTCCCAGGACCCCAGCCTTTGGGTGTCTCAGCGCCGCGTCCCCAACGCGATAAGGTCTGAGGCGGAGGGACTCTGTGGCTGAATTACTGGGAAACGCACTGATTCCCTTCATCTGCAACCCTTGCCAGGCCGTTCCTGAATGGAGCCGCTCGTGAGCCTGGCAGGAGGCAGTGTGTGACAGCTAGAATGGGTTACAGCCCTGCTTTTACTGGGTGGTCTATGTAATAAAACATTGTACAGCGCTGCGGAGTGTGACGGCGATACATAAATAAAAACACACATTGTACAGCGCTGCGGAGTATGACGGTGATCTATAAATAAAAACACACATTGTACAGGGCTGCGGCGTATGCTGGTGATATATAAACAATAATAACACATTGTACAGCGCTGTGGAGTATGACGGCGACATATAAATAACACACATTGTACAGCGCTGCGGAGTATTATGGCGATATAAATAACACACATTGTACAGCACTGCGGAGTGGAAGACTGCACTGGGAGGCGGGACCCGCCAAAAAACTTGCGGGCGCGGGCGGTCTTGCTGGGGCTGCGGGCGGTCAGGCACTGTACCTGCGGGTCCCGGTAATCCCGCGCAGTCCCGCAAGGCTGCCTTCTTGCTGCTCCCTTACAGTGTCTCCTAGCTTGCTCTGCCCAAGAACAAAACGGAGTCACGTGATGTGAAGTCACTTCCTGTGACTCCGCCTTGTTCCTGGGCGGAGCAAGAGAAGAGACGCCGTGAGGGAACAACTCGAGGGCAGCCGCGCGGGACTGCGCGGGAAATCAGGTAAGGAGGCGGGCATGATTGGCCACAAATGTGGCGGGAGCGGCACACCCACATTGCGGGAGCGGGATTAAAAAAGTAGTCCCGCGCAGCGCTCTACTGCGGAGTATGACGGTGATATATAAATAACATTGTACAGCGCTGCGGAGTATGACGGCGATATATAAATAATAACACATTGTACAGTGCTGTACCTATTTATAGAACATTATCATACCCTCTCTAAAACGCCGTTTCTCTAATGTGTACAAATGTAACATTTCTAGCCTTTCTGCATAACTAAAACTTTCCGTTCTTTTGCGGCCGTCCTCTGAAATTTCTCTAGTTCCATAATGTCATTTTTAAGAAAAGGCGCCCCGGAATTAATCTGCAGGTTTAAGGGGAGGTCTCCCTGCAGACCCATAAAGAGGCGGAGCCAATACTCCTTTTAGTACACGCCGATATCTTATTTGCCTGTGTAGCTGGCACTGCACCACGGCAAGCCTACTGTCCTCTTCATTAGTAGATTTCCCTAAGAAAACGCCATTTAATGATACTTTGCCATTTATCAGCCCAGTTACCCAATGACTCCAAATGCTTTTGCAGTGAAGGTACATCTAGTTCAGCCTTTATTACCCGACTTAACCGGCAAACACCAAGACCTGGGTGGCCCATAAAGAAATGAAAAAGCAGCGGATCCCTGACGTCTCTGCTTATCACATCCGTCCGCCTGGAGAACTTCCCATCTCTCTGCGTTCTTCCAGCCAGTTCTCAATCCGCAGACATTCGGCCCAAAGCCTGTTTCCAACAATTCGTAGAGTAATCTTCTGTGTGGAATCGTAACAAATGCCTTCGCAGAGTCTGACGAGATCCCATCCAGTGCAGCAGCAGATCCATACCTCTCCTCACCTCTCCATAGAATGTGTTAGTCTGACGAGATCCCATCCAGCGCAGCAGATCCATGCCTCTCCTCACCTCTCCATAGAATGCGTTACTCTGACGAGATCCGATCCAGCGCAGCAACAGATCCATACCTCTCCTCACCTCTCCATAGAATGCGTTACTCTGACAAGATCCCATCCAGTGCAGCAGCAGATCCATACCTCACCTCTCCATAGAATGCGTTACTCTGACGAGATCCCCTCCAGCGCAGCAGATCCATGCCTCTCCACAGAATGCGTTACTCTGACGAGATCCCACCCAGTGCAGCAGCAAATCCATACCTCTCCTCTCCATAGAATGCGTTAGTCTGACGAGATCTCATCCAGCGGAGCAGATCCATTCCTCTACTCACCTCTCCATAGAATGCGTTACTCTGACGAGATCCGATCCAGCGCAGCAGCAGATCCATACCTCTCCATAGAATGCGTTACTCTGACGAGATCCCATCCAGCGCAGCAGCAGATCCATACCTCTCCTCACCTCTCCATAGAATGCGTTACTCTGACGAGATCCGATCCAGCGCAGCAGATCCATGCCTCTCCTCACCTCCCCATAGAATACGTTAGTCTGACGAGATCCCATCCAGCGCAGCAGCAGATCCATGCCTCTCCTCACCTCTCCATAGAATGCGTTACTCTGACGAAATCCCATCCAGCACAGCAGATCCATGCCTCTCCTCACCTCTCCATAGAATGCGTTACTCTGACGAGATCCGATCCAGCGCAGCAGATCCATGCCTCTCCTCACCTCTCCATAGAATGCGTTACTCTGACGAGATCCGATCCAGCGCAGCAGCAGATCCATACCTCTCCTCACCTCTCCATACAATGCGTTACTCTGACGAGATCAGATCCAGCGCAGCAGATCCATGCCTCTCCTCACCTCCCCATAGAATACGTTAGTCTGACGAGATCCCATCCAGCGCAGCAGCAGATCCATGCCTCTCCTCACCTCTCCATAGAATGCGTTACTCTGACGGGATCCCATCCAGCGCAGCACATCCATACCTCTCCTCACCTCTCCATAGAATGCGTTAGTCTGACGAGATCCCATCCAGCGCAGCAGCAGATCCATACCTCTCCATAGAATGCGTTACTCTGACGAGATCCCATCCAGCGCAGCAGATCCATACCTCTCCTCACCTCTCCATAGAATGCATTAGTCTGACGAGATCCCATCCAGTGCAGCAGATCCATACCTCTCCTCACTTCTCCATAGAATGCGTTACTCTGACGAGAAGAAATCTTCCTTTAGCCACCCTCCAGTCCCCTCGGCGGATGTGAAGCTCGACGGTCTGTAACGGCCGGGCTGCCATTTTAAATGCGTGCACCGCATCGGCTTCATGCCAGAAATAAAACCAGCGGTATGGCCAGGGCCCGGCTTCGTTCATTAAGTACCCGTGGGTACGTACCCTCCGGCCCCCGGGGCTTTGTCTACCGTAACACCATTCAATTGTTTGAACACCTTTTCTTGTGTCAGCCAATCAAATGCAATTCCTTTTCTATACTGTCTAGCCTGGTGTTTATTCCCTCCTACCCATTCCTAGTTTAAAATCTCCTCCAGCCGTCTAGCCATCCTCTCCCCAAGCACATGAGCTCCTTGCAATCAGGTGTAATCCATCACGACTGTAGAGATTGTACCCCAGAGCAAAATCAGCCCAGTGCTCTAAAAACCCGAAGCCCTCCTTCTTACACCAAGACTTCAGCCATGCATTAAGCTGCCTAATCTATGAATAAGAGATAATAATAATAATATTAATAACCTCCCGCTGTCTTTGTGGGGTCGCACGGCACAGGGAGTATCTCTACCTGATCTACCTCCCTAAAATGACCTTTTCCTGACTCTCCATCTTCCTCTTACTATGCCGATAGTGCCAATATGGACCAAGACAGCTGGATCCTCACCAGCCTCTCCCAATAATCCATCCACTCTGTCTGTAATATGCCAAATGTGGCCCCCGGGAGCCGGCAAACCACGTGGTTATTGCGATGAGAGCCACAGATTACCCTGTCTGTCCCCACCACCCCAACCTGCCTGGGCTTCTCTCTCTCATCTTGATTCTCTCTATGGTAGAGGAGCCGTTATCCCGGCTGTTAGGGAGAAGTTTTCTAAATGAGCAAATGTGTTGGGATGGAGGAACTGGGACTGGCTCCCCTCCACCGCTGCAGCCACGTGTGACGGTCACCCGACGAGGTGTCTCGTTTCCTTCTGACTGATCATCGCTTGGTGACCTGGCTAAGCTCCGCTCAGTGGGCGAGAGACTCCTCTCACGGGTGTCAACCTCCCTCGGTGCTAGAGCTTCAACCTGAGCTTCTTCCAGACAGCGGCCATTCCCTCACATCGGACCCCGGAACTGCTGTTATGCCGCTAGGAGGCCTCATGCCAGACGTCGGCCGTGGAAACCATGCCCTTCTCTAAAAATATTCTAAAAATGGCTATATTTGGCTGAGGGTTTGTCTCCATGGCAATGAGTAAATAAACGTAACGGCTGCCTTAATAATTCACTAGAGGGTCTAGAGCAAAATATTTGCGCATAGCCGGGCAAACGAGACAAATCTGGCGCAAAGTGTTTGTGAATTTGCGCAGTTGCAGAAGCTCTGGCACGCACGCCACTTTGTACTACATCTCCCAGTGTGCATAGGGAGACGGTTTCCGGCACAGACGGGAAGTTTCCCTGGCGCAGCCACCTGTTGTTAGGGTGGGTGGGGCTAAAGTCTGTGAAGCAGTCTAAAAAAAGTGGGCGTGACAATGCGGTCGTACACGAAGGTTCGAAGGGTATGGGCGGGGATCCTGTAAAGCTACTCCGTTTCTCATTGGGTAGATACCCACGTGCAGGGCGATGTCACTGGACTTCCGGTCCTCGCGCTGTGTTTGAGGGCGGGTCTTCCGGCTATCAGGTGTCTGCAGCATTTGGGTCCTGTACTAGAGGTGAGTAGCGGGGGCTGCTTGGCGGGCCGTCGGCTTCAGCGTCTAGGGGTCAATCCCCCCCCCTTACCTAACCCCTTTCAGATGCCCCAGCATGCTTGGCCCTTCCCTGATACTCTGCACCCGTCCCCCTTCAGATGCCCCTTCCCTTGTCAGATGCCCCTTCCGTTGTCAGATGCCCCTTCCGTTGTCAGATGCCCCTTCCGTTGTCAGATGCCCCTTCCGTTGTCAGATGCCCCTTCCGTTGTCAGATGCCCCTTCCGTTGTCAGATGCCCCTTCCCTTGTCAGATGCCCCTTCCCTTGTCAGATGCCCCTTCCCTTGTCAGATGCCCCTTCCCTTGTCAGATGCCCCTTCCCTTGTCAGATGCCCCTTCCCTTGTCAGATGCCCCTTCCCTTGTCAGATGCCCCTTCCCTTGTCAGATGCCCCTTCCCTTGTCAGATGCCCCTGTTGTGCAGCTCCATTGCTAATTATCTGCTGCCCCCTACCCGCCCACGCTAGCTGCCCTTGTCTGGTCTGCCCGTTCCCCACATTAGCTGCCCTTTTGGAGCTGCCACAATAGGGAGGCAGTAATGTGACCCCCCCCCCCCACGTTAACTGCCCCTAGGTGTATGCAGTCCCGCAGCTCTCCGCTTAACCGATCCCCCTCCCTGACACTTGCTGAGGCCTTCTGGCATTTTACCCTGACTTGGTACTGGCTGTTTATGTGGGCTTTTATGCCAACATTACTGGGGTATTACTGGAGTATTGCTGGGTTTGGGAGACCCGGTCAGGGCAGTTCTGCTGGTTATGGAAGGAGGACTTTTGATGGTGTTAGTTTTATTTCTGAAGAGATTTTTTTGTTAATGTGGCCCTTTTCAGTTGCTGATAGGAGTGAACCGTCTCACCGTGACTTGTCTGGTGCCAATATGTCGCTAGTGACTTGCCGGGTGTCTATAGTGGACCGTGTCGCTAGTGACTTGCCGGGTGTCTATAGTGGACCGTGTCGCTAGTGACTTGCCGGGTGTCTATAGTGGACCGTGTCGCTAGTGACTTGCCGGGTGTCTATAGTGGACCGTGTCGCTAGTGACTTGCCGGGTGTCTATAGTGGACCGTGTCGCTAGTGACTTGCCGGGTGTCTATAGTGGACCGTGTCGCTAGTGACTTGCCGGGTGTCTATAGTGACTTTAGGACTCTGATAAGGGAGATTCTCATGCAGAGGTGGAGACAAGTGTCATGTGGGGGAGGGGCAGGCTGTGTCTGCAGGTGGTGGAAAGTCTGGGGGGGGTTCTGCCCCCCCCATGTTTCTGTTGGGGGAGGGGTCTGGCCATACTGGCTTGTAGTACTTGTCTAATGGGTCATGTCGATTTTCTGTGATTGGCTGACATTGCATGGCGTGTTGAGTTGGTGTCATGGCCCATTGTGGCCACTTATGCTACATGTGGCCTACATGTGGCCCTACTGTGTCTATGGCAATGTGTGGCCCCTGCTGTTTGTGTGCTTTTACTCTGGGGGTTGGCTTTTGGCCTGCGGGTTGGGGGTGGCGCGGCTCCCGGCTTTTGGCCTGTGGGTGGTGGTCTGCGGGTTGGGGGTGGCGGTCTGCGGGTTGGGGGTGGCGCGGCTCCCGGCTTTTGGCCTGTGGGTTGGGAGTGGTGTGGCTCACGGCTGGTGACCTGCGGGTTGGGGGTGGCAGTCTGCGGGTTGGGGGTGGTGCGGCTCACGGCTGTTGGGTGCCGGTTGTGGGTGGCACGTCTTTGGTTTGGCTGGGCGTGACCGTCGGTTGTGGGTGGCGCAGCTCCCGGCTGTTGGCCTGCGGGTTGGGGCTGTTGGCCGCCGGTTCTGGGTGCACCTCTTTGGTTTGGCTGGGTGCGGCCGCCGGTTGTTGGTGGTGCGGCTCCCGACTTTTGGCTGCCGGTTGTGGGTGGCACGTCTTTGGTTTGGCGGGGCGCGACTGTCGGTTGGGTGGCGCGGCTCCCGGCTGCTGGCCGCCGGTTGGGGGTGGCACGGCTGTCGGTTGGGTGGTATCCATGTGTTAAGCAGGGTGTCTGTTGCTGTCGTCTGATTAATGTCGCTGTAATCCCCACATCTGTTTTTCGTGTATGTTTTGTGGGTTCCTGGCCTGCCGCAGAGTGTCAGACCTCCTGGGTTGTGGGCTGCAGGCCCCGTGGCTAGCGGTGGGGTGAGGGGTGGCGTCGCCCACCTCCTCTGCCAGTTTGTGCTGAGCCAGCAGATCAAAGTACATTCCTAATCCTAGAGGATTTACCGGATTTAGCTCCAGCCTAACCTGCCACGTCTGCCACAACCTGGAGGAGACGGCAGCGAGAGCCCCGTTCACACCGGCTGAGACGCCCACCTCGGGAAGGCAGCCCCGATCTGGGGGATAGGCGTAAAGTTAGAGAGGACGGAGGGTTTATCAGCTGGAAGGTGGGGCAGGGTATCCACTCCTCCAGGAGAGTGGGCAGAAATTGCTTCTGGAGGGCATTAACCAATTGGAGCCCCACTCCTTCTCCACTAGGGAATAGACTCTTCAGTGGGTGAGAAGCTTGTTTGTCGCGGTGTTGGCCTGTGGTCCTGCAGCATGCTCGCCAATCAGTCTGCCGCCTGCCTGTTCTCGGGCGTCTGCGCCACGATGTTTGCCGTGGCGTTGGTGTATTATCTTTATTGGTGAGTCGGCTGCTGGTGGCTTCACAGCCCAT